>JAQQAC010020896.1:45606137-45624063 GCA_029783875.1 Phataginus tricuspis | reverse complement strand
AGAGAAAGATGAATTCACCTTTTAAAAAATCAGAGCTTAGTTGAGCACATATTTAATATTTGATTGACCTGCTTGACTTTCTTGAGATGTTTCCTTTATTCAGTGTATTTAGTTCACCAAGCATTTCCTTTTATGAAATCTCCTTTCAGCTTCACCTGACTTCTTAGGTGGGTATCATTTTTCTGATTTTACACACCAGGTAACTAGGTTTAGTGATCTAGTCAGGGTCATACTGATGATAAATCGAAGGACAAAATAGTTCTTACTCTTTGCTGAGAGTTGAGTTCTGCTCTGCACAGATCCTTTTCTGGACCTTCACCTGTCATTTATTACCAAGTGAATGTCTGCTATGTGGAGGTAAAAGCTTACTGTGTGGTGCTAAATGATCAACTCTGAATTCTAGTGACTTATACTGGCAATTGGGAAGAATTTGATTTAAGGATTATGATTCCTAATAAGTATATAATAATTTTTTAACAAAGATTATGGTTGTGAAAAATAACAAAATTTAACTTTTCTAATATTAATATACTTGTTTGCTTGTTAATTTCCTATTGAACTGCTTTCCTCATTCTTTGTCTGACTTATTAAGGATAACTTAGTATTTACTTTTGCTTAAAAAGTAGGTATTTTCTTGTTAGCCATTCCCTGTCCTCCCAGTATTTTTAGGACCAGCTAGTTCAATTTTTTTTCACCTTAGACAAAAGATTTTAAAACTGAAATCTGACCACAAGCTATTCAAGGAAGAGCTTCAATAAGAATTTGATTTGAGACAGAATGTAATTGGATGACTTCTGCTTGTAAGGCATGTGCACTGGCACTATTTTTAGCTATGACAGATGACAGTATATGATTACCAAATGGAGACAGCTCTTCTTACTCTGCATTGGGCCAGGAGTTTTTATTTTGAAGAAAATATTGTAGTGTAGTGAGTTATTTTTAATTAAAACTTTAGTTTTATAGGTATGCTGCTGCTCTGTGCAGTGCATAAAACAACCAAATAAGGTTTTTTTACACTGTTATTTTGAAAACAAAAGTGGGCAAGCATGGCAGGGAGTAAATCACATTTTTCTAAATGACCAGATTTTTTTTAAACTGATCATCATTATTATTATTTTTTTTTTTACAATTTATTTTATTTTAGTATCATTAACCTACAATTACATGAGCAATATTGTGATGATTAAACTACCCCCTTCATCAGGTCCCCCCCACCAACCCTATTACAGTCACTGTCCATCAGTGTAGTGAGATGAGAATCACTACTTGTCTTCTCTGAGCTGTACAGATCATCATTATTTTAATAATCCATAAGCATTCCCATATTTATAAGAGTAAAGCTGAGGCCACAGTTGGGTACTTTCAATGATTAACAATCTTCCAAAGTGAGTCGCTAAGAAATAGGAAGAAGATACTACTTTATCCATAAGTTAATGTGCGTCTGAAGAAAAAGGTCTCTTGCCTCAAGAACATACACTTAAAGCTAAAACTCAAGAAATAATATGGTGAAAAAGTATTTACAATTGAAGCCTTATTTTTAGTTATAAATTCTGCCTTTATGTAAAAGTTCAGAATACTCTAATTATGGGCAGACTGTTGCTAGTGATATGTACAGTGATAAAGGTATTCCAGATTCAAAATAGAAATGAATACTGTCTTTCAAGCAGAGTGAAAAGGTCTAGGGATAAAAGGGGAGGGATAGATAGCTGTGTGCACTGTGCAAATGTTGGTGTGAGTTGACCTAAGTCTAAAAACCAGAGGTGGACTGCAAGCAAATATAAGAACTAACACCCAGAAACCAAACTGAATTAGAGCAAGAAGAAGAGGTCATAGAAGTAGGAATCTAAAAGTGGGAACTGAGAAAAAATACTGGATAAAAGCCCAAGGAGTGCTTGGCAATCTAAGTCATAAGAGGGCATGGAGCAAGTTCTTTCTTTATTGCTATCTGACCTAAGCCAATTTGCTGGTTCAATAAATGTCAGCTTCTAGTAAACCTAACAAGAGCTTCCAGATCTTAGAGGTGGTTAGGAGCCATGCTTCCTCTCTTACAGCATTGTTGTTATATTACAATAAAAACTAATCTCAGACCTAATTTTCCACAGATAAATACCTGTATTAGTGAATAGACCAAGTAGAGTAATCATGCAAGTGGTTCCTCTGAAGTCAGTGAAATCCATACTCCTGTTCTTGGCACTTGGACAAGCTTCTTTCCATGGAAGATTCACTTGAATATCAAGGCAACTGTATTCTGATAAATGATGAACAAACCTTCTAGCCAGCTGAAGTGAAAGATTTCTGTATTAAGAAAAGTGACTTGGAAATAAACATGTTAGAACTAGAGACTGTGGGTGCTACTTGGAAGGCTGGAAGGCTTCTGGGCTGCCAGAGTCTTATACTCTATTTATGCATAATGGAGGTACCTGTACAATCTATTTTGAATAACACTCATTTCACTATAAAAAATGTCTTATGGTGCAGGTTCAGATAACAATATGTAGAGGGCTACACTAGCCTCCTTTGAGGGATGGACTACTGATTAGGGTCCTGCCTGGAGTGTGGACTCTGATCAGGCTATTAAATAAAACTCACTGTTCCTGGGAGGTAGATTAATTTACATACATAAACATCAAACTACTGTATTTCCTAGCAAATTCTAGACAAAATATCAGGCACCTTTAATAGTGTTTAAATGTAATTCTATTTCCCATAGTATTCTTTTTCCTCCTTGGAGTAGAAGTGAGACTGATCTTAAAAATAGTTGCCATGACTCAGAAATGGATGTAATGTAAGATATCTTACTGTTAGTCACAGAACAGAAATCCTACGCAAATGAGTTTAAGCAAAGAGCAGAATTTAGCAGATCGTGATCTTGGCAAGAATAGGGTAAGACTCTGGGCCCAGGGACTCAAAAGGATACTGAAAGGTCTTCTCATTCTCTCTTTTCTCTCTCCCTCTGCTTTGTGTTTCTTCCTCACTGGTCTATTTCTCTGTGTTTTGGCCTCATTGTCTTCTGCTTCTGTTAAGACTTTTCATGAGACATGCAAGCTCCTTTAGCTTCACTTCTGTCTGGCTCCATAACCCGAGGCCTGAGGGGCCCCTTTAGTACCTGATGGGAAAAGAATTGGATTAGCTCAATTTGTGTTACCTGCTTTGCATAATATTCCCTGGATAAATCCCTCTAGCAGGAGGGTGTGGTGCTCTAAATCTGGATCACTGGTACTGTGCTTTGTGGGTGGGAGAGGAGTGATATTAAAAGATGGGGTGGAGCCAAACTGCCCCAAACTGTAGTTGTCACAGCCTCCCCACCCTTCCTGTTCTTGTTTCTCTGCTCTTCTTTGGCTTGTGTGTGTTAATTGGATGTTATAAAGACAAGAAAAATTAAAACTTCCTGTGTCTTAAGATTTTGTATCACATAAACTTCCATCTACCTCCTATTTTTCAGTAGAAAAGATCATGTAGAACAGTTGGCATAAGAACTTTCTGTGATATTTTGCCTCCAAGTGATACCATTACTTTTATAAGCAGATTTGGGCTAATATTGATCTGAAAAAAAAGTGCCAGTATGCCATAGGAGTGAATATCATAACCAAATGAATTTTCCTTAATTGTTGAATTTGGGACTAGGAAAAACAGCCTGTTTGCCTATTTAACTATGTATAGGTAAGAAGCTCGTAGATTCTTCAGCTTAATGATGTACCTGATAAATTTCTGTCTTTTGAACAATAAAATGATTCAACAAATGCCATATGTACTATTTAGCTCTTAAGGAAACCTACGGCTTAGTTGGAACACATCCCATTTGCTGTGCTTACTGGAGGATAGAATGGACAGATTGTTGGGAATAAGTCACTCCACATAGTGTCTGTCAGACATAATGTGCCAGGTGAGTATGGTTCCAGAGCTTATGTCTTAATCACAGATGAAATTATCACTCAAGAATTATTTTTTTGTAAATTACAGCAGAACTAGAATTTTAATGGGTTTCCTACCTGAAAGTGTTACCATTCTTTGTGCAAGCACATCCTCACAAAGAATAGAAAATAGCACACTGCTTTCTGTTTTTATAACTGCGGTTGGATTGTGTAATCATTTTATAACTAAAAAACTTTAAGAGAGCAAGTGGATACGGCCATGTAATTTGGGATTTTTCCAAAGAAAACTGTACTGATATGATTTTATAAATAACATTGATAATGACTTGATTTTCAAGATATGTTATTGGCAGTTTTCTTACACATATGAAAGCAAAAATGGAATAATAAGTGTAATGTATACATAAGCCAGTGACAATTATTAATATATTATTTAATCCATAAATACTATTGCATCTATTGCTAAAAGATTAGGATTCTTTGTTTTTTAAGCATTACCACAAATGCACACCCGTAACTATAATAATTCCTTTGTATCACCAAATAAATAGAATAAGTAAAATATAAATTTAATCCCATGGATCAGTGCTCTAAACCCAAAACCAATTTGTTACGATTTAAAATAAAAGTTATATACTTGAAGCTTACTTAATATTCACATCTCTTTTGAATCAAAGTAGTTTTCATATGGTGAATATTTTTAACTACTGTATTAGCAATGTGAGTGCATTTTTTTTTAGTACAGTTAAAGTAAATTGACATAATATTTCTAGTTGAAATGCTTTGGACACTTTTCTACATGTAACTATTATTTAAGTCTTGGGTAAAGATAAAATAATATGTCAATACTGTATAGATATAATATAGGGGGAAAAAGATTATCCCTGTGAATAAGCTACCTCTCATATTGGTAAGCTCTGCTTACTGGATTATTAGGGATTTTTAGCATTATTAGAAACAGAATTATACTCATAATTTTTTAGAAAGTTTTATTGTTCTCTGGGTGCATATACATATAGAAAATTTGTGTTGTATCATTCTTAAAATGTGTTTTCTTAGGAAAGGATGAAATGGGGAGATATTTAGGAAAGGGTTTCTTTGCATTGATATAGAATAGGATCAATGATGTACTGGGGCTGGCTTGCACTACCTTCTGACCTGATTGCTAAATTAAAAGGAATTATATGAGTTGGTTAAGCACAACCATTTCTTTTTAAATAAAATCATAAACATATGTAATAAATACTCACCAAAACTCTTTACTTCCTAATTATTTTTCTGCATTTCGCTATTTATGTTTTTGAGGTTATAGATGAATTGTGTTTGTGTGTATTCTGAGGTGTGTGTGGGGGCAGGGGGGTGTCATATAGTTGATCCTCATTATTTGGGGACTCTATTGGTGAGTTCTTTTAAATTATTTGTAGCCCCAAAGTCAGTACTTAACAGTGGCTTTGCAATCATTCCTGGACATATGCAGAGCAGTAAAATATTTGAGTTGTCTGATTCCACATTCCTAGCTGAAGTTCAGAAAAGCAACACTCTGCTTCTTATTTCAGCTCTCATACTGTAAACAAGTGTCATTTTTGTGGTTTATTTAGTACCATATTTTTCACATTTATGTGCTTTTTGTTGATTTCACTGTTTAAAATTGCCCCTAATCATAGTGCTGAAGTGCTATTTAGTGATGCTAACTACAAGAAGGCTGTAATGTGCCTACGTGTTAGGTGTAAGAGAAAATACATGTTAGATGAGCTGTGTTCAGACAGTAGTTACAGTGTTTTTGGCCATGAGTTCAATGTTAATGAATCACAATATATACTAAATAAGGTGTCTTTAAATAGAAACACAGAAAACACAGTATGTATTGATCGGCTGATGAAAATGTTGTGATCAGAGGCTGAAGGAATCTAATCGTGTATTTCCCCTCAGAGCAATGGTTCAGTATTTGCTAATTCAGTATTCCCAGTGAGTTTATACACCATAACTACTGTGGGTAACTAGAGTCAACTCACACATATCAACACACATTTGTACATGCATGATATTTATAAGACAGATTTTCATAGAACTAGGCTATGGTAAGCTACTCAGTACTAAATGTATACAACATGAAATTTAATGTTTTATTGATGGCTCAGATGGTTCATAAGGTACATGAATATTCCAATATTTATGAATTTGCAGAAATGTTAGTTAATATAAGTGTAATATATTTTAAAGATTATTTTCTTTTTAGCTTCTTCGTGATTTCTTAACATCAGAGAAATAGCTTATATAGTTAGTCCTCTCATTGAATGTACTGTTTCTGTAGACACTTATTAATAGGAGTCATTTTCTTGAACATTTAATCCATAATCCTAAAAGTTTTTATCTTACTCCACCCAGATTGTATATATGAAGCTTTAATGAACACTGCTGTGGACATAGATTCACTAGAAGCAGACTCACATTTAGATGAAATCTGGATCAAAGAAGTGATAAATAATGGAGGGATGAAATTAAAGTGGAACAAATTAAAACAAGACAAAGTCAGAGAAAATAAAGATGCTGTAAGAAGGTAAAACTTAACCATATATGTTCTGGAAAGACCTCATAGTTTTATTCACACTTTTTAATGGAAAGATTTGCCTTAAAATTTCTGCAGTTAAAATTACATGTGAGTTGAAGTTAAA
Source organism: Phataginus tricuspis (assembly GCA_029783875.1). Taxonomy (NCBI): domain Eukaryota; kingdom Metazoa; phylum Chordata; class Mammalia; order Pholidota; family Manidae; genus Phataginus; species Phataginus tricuspis. The sequence goes on along the minus strand of JAQQAC010020896.1, from coordinate 45,617,519 downwards.
CTTTTCTTCCAAGTGCTTAAAACATCAGAAGTTATGTTCAGGTAATAAAACTTCAAGAGTTATTTTTCTTATATTGCTAAGTATGTATATTGATGCTGAATTTAAAATTTTTATTCAGTTCTGTGTGTTGTTACGAAGATGCCAACTATAGGTGGGCAGTCATTATATATTCTGTCATATTGTATATATAGAAGAGGAGAATAGTTACATCTATCCAAACTGAATATTGGGTTTTATTGTTAATGGTAGTTCACAGAGATAATTGCAAACCAGGGCACTGGCTATAAAGTGTTACTGATATTTAAGTAATGAAACTTGTTTGCTGTTAATTGTAGGCCGCAGGCAGATCCAGCTTTATTAACCCCAAGTCCCCAGTTGTTACTATAATGGGCCATGTTGATCATGGGAAAACAACATTACTTGACAAACTACGAAAAACACAAGTGGCAGCACTGGAAGCTGGAGGCATCTTTCAGCACATTGGTGCCTTTCTTGGTATGAACACAAATTGCCTTACAGTGTGCTTGGGAATCCCACACATTTTCTTAAACCAAGTGTCATAGTATATACTATACAAATTCAGAGTAAAAGGGAACGCTAGAGCTTAAAGCCATTGGTTTGATGAAATGTAGAGCAGGTGGTTAATAAAGGTTATTTTGTAGATTCTATGAGAAGAAAATTATATTTACTGTTTTTATTCTAGCCCATTCTTAGTTTCTTTTAATGCTGGGTTGTGATAACATTGCTAATAATAGTTAAACAATAACTACCATTACTGAGCACCTAACATGTGCCCAGCACTGTGCTGAACACCTTACATGCTTTATCTTTCTAATTTTCACAGCAACATCATAAGCTAGGTGTTAGTATTCCTATTACAGATAGGAGGCTGAGACTTACTTAGGTGAAGTTACTTGCCCAAGGTACACGGCTAGTAAATGGCAAAGCTGTTGGACTCAATAATATATATTAAATTGCCTTTGTTGTGCAGCTGATGTTTGCCAGGGTAGGGGTGGCTGCCTATATAATTATGTCTAGTCTCTCTCCAAAATAGATAACAGTTGGTATATTTATGAAAATATTTCTAGAAATATGAAGAATTTTAATTTGAAATTATTACACAACAAGTCTCACTGGTATATTATCACTTTTCACTATAAAATGATCTATAGTGTTCTGATTAAAATTAAAGGAAGGAATAAAATTATTTTAAAGAATTATTGATTATGTTTGATAATGCCACGTATATTTCTTCATACTAAGGAATTACATATTTGAGTCCTTAGTGTTCTTGGATTTCTCTTTCCACAGTCTCTCTGCCTTCTGGGGAGAAGATAACCTTTCTTGATACTCCAGGACATGCTACTTTCTCAGCAATGTGAGCCAGAGGTGCTCAGGTCACTGACATTGTCATACTGGTTGTGGCTGCAGATGACGGAGTGATGAAACAAACTACAATCTATTCAGCATGCCAGAGATGCCCAAGGTACTGTGTGGCTGACAAGTATAAGGAAGGAAGTCGCTTCTTTTTCTCTCTTTCTTTAAGGGTCTACTACACAGAGTTAACAGTTTTGGGACTATTTTCGTGTAATTCATTTACTCTTCCTGGCAAGCCCAGGAATATTCTACCTGCTTTACAGATAAGGCTCAAAAGCAGTTGCATTGTTTTCTCATGGATATAATGGACAAAAGAGTAGCAGGCAGGATTCAGTGACCACAAGTCAGTTCTTCCTCTGCTGCTTACTTGACATGGTGTAAAACTTCTATAAAAACGTTTTATCATGGAAATTTTAAACATATGTTAAATAATAGAATAATGAACCCCTATGTATCCATCACATAAATTTATTAAGAGTTGCAAAGTGGTGCTATTCTAATTCTGTTACTCCTTATTTTTTATTATCTGGAATTGTTCTCTAAAGAGACACTTTCCCCTCCTGCTTTAAGTAAGTTCTTCTTTAAAGTGTAAAATTGAAGTCAAAGGTATAAAATTGAAACTTTAGGAAAATCACTTGGCTATCTTTTATTTCTCCATTTAACAATAACCTCCCCTCCCCTTCAAGACACACGCACATGCACATGCACACATTATACATTCGTTGTTACCCTGTTATAACCCTACACCCACCAAGAAAATTCTGTTCCCTTGAGAAAGTGTACGTGATGCAGTGCATGATATTCCCCTAGGTTTGTCAGCAAGAAGAAAAAAGGTTTGAGAATCACTGATCTAGTCCAGTTTTTTAATTTCACAATGTGAAAACTAAGAACCACAGAGTAGCAGTAATTGCCCCCCAGTTACAGTTAATTTGCAACATACCCATTTAGAATCTGGTATTCTAGCTTCCTGTGTTATTCTCTTTCTTTTTTAATTCATCAGAACTGCCTTTGTGAAATGGCCTACATTCTTTATGATTCTAGAGAATATAACAAAAAGAAGAGGGCCATAAGTTTTCTGGGATCCTATAACAAAGCAGTTGGCTGAGATAGGATAATTCTTTTCTATACCTACCCTCTTAGTCCCTGTTAAGTTCCAGCTCATTGATATGGAGTGTACTTTTTCATAATAGTAGGTTGTGACTGCATAGCTTTTTTGTGTCTATTTTTAATTTTTTTCCTTTAATGCCTGAGAAAGTCACAGAGTTGGTGAAACTCTACCAGAGAATTATCTCCTAGAATTTTGTATGATTTCTTTAATGAGAATATATGTTAATGACACATAGACTATAAGATTATTTGGTTCATTCATTAAGTAAACATTTATTGAGAATCTGTTTAATATGTCAGTCCCTGAGGTAAGTATATGAATAAAGAGTTGCTTGTAAATCCTAAGAGAAAGTTTACAACACTGATACTTAGTTTCACCTGAGGATGACATATTGGGTTTTAACAGTGGGTTAATAACTCCTGGAAAGAAGAGGCAAATGATCTTGTGGTATTAGAATTGGTAGACTCTGATCTTGGTTTTCTTTCTGGAGAATATCTCCAGTGTAATTGCTGATCTTGCTTTCAGGTTTAAGGGTAATGAGTCTTTTGTCAAACAATGATGCTGTTTCTTTAAAAAATTTTTTTGAGGTATTATTACCGATATACACTCTTCTGAAGGTTTCACATGAAAAAACAATGTGGTTACTACATTTACCCATATAATCAAGTCCCTACCCATACCCCATTGCAGTCACTGTCCATTAGTATAGTAAGATCCACAGATTCACTATTTGCCTTCTCTGTGCTACACTGTTTTCCCCGTGATCCCCACACCATGTGAACTAAACAAAATACCCCTCAATCCCTATCTCTTGCCCTTCCAATCTGCCCTCCCAAACCCCTCCCCTTTGGTAACCTCTAGTCCCTTCTTGGAGTCTGTCAGTCCACTGCTGTTTTGTTCCTTCAGTTTTGCTTCGTTGCTATACTCCACAAATGAGGGAAATCATTTGACACTTGGTTTAATCTGCCTGGCTTATTTCACTGAGCATAATAACCTCCAGCTCCATCCATGTTGTAGCAAATGGTAGGATTTGTTTCTTTCTTATGGCTGAATAATATTCCATTGTGTATATGCATCACATCTTCTTTATCCATTCATCTACTGATGGACACTTAGGTTGCTTCCACATCTTGTCTATTGTAAATAGTGCTGTGATAAACATAGGGGTGCATATGTCTTTTTGAATCTGAGAAGTTGTATTCTTTGGGTAAATTCCAAGGAGTGGGATTCCTGGGTCAAATGGTATTTGTATTTTTTGTTTTTTGAGGAACCTCCATATTGCTTTCCACAATGGTTGAACTAGCTTACATCCCCACCAGAAGTGTAGGAGAGTTCCCATTTCTCTGCATCCTCACCAGCATTTGTTGTTCTTAGTCTTTTTGATGCTGGCCATCCTTACTGGTGTGAGGTGATATCTCATTGTGGTTTTAATTTGCACTTCCCTGATTATTAGTGATGTGGAGCATCTTTTCATGTGGTTTTGGCCATCTGAATTTCTTCTTTGGAGAATTGTCTCTTCATATCCTCCACCCATTTTTTAATTGGGTTATTTGCTTTTGGGTGTTGAGGCTTGTGAGTTCTTTATATATTTTGGATGTTAACCCCTTGTTGGATAAGTCGTTTAAAATATGTTTTCCCATACTGTAGGATGCCTTTTTTTTCTGTTGATGGTATCCTTTGCCATACAGAAGCTTTTTAGTTTGTTGTAGTTCCATTTGTTCACTTTTGCTTTTGTTTCCCTTGCTTGAGGAGATGCGTTCAGGAAGAACTTGGTCATATTTATATTCAGGAGATTTTTGCCTATGTTGTCTTCTAAGAGTTTTATGGTTTCATGACTTACATTCAGGTCTTTAATCCATTTCAAGTTTACTTTTATGTATGGGGTTAAACAATATTCCAGTTTCACTCTCTTGCATGTAGCTTGTATATCCCTGGCTCCTTTATCATTTAATAATTGACCATAAATGGTTGGGTTTATATCTGGGCTCTATAGTCTGTTCCATTGGTCTATTGTTCTGTTCTTGTGCCAGTACCAAATTGTCTTGATTACTGTGGCTTTGTAGTAGAGCTTGAAGTTGGGTAGCATGATCCCCCCAGCTTTATTCTTCCTTCTCAGGATTGCTTTGGCTATTTGGGGTCTTTTGTGGTTCCATATGAATTTTAGAACTATTTCTCTAGTTCACTGAAGACTGCTGTTTGTATTTTGATAGGAACTGCATTGAATCTGTAGCTTGCTTTACGCAGGATGGCCATTTTGACAATATTAATTCCTCCTATCCATGAGCATGGGATGTGTTTCTGTTTATTGGTGTCTTCTTTAATTTCTCTCATGAGTGTCGTGTAGCTTTCAGAGTATAGGTTTTTCACTTCCTTGGTTAGGTTTATTCCTAGGTATTTTATTCTTTTGCATGCAATTGTGAATGGAATTATTTTCCTGATTTCTCTTTCTGCTAGGTCATCATTAGTGTATAGGCATGCAACACATTTCTGTGTATTAATTTTGTATCTCACAACTTTGCTGAATTCCGATATTAGGTCTTGTAGTTTTGCAGTGGAGTCTTTAGGGTTTTTTATGTACAATATCACGTCATCTACAAACAGGGACAGTTTGAGTTCTTCCTTGCCAATCTGGATGCCTTTTATTTCTTTGTATTGTCTTATTGCCATGGCTAGGACCTCTAGTACTGTGTTGAATAAAAGTGAGGAGAGTGGGCATCCTTGTCTTGTTCCTGTTCTTAGAGGAAAAGCTTTCAGCTTCTTGCTGTTAAGTATGATGTTTGCTGTGGGTTTGTCACATATGGCCTTTATTATGTTGAGGTACTTGCCCTGTATACCAATTTTGTTGAAAGTTTTTATCATAAAGGGATGTTGAATTTTGTCAAATGCTTTTTCAGCATCTATGAGATGATCATGTAGTTTTTGTCCTTCTTTTTGTAGATGTGGTGGATGATGTTGATGGATTTTCGAATGTTGTACCATCCTTGCATCCTTGGAATAAATCCTATTTGATCATGATGGATGATCTTTTTGATGTATTTTTGAATTTGGTTTGCTAATATTTTGTTTAGTATTTTTGCATCTATGTTCATCAGGGATATTGGTGTGTAATTTTCTTTTTTGTGGTGTCTTTGCTTGGTTTCGGTATTAGAGTGATGTTGGCCTCGTAGAATGAGTTTGGGAGTATTCCATCTTCTTCTACTTTTTGGAAAACTTTAAGGAGGGTGGGTATTAGGTCTTCAGTAAATGTTTGATAAAATTCAGCAATGAAACCATCTGGTCCAGGGGTTTTGTTCTTAGGTAGTTTTCTGATTACCAGTTCAATTTCATTGCAGGTGATTGGTCTGTTGAGATTTTCTGTTTCTTCCTGGGTCAGCCTTGGAAGGTTGTATTTTCTAGAAAGTTGTCCATTTCTTCTAGGTTATCCATTTTTTTAGCATATAATTTTTCATAGTATTCTCTCATAATTCTTTGTATTCCTGTGGTGTGCTGTCCATAGTCATTTTTCCTCTCATCTCTGATTCTGTTTATATGTGTAGACTCTCTTTTTTTATTGGTAAGTCTGGATAGGGGTTTATCTATTTTGTTTATTTTCTTGAAGAACCAGCTCTTGCTTTCATTGATCCTTTCTATTTTTTTTTCTTCTCAATTTTATTTATTTATGCTCTATCTTTATTATGTCCCTCCTTCTACTGACTTTGGGCCTTATTTGTTCTTCTTTTTCTAGTTTGATTAAGTGTAAGATTGGACTGTTCATACAGGATTGTTCTTCTTTCCTGAGGTAGGCCTGTATTGCAATATACTTTTATCTTAGCACGGCCTTTGCTGTGTCCCACAAATTTTGCGGTGTTGAATTATTGTCATTTGTCTCCATATATTGCTTGATCTCTGTTTTTGTTTGGTTATCGATCCATTGGTTATTTAGGAGCATGTTGTGAAAACTCCATGTGTTTGTGGATTTTTCATTTTCTTTGTGTAATTTATTTCTAATTTCATACCTTTGTGGTCTGAGAAACTGGTTGGTACAATTTCAATCTTTTTGAATTTACCAAGGCTCTTTTTGTTGCCTAGTGTATGATCAATTCTTGAAAATATTCCATGTGCACTTGAGAAGAATGTATATTCTGGTGCTTTTGGGTGTAGAGTTCTGGATATATCTGTTAGGTCCATCTGTTCTAATGTGTTGTTCAGTGCTTCTGTCTCTTTACTTATTTTTTGTTTGGTTGATCTGTCCTTCAGAGTGATTGGAGTGTTGAAGTCTCCTAGAATGAATGCATTGCATTCTATTTCCCCTTTTAATTCTGTTAGTATTTTTATCACATATATAGGTGCTCTGTGTTGGTTGCATAGATATTTATAATGGTTATATCTTCTTGTTGGATTGACCCCTTTATCATCATGTAATGTCCTTCTTTGTCTCTTGTGACTTTCTTTCTTTTAAAGTCTATTTTGTCTTATACAAGTACTGCAACTCCCGCTTTTTTCTCCCTATTAGTTGCATGAAATATCTTTTCCATGCCTTCAGTTTTAGTCTATGTATGTCTTTTGTTTTAAAGTGAGTCTTTTGTAGGCAGCATATAGATGGGTCTTGTCTTTTCATCCTTCAGTGACTCTATGTCTTGATTAGTGCATTCAGACCATTTACATTATGGTGATTATCGATAGGTATGTACTTATTGGCATTGCAGGCTTTAGATTTGTGCTTACCAAAGGTTCAAGGTTAATTTCCTTAGTGTCTTAGAGTCTAACTTAACCCACTTAATATGCTATTACAAACACAGTCTAAAGGTTCTTTTTTCTCCTCCTTTTTCTTCCTCCTACATTCTTTATCTATTAGGTATCATATTCTGTACTCTTTTTCTATCCCTTGAGTGACTTTGGTGATAATTGATTTAATTTTGCATTTGCGTAGTAATTAACTGTTCTACCTTCTTTACTGTGGTTTTATTACCTCTGGTGACAGCTATTAAACCTTAGGAACACTTCCATCTATAGCAGTCCCTCCAAAATACACTGTAGAGAGGGTTTGTGGGAGGTAAATTCTGTCAGCTTTTGCTTATCTGGAAATTGTTTCATGCCTCCTTCAAATTTAAATGATAACCTTGTCAGATAAAGTATTCTTGGTTTGAGGCCCTTCTGCTTCATTGCATTAAATACATCATGCCATTCCCTTCTGGCCTGTAAAGTCTTTGCTGAGAAGTCTGATGGTAGCCTGATGGGCTTTCCTTTGTATGTGATCTTATTTACCTCTCTGGTTGTTTTTAATAGTCTGTCCTTATTCTTGATCTTTGCCATTTTAATTACTATATGTCTTGGTGTTGTCTTCTTTGGGTCCCTTGTGTTGGGAGATATGTGCACTTCCATGGCCTGAGAGACTATCTCCTTCCCCAGATTAGGGAAGTTTTCAGCAATTACCTCCTCAAAGACACTTTATATCCCTTTTTCTCTCTCTCCTTCTGGTACCCCAATAAGGCGAATATTGTTCCATTTGGATTGGTCACACAGTTCTGTCAATAGTCTTTCATTCTTAGAGATCCTTTTTTCTCTCTGTTCCTCATTGTATTCCTCTCTAATTTCTATTTCATTTATCATCTCCTCCACCATGTCTAATCTACTTTTAAAACTTTCCATTGTATGTTTTGTTTCTGATACTGTGTTTCCTAATGATTGGATCTCTGACTGGAATTCATCCCTGAGTTCTTGAATATTTTTCTGTACCTCCATGAGCATGGTAATGATTTTTATTTGAAATCCTTTCAGGCAGATTCATGCGATGGATTTCATTTTAATTTTTTCAGTGATTGTGTTCATAATTTTATTTTGAACCAGGTTTCTTTGGCATTTCATATTTGTATATGGTGCTCTCTAGTGCCCAGAAGCTCTACTCTCTGCAGCTGCTCAGCCCCTGAATCAATGACAGGGGTCGCAGTGGAGCATTATTAGTTCCTGGGGAGAGGAAAGAGCTGTTTTCTGCTTCCCGGCTTCTGTGCCTGTCTCCACTGCCATAACCAGTGGGCCGAGCACACAGGTATATGCCTTTGTGCTTTGTGGTTGTAGTTGCTGTAGACGGGGCTTCCCTCTGCCTGGCCAAAGGCCAGGGTCGAGTTTGCCAGTTTGAGCCTGGTGGGGCTGTCCAGGAGAAAGGCTCAGTAGGCTGCATATCATGGAGGGTGTCCTTGGAGCTCTGTATCCATCCAAGGAGCTGGAGCTCCTGAAGATCGTGAAAGTTCCCAACCTGCTTGGCAGAGTGCACCTGGAAAATTTTGTCTTCCTGTCCTTTCTTCTGAACAGGAAGCTCTGTGCAATCCTTGTCCTTTAGCAGCCCTCTTGCTGTTTGGAAGTCTCTCAGACTGCCTAGCTTTCTTTTGCCCCAGAGCAGCTGGATATGGATCCCTGCTTTCCACAAGTGGCTGTAATCTCAGTCTCTCCATGTATTCTGCCTGTCTTAGCTTTCCAACCCCATAATCACGAGAGTACCATGAAAATACCATGAAATGTAGGTTTGTGCTCCCAGATCATATCTCTGGAGTTAGGTATTCAGCAGTCCCAGGCCTCTACTCCCTCCCTGCTGTGTTTCTCTTCCTCCCACCAGTGAGCTGGCATGGGGGAAGGGCTGGGGTCCCGCCGGGCCACGACTTGGGTACGTTACCCTGTTCTGTGAGTTTTATTCTTTTCTCTAGGTGTATGCAGTTTGGCGCATCCTCTTTCCTGTTGTTCTTTCAGGATTAGTTGTGTTAATTATCTTTTCGTATTATATGCGGTTTTAGGAGGAAGCCTCTGTCTCACCCCTTATGCCACCATCTTTCCTCTCCCTAAACTTTTGAATTTACTGAAATGTGTCTGCCTTTACCTTGATTCTTAAATGAGCATCATTCATTCATTCAGCAAACGCCCACCAACTTCTGTTCTGGGTGGGGCCCTGGGGCCCTGACCAATTGTGGATAAAGTGAAGATTCCTGTCACCAGAATTCTCACCTGGCCCTGGTTGAGGTGGGAATTATTATCTTTATTTTATGGATGAGGTCATTGAAACTAAACGAATAAATTAACTTCTCCAGTTTTCATAGCTATTTAAACAGAGAGCCGTAGATTTGAATTGAATTTTTAGACTGTGAGGTAAACAATTTTGAAGAAAGCAATGTTTTTGGAACTAGATGATTTATTACATGTTAAACCCAGTGTTCATGCGAATTAACGAAATATATTGGTAGAACACATAACCCAGCACTCTAGCTGTCATTTCTAAAATAAATCACTCATGTTATGGTCAATGTGTAACCATCTAATTCCTCAAATAGGAGAAGACTCAACTGTTTGTGAACTACTTTGTATTTTTCAGATGTTTTGGGTGATTTATGTTAAATTTAAATGTTAGTATTTAAAAAAATTAATGTTTCTTTTAAACAGTTGCTAAGCCAACTTAAAGGAAATTTAGAAGAAGAAAATCGACATCTGCTAGATCAAATTCAGACATTAATGCTACAGAACAGAACACTATTTGAACAAAATATGGAAAGCAAAGATCTTTTTCATGTTGAACAAAGACAGTACATGTAGGTACCAAATAATTTTTCACTCTGAAATATTATTCATGATTTCATCATTGTCATATCCAGTGGCAGAGAAAACTCAGTGCTAATTTTTCTTGATTTTTGACATTATTATTTCAATATATACTTTTCTGAATGCTTATGCTTCAGGTATTATGCTAGGAACCTGAAATACTAACATTTAAACATGTGGGTTCTGCTCTTAAAGAACTAGTAATATAAAGCAAGCAATACAAATAATTGCTATAATTGAGGTATGTGTAGAAGGCCATAGAAATAGAGCAAACACAGTAAAAAGAAGTACCTTGGTCTGGGAGAGGCAAGGAGGACTTTCCAAAGATGGTTGCTTTGATCTGAGACTTAAAGGTCCAATATGAGCTCACTTGAGGAGGTATACCAGGCCAAGAGAGCAAAAAATGTAAAAGCACGAAGCGTGTTATAGTATGGTATAAGATCTAAAAGGTAACTGTTATTGCCTGGAGCAAAACTGAGGAAGGAGGAACACCAGAATAGTGGCTAAATACTCAGGGGCCACTTCTGAAAGGTTTTTTTATGCCATACAAAGGAGTCATTGAAAAATTTGAACAGGAGAATAATGTGATGGAATTTGTATTTTTTTTAAAACCACTGATAACATTTTAGAGTATGAATTTGAGCTTCTGAGAATAGAGATTAGTAAATTTTAAGAAGGCTGTTGCAGTAATATAGTGAAAAATAATCACAAACAGTTGTAGCTTGAGATCAAATACAAAGATAGGTGTGAGAGAGAGAACTGACAGGGCTAAATTATTGCTAAATTGGATCTCTGCTGAGAATAGAGGAATCTGGTAAAATCAGGGATTTTAACCTGGGCCTCTCAGTGAATGAGTTATCTTAGTATCATACCAGGATTCACCTTTACTACATTTTTCTCTTCCCCTTGTTCCCCAAATGAGAAGCACCAGAGTATAATAGAAATAGCATAGATTTTTTTGTTATGATACCCATCCTAACATGTTATTTTTATTGTTATAGTGATAAGTTAAATGAATTAAGAAGACAAAAGGAGAGATTAGAAGAAAAAATAATGGATCAATACAAATTTTATGACCCATCTCCTCCTAGAAGGTACTATGAACCAAATTTTGTTCATTCATGGTTTGACCAAAAAAAAGTGAAGATTTCTAATTTTGTGAAGGATTTATATACTATACACAAAGATACCATCATTTGGCCAGGGAGGTAAAATAGTATAGAAAGAACATTTTGAAATAAGAGCCAGAATACCTCTGCCATTTGGTGGTTCTGTTAATACAGGCAAGCCTTTTTATCTTTGTGTCATACTTCATAGGGTGATTATGAGGTGTGAAA
>JAQQAC010020896.1:45560723-45605637 GCA_029783875.1 Phataginus tricuspis | reverse complement strand
GCTTCCCTCTCTGCCCCAGAAAAGGCTGGCTGCATATCCTTGAGCCAACTTGAATGGGGGCCCCTCCAAATTTGGGACAATTTACAACAAAAATAAGTGCAGTAATGAATTATAAACCACTGAGGAGAGAAGAGAAATTCATGGATTCATACAGATAATTAGCTAATTAATTCATGGAAAAGGAGGGCTCTTATATTAACAGTAGAATGAGAAGAATCATTAATAAATGTGAAGGTAATGTTGGAATTGAAAAACCATCATTTTGCAATCTTAATGGTAAAGACTGAATCAAATAAGAATCATCAGTGGCTACTAAATCTAGGGAGGGAATGGTAATAGGGAGCAGGATATTTGCCTGGTCTTGAAGTGACATCCCTCACAATGCTTATTAGTTTGTAAGGTAGAAAAAAAGACAGTAATTATACAACAGGGAAATCAGAGACCACCTCATCGATGAGGGACTGATGGATAGTGGGTAGTTCCATGAGAGGGGCACTATATCATCCTAATTTTGGCCATGAATCCATAACTTCAATCTATTTGATTACTAAGAAACATCAGACAAACACAAAATGAGGAAATGTTCTATTAAAAAGGGAGAAGGGAAGCACCCGTGTTCTTCAGAAATGTTAATGTCATGAGAAATAAAAACTAGAAATGTTCCAGTCTAGATCTTGTAGCAGAGGACACTATAAAGGGCATTATTAAACCAACTAACATAATTGGAATATAAACAATAGATGGGAAAAAAGTATTGTATCAACGTAAATTTATGAAGTTAATAGCTACTGAGGTTATGTAAGAGAATAGCCCTTTCTAAAGTATTTGGGATAAAACAGAATGTATGTAACTTACTCTTAAATGGTTCAAGAAAAACAAGGATGTATTTATGTACCCCTATCTAGTTATCTATAGAAAGAGAATCACTAATGATAAAGTAAATGGGGAAAATGTTAATAAATTTAGATGAAGAACATAAAGACATTCTTTGTGGTATTTTTAATTCTGCATTTTTTTTAAGTTTGAGGTTATTTCCAAATACAAGTTAATTTTTAAAAAGCAACTGTCTTTAAAAAAAACTCTCCAAAATGATAGTTTTATAATCTGTGTAATTCCAGTCCCAGAAAATTTATCATCTAATGTTTTATAAACCCTCCTTGGGCATACATTGGTTTTTCAGTTTAATTCTAAGTAGACCTAAATGTTCTAAATGTTTCCTTTCATTTAGTCACTTATGGCCATCTGATGCAAAAGGGGTTAGACAACCCCTTAGCTCCAAATGAGTAGATTTCTATACACTGACCATAATATCCATACACATACACCTGTCCAATTATAGCAAAACAGGATCTGGAAAATTTTTATCATAGTTAAACGAATGAATAGGTCTTTGTGTTTTCTGCATTTGCTGTCAGTAATTTTTTCGTAGACTCTTCAATGAAGTCATTCTTAATTATGGTAGAGCTACTGAATATACATCAGAACACTAACGCATTGAAAATATTAAATAAATTATCTGAGGAAGTTATCTCTAATTTATTTTCCTTGTTTTCTTAAAATGACATTTGTAAAAAGGATTTTCTGAGGAAGGTGCCTCTTTCTCCCATGGTAGAGCTAGCCTCTGTGTCCTTGTGTGTTGGTGGCCTTCCAGTTCAACCAGTATACATTTATATCCCAATATACAATCATACTGTATTTTAAAAACAGAAACCACCAAGGTACCAAAAGCATAAATCTTTAACCACTGATTTTAAAAAAAGTAAAGAACATATATGAAAATTCTGAGCCTAGATTATTAAAAACTGCCTCTGAACAATGAAGTACTGTAAAAAAGAAAGCAGAATGAAATGTTCATAATTATGAAGAGAAAAATTAGTATTTACATTTCATTAATATAGCTTGATAAAATTCCTTACCCAGGAGGAAAGACAGTATTCATTTTTTTCATGACAAATTTTATCCAAAAATATCAGTAACGCATTATAGTGTGCATATCTTGCTTGTCTCCCTTACAAAATCAGTCTTTCTTTACCAAGTTAAAATTGAATTCTGCCTATGAATGTCATTTTAAGAAAACAAGGAGAATAGAGATAACTTCCTCAGATAACTTATTATTCAATATTTTCAATGCTTTAATGTTTCAATGTATATTCAGTAGTATGCCCCATTTTTCAAATACTTTATGTATATCATAATTAGGGGTGGTATAAAATTTGTAACCATTTGAGAGCAGAGCCCCTCATGTCATCAGTCTCTTGCTGCACTTTGGTACATCTGGCTTGAGTACACTTAACCTACACTTTTAGGAACAGAGGGAAGCTCCTGAACCCTTACAAAATATATTACAATGTTTAGCTATGTTCTTACCAGTCTGTGTCCAGCAGCTGACTGAAAGTTGCATGAGAGACTTTGTCTTCACCTTCCCCCCCACCAACCCCTAAAAAAACTAGTACAGGGCTTGGTATAACTACCCAGAAGCAACTACCCACCTGCTTATAAACAGTTGCCTATTAATTTTAAAGACAAAGAAACAAACAAGTTACAAGGACCTAATCTAATCCTCTTCCAAAGGAAACTAACCACTAGACAGATGAAGTGGTTGTCAGTGGTCCAGTCAAGACTAGAACTCATGTCACTTATGTTGTTTTTACTGTACACGGAGTTTCCTTTCTACGACTTCTGTAGAATACATATGTTGGGTGTATCCAAATAATTTTCTGTTCACTAATTAACTGTTGAGATAGTTAATATTAAAAAAAAGGAGGAGGGTTGAGTAAAAGAAGCATGAGTAATAATTTCTCAGAGAAAAGGCATTAATAACTACTTCTAAAGAGAAGCTCAGTCATTACTTATACTTTCTTCTTCAACCATCCCTACTTAGCCTTCAAAGGCACTGCCCTCTTTTCTTTCCTTAATTCTAAACTATTAGGTCATCATAAGTCAGGCCAAGACCCTGTGGTTTAATAAAATCAATCCAAGAAATAGCTGATTCCTGAAATACCTGAGTGCCCCCTCCCACTAGAGAATGGTTGGCATTAAGGTTTGGAAAGGAATGAAGGGGTAAACAAAGAAGGACTTTGCAGGCCGTCAGAACCACTGCTCACATCCCTGCTGATCCTTGGTCTTTACCCACACCACCATCACCAGGCTGCTCTAGGCTCTGTAGTCTCTTCTCTCTACTGTCCTCTCCTAAACCATTTCACTGTGCTGTTTAAAATCCCCTTTCCACTATGAACCACCTCCCCTAACCTTCAACTTCTTCATTGAACATTCCTGCCATTACCTCCTTTCACTAATACCTGGCCCTTCTTTGAGGACACTGTTTTCCTTGTGGAACTGTAAATAAGGGAGAGGAGGGGAGGTCAGTACCCTTCTTGGATCATCAATGCTGCTTCCAAGACTACTAATTGAGAGGCTTTGGGCAAAAGTCTTAGCTATTCAACTATGACAATCTCTACCTTTCCTTACCGCTTCCCTCTATCATCCTGCCAGCTGCTTCACTGCCCTTTATCAAAGTCACTTGTCCCTAATCATCTTCATCCCCAAGTACTGCCTGGGAGACTTCAATGTCATATGTAAGAGCAGTCCAACATTTTGGCCTCATGGTTTATTTGACCTCACCTCTTGCAATTTTCACTCCACTAAACTTTAACCCTGGCCTTATGGCCAAACCCTACAGCCATTACAAGCAAACTGGAATTCTAAACTCAACATCTAACATGAAAACAAACACAGACAATCCTACTTTGACCACAACCTCCTATCATTCGGGTGTTCATATTTTTTTCTACTACTGCTGATTCTTAGATCCAATTTGGACCTCGAGTTTCTTTGACCTTCCACTCCCCTATCTATTAACTCCCTCTCCTCCCCTCTACATTTTCAACTTAGGTGCCACAGTCACATCAAACTACTCTTTTGCTCTTTTCCTTAACTTTAACTCACTGTCCTTCCACTGGGCCCATCTAGCAAAACACAACCATGAATCAATATAAGCACCTGCCTTTCCTGAACTCATACCTGGGCTGTTAGGCACAGATAAAGAAAGGTCACTCTATCACACAGATCACCCTTCAACCTTGACTGGTCTTCATGCAGTACCTTTGCTTCCCTAATTAGAAGGTATTTCAGACCTTTCCCACCCAAGCACGTTTCAGTTCATTCTCAGCAAATGACCTAAAATTCTGCTTTAAAGAATAAACTACCAAACAATTCCCTCAAGTTCCAGTCACAAAATTCTAGCAGTATCAATACCCTTACTTTCCCTTCCATTCACTACAGTGTTTTAAACCCTTCCTTTTATAAGCTGATTCCTCCACCTGAATTCTGGATCTCATCCCATCCCCTCCTGACCTTCTGCTAGCTTCTTTAATTAGACTTTCACTCCTGTCTTTTAAAAAATGAAAAGAAAAAAGAAAAAAAATGTCCTTCCTCAATCCCACACATTCCCTCAAGCTTGTTAATGCTTTCTCCACATTCTCAGACTTCTTAAAAGCTGTCAATATTCAGTACGCACTTACTCAAGTCCCATTCACTCCTCAACCCTAGCCTGCCATTGCCAAGGTGTTGGCATGGCAAATTCTCAGTCCCTTATCTTAACCAAGATCTCTAATATTTGATAATGTTGATCAATTCTTCCACCTTTAAATCTTTCTCTTCTCTTGGATTTCCATAGTTGCTATCTGTGACTTTAACTACTATCTCTGAGCCCATGGCAATATACAATACAGCCAAGGTCTCTCTCAAGAGACCTTGTATATCCATCAGTTTTTGGATGTCTCCTGGGTACCTTAATACCAACATATTCAAAACTGAACTTTTAATTTTCTCCCCTTCTACTCAATTTATTCTCTCATCTTCCCTCAGGTTCTCATAATGCCATTCATGTATTTGCACTTTCAAGGAACCCAGGTTCTGGAGTCATTGTTAACTCCTCCCCTTATCCTTCATGTCCATATTCAGTCAAACACTACTTCCTCTGTTTCCATGCTCATCCCACTGCCTAAATATCCATATCTTCTAAGATTATAGTAACAATCTCTAAACTGGTCTCTCTGCCACCAGAACTACTCGTCTCCAATACATAAGTGTATTCAGTAAATACACAGTAATCACTACATATGTTTATAGAAAACACAGCTTAATTAAAAACACATGAACAAATCACCTTACACAAATCAGTTATGTGGGAAATGTAGAGTCAAAAGAAAAAAATGAGAATTAGTGTTTTTCAGAAGAATTCTTAATAGCATATCTCAATTTATACTTTTCAAGAAAATGTCTACTACTCAACATGCTTAATTTTATACCTATTACTGGAAAGTACTATATTATATTTAAAAAGTAAGAAATATGTTTAAAGATTTTTTCCACTAAAAATTTACAGTGAAGTAATTTCTGGGAAAATAAAATTAAATACATCTGAAATTAGTTTTAATACCTCTTCTTTTCATACTATCTGAACACACTCAGGCATAAGAAAAGAAACAGACTTTGAAGGCAATTCTAATTTAAAAAAAATTCTAATTCCAGGGAGCAATATAAAAATGATTAACAAATAACTGTGTGGAAAAGAACAAGAGTGAGTGATGAGTGCAAGGGGTAGAAAAAGCACTGAGACTTTTAAGGAGACAGCAGAAAAGAATTCTTATCAATATGATATACTAAAAACTACAAATGTAATTATGTTACACAAAACATTGTGGAATGTTCCATGGTAAGTCAAAAGATGGCAAGAAAGCACAAAACACTGTACAGACTAATACTTAACCTGAACTTTTACTCAGCTCAGCTGAAAATATAGCAGATGGTGATCTTTTCTCTTTTTGTGTATCAGAAGGAAGTTTTTTCTCATCTTCTTTCACAGGAACTTTGGGTTTAATTGTACTGCCTATCTCTGTTTCAGTGGCCAAAGCAGAAACATTTGGAGGCAGTAAGGGTACCTGTGAAATAACTGACTTATCTTTGGAGAATTCATCTGAGACATGGACTTTATCTTCTTCTTTAGGTTGTACATTCTTAAAAGAAAGGTCGTGGAGAGATTCTTTGCAAGGCAATAACCCAGCTCCACCCTGGACATCAGCACTTTCATTTTTGTGGGACACTTCTAGGTCGCTGTATTCCCTGGCTAACTTAGGAGAAAAATCTGTTTTAGAACTGAAAAGTGTAGGGAACTCATCTATAATTTCAATTGGAGATGAATCTGAAAATGTTTCACACTCTCTCATTTTTGCTTCCTTTGCAATAAATAAGCCATCATTTGAATAAACTGCGGTATTGAGCTCCTCCATCTGCAAAGGAATTTTCTCCTTTTTGGTCAATGTTGAAACGTCATCCAATGACAAGGTATCTTTTGTGGTGTCTAAACTGAGCTCAACAGATTCCAAATATGGCTTTCCCCCAGATGGTGGTGAAGCACTGAGGTTTTCCTTATTTTCATGTGCTATCACTAACTCAGATGAAGTTTCAATGAAATTTTCTTTCACAAGTATCACAGCTTCATCTTGTTTTTGTGGAACTTCAGGTATTGAATCATCACTAAATAAGTCAACTGGTTCAGAATCTGGTGAAGAATCCTCAACTAGTTCAGAATGATCAGGCACTGGCCATACAACTTTTGCTATTTCTGAATAATTAGAGAATTCTGGAGTTAGTTCAGCAGAGAGCTTTGTTTCTTTAATTAAATCACACACAATAGATATATGAAGAGCTTCTGTTTCTTGAACAGCTACATTAATACATTCAGGCTCTTTAATTTCTTCCTTTATTCCTGATACCTTTTTTAATGACACATTCATGGCCTCTTCATACAGTGGAGGATTTTCAGGCTCAAGTTTTATGCTTTCATAATTCACTGAAGGAGGAGCTTCTAATGGTGATGAACTGGGCTGCGCTGCAGAAGCACCAGAAGTAGGAACTGTGGAATTTAACGGTGCTTCCATAACAATGTCAGGCAAACTGGTGAAGGAGTAGCTTCCGATTCTTCAAAGGATGGGCAAAGCTGTGCTACAGAGTAGAGTGACTCCTGCATAGCTTCTGATGTTTGAACCAAGTCCATTTTTGTTTCAAAAGCAATCTTTGTACCTGTAGCTTCATTCAATTCACTCTCACATGCTTCCTGTACTAAATCTGGGGTTAGGCCTTCAGGCATGTTTGCCACTAGTTTCTCAGTAACCTTTCATAAATTATCCATTGTGACATAACCTGTCTCAGAATCCTTTGTTGGTACAAGGAAAGGGTTAGATGTTTCAGTACCAATATTCTTCTCTGTTACAATTTGGGCCTTTTTTTCTTCTATTTTTTTCTCATCTGTCTTATTTTCTGAAGTATGATCTACCAGCAAAGGAAAAATGTTTGTTGAAATGTTTTCAGTCACTGTTGTTTTAAAGGGAGCATATGTGATATATGCTCCTGACCCATCTTTGATAGCTTCTGGTGTACTGGGAAAAGAAGTATGATCATTACTGCTTTCACTATCTTTTTCAAGATGGGTTTGCTCGAGGCTGTCTGCAAAATATTTCTGGTCCACTCTGCTTTCCAACTTGCTCCTTATATTGCCTCCTACAGCCACCACATCACTATTTTGTTTATCTTTTACTTCCCATACTTGCTCAAATGGTTTAAAATCTGCATATTCCTCCCTCATAGGAGCTCCTCCTACAATTCCCTTTTCATTAAAACTGTCCTTTGTTTTTTCTAGAGACATAACTTTGTCCTCTATTATCAATTTAGTAAGGGCTACAGGTAACTCTTGTTTATAACAAAGGATGTTATTACTAATTAAATCTGCTTCTTCATCTTTTTTTTTTCACAATTATTTCTTTGCTAGGATTTGGTACTATTATGGCAGATTCTGCTTTTGGAGCACCACTGAATGATGACCCCATTTCTGAATATTCCAATTCTGAAAACTTTGTTAAATCTCTGTCTACAAATGGATTTTTTGCCTTCTCTGAGAATTCTTGAGAAGCTTCATTTGAAGTTTCTTGAAGTGTTCCTCTGGTAGGTAATACTGCTGGTAAATTACCAAGATATTCATGCTCTTTAAAAGAAGCAGCTGAGAGGGGAGACAGAGAAGGAAGAGAAGCAGCAGTTTCAAGCAGGACAGATGGGCAATCCTCTTGACCAGCAGAAACACTGTTAACTGGCTGCTCCTTCACATCCATAATTTTTTCTGTGACCATGGACAGAAAGTTAAGAGAATGCCAGCGTTCTGAGTTAATGCAAGTTTTATGACAGATTCAAAATACTTTTCATAAAACCTGTTAACTAAAATCAAATGTTAACATTTAATTAATAAATAATCAAGTAGACTTGAATGATTACTGAAAAAATTAAGTGTCAATACAACATGACAAAATGCCAAAAAATTATTATCAATAAAACATGTGCATGGGTACAGAGGCAATTATATGCTATGCAAAGACATAAATCTTTGTGGGAAAAAAATCTCAAGTATAATCAACTGAGAAAAGCTACTTCTAACTAGTTTTGGAGAAAGGAAACAGCATTTAAGAAAAGAGTTTGACTGACAGAATAGAAAAGAAAGGGCACTGGATAGCTAAATGCCATAGACTGGCATTGTTTTCAGCTCTAAGTAAACTGTAGTTGAAGAAAAGGCCTAGTCAATATGTAAATGTAAATCAAGGTCTAAGAATTCCTCACATATATCCAAATGTTAATCAGGATCTACCCATTTCTCTCTTGGACATACCATATAAAATGCAAATTTCGACTTTTTCAGTAGACAAACATTCTGGGAACCATGCTATCTTTAGTAAATTCAAACTACCCTGTACAGACTTAACAAAACTAAAGAGTTAAAGTTAGAATACACAGAGGATAAAAGGCTAGCAGAAAGAACCTGCCTGCAGAGGAGTGTATCACAGGCTCAGATGCAGCAGGAAGAGCAAAAAGTGGCTCATCTGAAAAACAAATAGAATATAACCTCAGCAGAAATAAAGAGTTGGAAAGAGACTAAAGGTAAGAGTATTCAAGGGTTCAGTCTGTAATGAGTTAACACAAAATTTTATCTACAGAGGAAAAGCCAAGATAGAAAGGAAAAAGTAGTACCATTAGTAATACCATTAATTCCTATTAAATTTTCATATATATTATAAAGTTGATTAAATAATATCCATAGAAGCTACCATTTTTTCAAGAGGGAATAACATGTTTAATGTTTTAAAACTTCATAAACCAAATTGGCTCTATAATACTATTATTCTCATTTAACATATTGCTTCCAAAGCACATTTTACTAACATTTTCAGATAGGCAAATTATCTTGTCTTAATTGAGCCAAAAATTAAAAAGATGCATTTGAATAAAATTAGTAGCTACCTTTGCTTAATCTTTTTTTAAGTTGGCATATGTCCAATTCAGAACACTTTCAGAGAATCATACATATTCTCTTACATTTCAGGTTGTCTATTTTTAAAGACAAGCATTCCGATAGTTATTGTGCACTATTCTTTGAAGATGTGCCACTGCCCAAATTACAAGGAAAATACTATCATTAGGAAAATAATTATCATCTCCTGTTTTGTTTAAAATTAACACTGAGGGCTACTTGTTTTATTGTGCTTTACTCACAAGAACTCATTTTATTCCTTACAATCCTATTGTTGTAAGTGTTGCGATTACTATCCCCCACTTAACATATTAAAAAAAAATGAATGACAGAGAAATAACTCACTCAATACAGAACTAGTGAATCTCAGGCAATTCAGCACCATTTTCCTATCCACTATATGCTGTATGTTATGGACTTAATGTTTGTGTCCCCCTCAAAATTCATATGTTGAAGCCCCAATCTCCAATGGGATCATATTTGGAAATGGGGCCTTTGGGAGGTAATCAGGACTACATGAGGTCATGCAGGCGGGCCATGGTCTGACAGGATTAGTGTCCTTAGAAGAAAAGACACTGGACAGCTTGCTCCTGTCTGTGTGACAACACCTCCCCTCCTGCCTCTCTGCACACATGGGGAGATCATGTGAGCCACAGTGAGATGTCAGCCACCTATAAGACAAGAAAAGAGGCTTCGGAATGAAACACACCTTGCCCACACCTTGATCTTGGATTTCCTAGCCTCCAAAGCTATGGGAAATACACTTCCATTGTTCAAGGCACCCAGACTATGCTACTTTGGTATGGCAGCCTGAGCCAACTAATATATTAGGATGTTAACCTTCTACAATGTTATTTTATGCCTGCAGCTGGGAGATCCTAAGCTAAAGATCTGTGGTTTATTCTAGAGAAAGGCCTCTAGCAAAATAAAATTCGAAACAGCCTGAGGGAATAGCAGAAAGGTATTCCTTTAGTGGAGAGGACCTAATAAATTTGGATATTTCTGTCTGGAGGGAGAAGCTAGACAAGGCCAATAAATAGAAAAAAAAAAATCAAGGAGAGGTGGCTATCACGAACAAAGGCTCGTCTTCCAAGGGTATTCTCCATGATGAATAGGAGAATTAAATTCACAATTTTAGATAAATCCATACTGGGCATGATGTCATTTCTAAAGGACTCTCAGATGGGGTGGTAAGAGGCAATCTACAGTAAGTGTTTAAAAGGGTGCCCTGGGGTCTCCTGTAACAGAACAACAGGTTGGATGGGCCACTCACCCAAATCAGTAACACATACCGCTTTATGAGATTTTTATTAAACAGCACATGTGTACACACTTTTTAAAAAATGACTTGCTATGTCATCTTGGTTATATTACAGTTTCTCAGCAAAATGAGAGAATTTGAAAATTCCTTTCAGCTAAAATAATGAATTATAAACTTGTATAAAACCAAGATTTAGGGGTCAAAGACCAGAACTAAATAATTATACAGCTGCTCCATCTAAATAAAAGGTAGAAAATTCTTAACAAAATGGTTGTCTTTTTCATTTGGCAATAGAGTTAAAAACCACTAATTCAGAGGCCAGTTCTACTTGGAAAATCAACTAGAAACATACATTGCTATTAAAATGAGAAGGAAAATAAACTACCTTTAAAATTGTGCCAAAAACTCTACATATTTTTTTAATGTATCTTTTTTACTACCTAATACCAGAATTTCTCTTACAGTAAAACCATATTCCTGGTACTTGGCCAAGTAAAAGTTGGGGGTAAAAAATTTTTTATAAATTGGTATCTCAAATTTTCACTAAATTTCAAAAAAATAAACCCTTCATTTTGTAAAATGAGATCTAATCCACAATTAACCACAAAACAAGTAAAGCACTTAGAAAAAAATTTCAGGAGAGGTCACCACCATTTGGTCTTCAAGAAGAGAACTGCTCAGACTCCTATTAAAGCATCTTGAATCATGGAATCAAGTTGCCTGGATTCAAACCCCAGATCCACCACTTTTAACTGTGTAACCCTGATCAAGTTATTACTTAGCCTTTCCATGCCTCACTTCCTCACTTATAAAATAAAGATAGTATTACCTACCTCAAAATGTTGTAATGGAGGGAGAGAAGGGGAAAGAAAAAGAAACAGTTCTTCCTAAGTCACAAAGCTAGGAGGCCAGAGAGCCAGGATTTCAGCAGGACTAACTCCCAAGTTTATATGCTTTATCTTCCGAGGGATGTGTTGATGCCTAAGTATAATTGGTGTAAATTCTTCTTACTTTACAGTCTCTCAATTTTGATCCCCTAAAACATGATAGTCATCCAGCAAATACCCTGTAATTATCTGAAACATTTGACCAATTATTTGCTTCTACTTCACAATATAACATTTATGGAGATGTTAATGCTCGCCAGCCACTTTTATTTCAGATTCTATTTTAATACTCCAAACCATCCCTATAGTTGGTAGAACAGATACTACTGTTCTCATTTCATAGATGAGGGAACAGACATAAAAGGCTAACTTCCCCAAGTCACAAAACTGAAAAGTGATGGATCTGAGACTTGAATGCAGGGAGGGCATTTACAAAAATCCATGCTCTTTTCCTTAACCACTCTGCAGTACTTCATTTCCTGAACTTTACTATATAAATTGAGAATTTATAAATGACTAATAAGTAAAATTAAGTATTATAAGAAAATTTTGATTGACAATAAGCTACCAAATTCTAAGGCTAAAAACACCTAAAAATCATTTATTTCTTGTTTTGAAAAAAATCACTGATTTTAGATCAGTCTTCTTTTCTCTGTGAAAGATCCTGACTTTAACAAGTAAATAAACTATTTTATAATCAGGGATAACATATTAACTAAAAGGGATAATATTCTGAACTACTGAGATGTTATTATATACACTTACATAATTGAGCTTACAAAAAAAGTAAACAACTCCCTCTCTATGATCTATTCATAATGCCAACTTTTAACTGCTGAAATGAAATTAAAACTTTAATCATCAGGAAAAATAATAAATATTAAGGACTTAATTATGGCCACAGTAAGTAAAACCATAGTGGTATGTTAAGAAAAAAAAAAAGATTTTCAATAAGTAACAGGCAAAAAGGAAGCCAGAACTTTCCTACTAAGTGTCTCCACTCTACTGCCAACAAATTATTACTTCCAAAAGGACAATTCTATATTTTTTCTTGCCCCAAAACATTTAAAAGTTCCCTGATATCCACTGAATTATGCCCAAAACTTTCAGATAAGGAAGGTCCTGCAGCATAAGGCCCCAACTTAACCACCTAATCTCAACAGCTCCTCACATGTCATCTGTTAACCAAACATAATTCTTCCTAAGCCCATACTTCTCTCTTCTGCATATCTGAATGTTGACATCCAGAAAAGCTCAAATTCGCCATATTCAGCCTTACTACTTTCTTTCTAAAACATATTCATCCTTCTCTAATTTTGTTAATCTTCTGCCACATTTCCAGTTAACTAAGTCAGAGAATTAAGTAACTTACTGAAAGTCACAAGCTGACAAAGCTAGAAAATTATCATTTAAATCTGTCACTATAATCACATACACATTTATTTCCTATCACCCTCAGCAAAATGAACAGAACTACTTAAAATACAAAAATCACTAAACTACTTAAAATGACAGTATGAAAAATGTGCACTATTCACAAAACACCTTTTTCCAAATTATCTCTTCCTTCTCACTTGGCCCTAATGCCAGATTCACTTCCTTACCTAAGCCCAAACTGAGAGTGCAAATTTCGACCAACTGCCTCTCAGCTGCATACTTTGAATGCTAACTACTTCCATTACAAAAAGATCAGTTTCAAAATAAATTTTCACTGAAGAATATTTTTAAGTAAATCACTTTTTTAAAAAGTGAAAGTGGCATGTGTTTTTATTACTGGTTCATTTAAAAAATTATGCTATTATAATCTCACCAATGTTCACAAACTCTAATACTCCGTATTTTCCTTGACATGTTCATTTCAAAACCTGTTTATCAACCAAAAGTAAAACAGGTCAGTAAAGTCATATCTAATTTATAAAACAAGAAAAATAAGCTGCATTTAAAATCAGAAACGAACTTTAGCTTCTGGCTATGAGAGTATTATATCAGTCTAATCTTTCCAACACAAACAACTATAAAACTGGGCAAAATACATGATGTGTCTGTCTTGAGACCCTGAACAACAGACAGTACAGGAGTGTGATTCCTAAGATGAGGGAAGCACATCAGATGAGCGCCCTGGCTTTCTGCCTGAAGGCGCTTTCTGTCTACAGCACAGGGAAGACAAGACCCAGGGATACCAAACTCTGCTCAAGCTGAGGAAGGGGCTGAGTTGTCTGGAATTTGTGGGCCAGCATAACATATATAGAAAAGGTTCACTGAAAAGGAGCTTCAGGAATCTGGATAGGGGTTCTTTTTAAATCTTTGGCTGAATACTATGCTGCACATATACAGCACAGGACTTACCAAGGCACAGCAGAGAAACCTATGATAGAGCTGTGAGCTGAAAGAATATTTTGGAAGTCAGACTGTGCTGGAAGACCTTATCTAAAATTTTGACCATCCAAGTGGAGAGATCTTACTGAATACCTCAAGGATAAAAATGAGACCCCAGAAAAGGTACACCCAAAACAGAAGAAGAGTCAGCAAAATTGTATTAGAAGATAGCCACGTTCCATTCATGTGATCTACTGTCCATGGCTACTTTTCTCTTACAAGGGCAAAGATAAGTAGTTAAGGCAGAACTGATATGACCCTAAAATATTTACTACCTTTGAAGAAATATTCTTTTATTTAAAGAAAAAGTCAGCTGATCCCTCTAGACCCACCCTAACTTTAAAATCAATACTTGAAAAGATCAAGATAATTTGCCAGCCTTATCTGACTGCCATAAAAAAAACACCACCTGCATGACAAACCAGTATAAAATTTAAAAAAACTACTTGACACAAAAGAAAATATGAGCATAAATAAGAAAAAACAGCCAATATAAACAATTAAATAATGTAAATGTTATATTGGCAAATATTCACATAGAAATTTAAATAGCTATTAAAATATTCCTAAGTATGGACATAATGAATGCACAAACAGAGAATCTTGGTAGAGAACTATAGATAAAAAAAGAACCAAATGGAAATTCTATAACAAAGTAACAGAAAGTAAGAGAAAAATTCACTATATGGGCTTAAAAGCAGGTTGGACAGTGGAGAAGAAAAGATCAATAAGCTTAAAGTGCAATAGAAAGAAATTATCCAAACTGAAGCGGAGCTGGGGAGCGGGTGGGTACCAAGGTCTCAGTGACCTGCGAGACAATCAAACCACTGAAGTATATGCAGCTGGAGTCCCACCGACAAGACAACAGGATCAGAAGCAGAGGGGGAACACTTAAAGACGTAACAGACTAAAATCTGACATTAGTGATGAAAAAATACTAACCTGCAGATCTAAGAAGCTCAACGAACCCCCCAGAAGATAAACACAAAATCACAAAGTACATTGTAGAAATCAAACTGCTGAGAACCAGACAGAGAAAAACTTAAAAACAAGAAAAAAGCAAGGGAACATTACTAAGAATGGCCTAACTTCTCACTGGAAACAATGCAATCCAAAAGCTAATGGAACATCTTTAAAAAGAAAACAACTGACAACCCATAATCATTAATCATTATTCACTGATTCCATATTTGCCAATTTCCCTACTCACTAAATAGGTAATCCTAAAATCAGTCTAAACAGCAGAGAAGCAAAGCATTCCCATTACCCACCACAGGTTCCCAGATGAGGTCAAACAAGGCAACTCTATGCCTTTTTGTTTCAGCTCTCAAAATGTAAACAAGTGTTCTTTATACAGTCCATTTAGTGTCACATGTTTTTTCTGTATCTGTGCTTTTTATTAGTGATTTTGCTGTTTAAAGCGGCCCCTAAGTACAGTGCTGAAGTCCTACCCATTGTTCTTAACCACAAGATGGCTATGATGTGCCTCACTGAGAAAACACAAGTGTTAGATAGCTTCATTCAGGCATGAGTTACAGCGCTGTTAGCCATGAGTTCAGTTGGTAAGAAATCAACAATATGTATTAAATAATGTGTTTTTTAATAGAAACACACCTAAAGCAGAGTCTGTTGATCAGTTAACAAAAAAATGTTAGAACTAGAGGTGCACAGGAACCTAGACCTGTATTTCCCCTTGGGGCAATGATTTACATTTGCTAATTCAGCATTTTTGTGACTTTATAGTAGGTAATTACCACTAATAACAAGATTGACTATATTCATCTAAAATATTCTTCAAAATTATTATCAGATAAACAAAAGATGAAAACAAAAACTGAAAGAAATTATCACCAAAAGACCTGCATGACAAGAAATGTTAGATGAAGTTTTCAAACTGAAGGAAAATGACACCAGATAAGAAACTTGGATCTTCACAGAAATGGTAGACATATGAGTAGATAACAAAATATTCTCACTTCTTAACTTCTTTAAAGAATAATTGATTTTTGGAGCTCAAATAATTATAGTATATAATAATACACAGAAGCAAAATGGAAGACAATAAAAACACAAAGGATGAAAGGAACACATAAAAGTATATAAGAATAGCAGTGGATGAAACAGAAAACAAAGGCTTAAATCAACCATATTACTAATTACATTGAGTATAAATGGCCCCAGTTAAAAGGTAGACTAGATAAAAACACACAATTTACATATAAAAACCCAGATGGGTTAAAAGTTAAAAGAATGTAAGAATATATTTTATCCAAGCACTTACCCACAAAAATATTTGGAGCAGCTATACTAATGTCAAGTAAAGTAGATTCAAAGATAGGAATATTACCTTGAGGGTATTCAATAATGATAAACAAGTAACCAGACATAACACTAATTAGATGTAACACTAAAGGCATATAGCAAACGTATATGAAAAATATATGAAGCAAAAATTAAGGGAGACATATATAAATCTATAGATTTTATTTAAAAATTTTAACACTCACCTCTCAGTTATTTGATACTACTAGCCACACACACACACACACACACACATGTTATCAGTAAGGATACATGACTTATACAACACTATCAGTGAACTAAACCAAATTGACTTGCAGAGAGCACTACAAACAGAATACACAATCTTCTCAAGTAGACTTGGAACATTCACCAATATAATCATTTCCTTGTCTATAAAACAAGCCTCCATAAATTTAAGAGAACTGAATTCATGCAGTGTATGCTCTTTAACCACATAAATTAAATTGAAATCAGTAAAACAAAAATATCTGACTTTTGCAACCTGCTTCTCTCTGAGAGAGAGAGCTTCTGGGCTTGGGGAGCTAGAGTGCTTCCACATGCCACCAAGCCAGGCTCCAGGCTCCATAAGGACAGAAGCTCCTTTATTTGGGACTTTGCATTATGTATCTCTTCACCTGGCTATTAACTCATTTTTTTGGATTTGACAACAAAAGCAAAAATAAACAAGTGGGACTACATCCAACTAAAAAGCTTTTATACAGCAAAGAAAACCATCAACAAAAATGAAAAGGCAACCTACTGAATGAGAGAAAATATGGGCAAATCACATATCTGATGGGGGATTAATATCCAGAATATATAAAGAACTCTTACACTTCAGCAGAAAACCAAATAATCTAACTAAAGAATGGACAGAGGACCTGAATGGATATTTCTCCTAAGATGACATACAGATGTCCAACAGGTACCTAAAAAGATGCCTGGTATCACTGATTGTTGGGGAGATGTGAAGCAAAACCACAATGAGATATTACCTCACACCTGTTATAATGGCTACTATCAAAAAGACAAGAAATAACAAGTGTTAGTGGGGATGTGGAGAAAAGAGAACCCTTGTGCCATTTGTAGTTGGAATGTGGATTAGTTCAGCCACTGTGGAAGACAGTATGGTGGTGTCTCAAAAAATTAAAAATAGAACTACCATATTATCCAGCAATTGCACTTCTAGGTATTTATCTGAAGGAAAAGAAAACACTAACTCAAAAAGACATATGTGCCCCCATGTTCATTGCAGCATTATTTGCAGTGGCCAAGACATGAAAGAAACCTAAGCATGCATTAAGGGATGAATGGGTAAGCAAAATATATATATGGTATATTACTCAGCCATAAAAATGAATGAAATCCTGCCATTTGTGGCAACACAGATGGACCTTGAGGACATTATGCAAAGTGAAGAATCTGGTGGATGGCAGCAAACTTTGGTGAAACTTCAGGAACCAGAGCGACTGAAATGGATAAAGGAACCTACATATATGCACTTGACAATAGATTTTTTACCCTGGGAGCTCCACATAAAGAAGCTGACAAGAGCCCTAGTCCTTCAGAGCAGTTTACAGCTGTCAAACTGTCTGATTTCAGAATTGCCCTGTAATTTAAAATCTCCACAAAGAAAACCCCAAGGCTTGATGTCTTCCTTAGTAAATTCTATAAATATATGAGTATGCTTATATGAACTCAACATAAAAAGGCAGAGTAAACACTTTCCAAAACATTTTATAGTTTTGGTATTAACTTTTGGTATTATGCATTAATACCAAAACCAGACAAGAATAAGAAAATTAATTTACAGAAAAATATCCCTTAAACATGCAGGTAAAAATATTTAACAAAGTATTAGCAAATTGAATCCAGAAATTTAGAAAAAGTATAAACATTACCAAGAGGGGTTTAATTCCAGGAATGCAAGGTTGGCTCAACAATCAAAATCAAACAATGTAATTTACCATATTAATAGCCTGAAAAAGTCATATGATGTCTCCATATATGCCAAAAAGAATTCAATAAAACTCAACACCTATTTCATAAAAATTCTCAGCAAATTGGGAATAGAAGGAAACTTTCTCAACCTAAGACAGGACATCTAGGAAAAACAGGCAGCTAACATCATTCTTAATAGCAGAAGACTAAACACATTTCCTCAGGATGCAAAATGAAGCAAAGAATCCACTTGCCTTCTCACTACTTTTATAGCATAAAGATCAGAAGAGAAAAGTAAAACTATCTTAACTTGCAGGCAACAGGACTATGTATTTAGAAAATCCTAATGGTTTAAAAAAAAAACCTTACTATATCATACTAGAGTTAATAAGTGAAATTAGGAAGGGTGCAGGATAGATAAAAGAACAGATTATAAAAATCGCTCTGTTTCCATACAGTAACAACTAAAAAATGGAAAATGAAAAAAATTTTAAGTATCATTTCAATAGCAAAAAAAAAAAACAAAAAAAATACTTAGGGATAAATTTAACATTCGAGGTACAAAAGATCTAACCTACAAGACACTGCAGAGAGAAATTAAAGATGACCTAAACAAATAGCTATACATACATATACATACACCCACACACACACAACATATACATGGACTGGAAGATCATGTAATGTTGCTGGGTGTCAGGAAAGAGTTCTCTTGAGTTTCCTGTGCTTTTGCACATCTTGCAAACAGGGACTGGGCACTGACTGTCTTTGTTTCTGACTAGCTTTCCAAAGATGTTTATATAGCAAACACTCTTGGAGCAGAGATAGTGTCTTACTCTTGAGCATCATATAGGCATGCTTACTATGTAGTGCAAAATTCAGTTTCTCTAAGCTCAAGGTTCCTCTCCTATAATACAACCAACAGCAAGTCCAAGTGTCACTTGGGCTTCTCCATGTGGCCCTATGGAAATGAGGCTCAGAGAACTTGAGCAAGAAAATGCTGATGTTCTGGCTATTATCACTTGTGTGAATAATAAAGTCTTTTGTCTCTGACCCAGGCATTTGTCTTCTGCTAGCATCCATGAAACTATGGCAGGCTGACTTATTAGGTTGGTTTTAGGATAAAATCTCAAATCCTAAGATGCCAATTCTCTCCATATTGATCTCTGGACTTAAAGCAAACCAATCAAATTCTCAGCAGGCATTTTGTAGAAATGAACAAGCTGATTCTAAAATGTAAATGAAAATACAAAGGACTGAAAAAGGGCAAAACAAAATTAACAGGCAAGCTACAGATTAGGAAAATATACTCAAAATGCATATATCTCACAAGACTTTTTCCCAGAATATATAAAGAACTACAAATTAGTAAGAATACAGACAAGCCAATGTAAGAACAAGCAAATTACTTGGATACTTAATAAAAGAAATATGAAAGTCCTTTATTAGTCATGAGAGAGATCTGAATTAAAACCACAAAGAGACATAACCACATACCTACTAAAATGGCTAAAATTTAAAAGACTGATATCAAAAGATGGTGAGAATGTGAAGCCACCAGAACTCTCATAAATTGCTGGTGGAACTAGGATCACTTTGGAGAACAGTTTGGTAGTCTCCTACAGTATTAAATATATACCTACCCATGACCTAGGAATTCTACTCTTTCTCTTACTCAATTCTACTCTCTTTATCCAAGAGAAATGAAAACATATATCCACAAAAGGCCTGTACAGAGTGTTCATAGCATTCTTTGGTTCATAATAGCCACAAACTATAAATAATCCAAATGTCCATCAACAAGTGAATTAATAACTAAATTGTGGTATGTTCTTATCATGGAATACTACACAGAAGTAACAAGGAACAAGTTACCAATCATTGATAAATCTCAAATACATACCGAATGCAGGCAACCAGACATAAAAGAGCACATACTCGATGACTCTGTTCATATAACACTCTACAATAGGCAAAACTAATCTATGCTAAAAGAAATCAGAACACTGGTTGCTTGAGTTTGGGGGGAGGACAGAACAAAAACTGAACTTAAGTGAATTCTAAGGCCTATGGGATTTTTATGTGATGATGGAAATGTTCTATATCTTGACATCAGTGTGGGTTAAATGAGTGGATGCACTCATCATTTTAACAAAATGTTTTTTGTTAAATGTTTTTACAAAACTGTTAAAACCTGAGATATATGCATGTATGTAAATTATATCTTAATGAAAATATTAAAATGAAAGAAAGGATATGACCATTCTTCAAATTTCAGAGAGACCATGCTAGTACATAAGGGAGAACCCACAGATGAACGATGAGACTTACAAATCAATCCACTGCAATATGTGGTCCTTATTTTGATTTTGATTTTTTTTTTAACTGTTAAAAAAGAAAATGACCATTTATGGACATTCAATAATAAGAAATGTAAACACTGGGTATATATCTGATGATATTAATTAGTTATTGTTAAACATGTTGGGGAACTATATGATTACCAGGGTTGTGGTTATGTTTTGCAAAGGAGTACTTACAGTTTGCAAGATACATAATGAAATACCTATGAGGATGTGGGATTGGCAGGATTGGCCATGGGCTGCTGGTTGCTGGGGCTAGGGATGTATAAACAAGGTTTCATTCACTATTCTGTGTTCCTTTATGTTTGAAATTTTCCATAACAAAAAAATAATTTTTTATAAAACCCTGCAAAAACAATATAAGGCAAGGTAAACATACTAAAATTCTATCATAGTGAAGCAATGTTAACCACAGTTTTACCCACAACTCTTAGCAGACCATTAAAATGTACGTGTTTGATTCCATCGGTGTTAACTGTAGCTTCTGCAACATGTTCCATTAACAAAATTTTTATTATAGTTAACAATAGAAAGCTTGCTGGAGTAACACTGGGTAAATGAGAAAGTATATTGGTGGGTGGTAGCTTTTCAGTCCTTGTTCAAAAATGATGTCTTACATTCCTTTCCTTATAGCAGATCTGTGTTATACATTATAAATGGCCTATAAAGTATAACAAAATAAAATACTTGATTTTTTAAATTCTGATTTTCATTATTCATCCTTCAAATTCTGATTTTCATAATTCACCTCTCATAAGCAAAAGCATCTAACAAAGTTTTTATCAAGTTGTTTAGTATGATAATTTTTAAGTAAAATTAAAATATCAGAACTTGGTAGAATAATAAAACTTTCCATAATGACTATGAACAACTTAAACATATTTAATAACCTTCTTAGGATAAAGAACAGAATTTTTTTAAAGTAAATTCCTTTCTTTTCTGAGATCAAAGATGCTAGATATTTAACTCTAGTTAAAAAAAAATTTTAACACTTTACATCAGTTTCACCTAGGGCTGCCAGAACACAGGGATAAATAAATTTAATTACAGCACTTTCTAATTAATCGAGTTTATAAGTTTTCTGTAAAGTTAGGAAGAAAAAATGCACAGGCAGATCTGTAACCCAAGTATGGCTTTTTCTCTTTTCACAAAAGCTGTTGAGAGGTAGGTAAATACATGATGGCCCTTAAAGTACAACCATAAGACTCCTGTTAACTTTAAAAATAAAGGTCAGTTATTTTACCAGCAAAAATGGGTTGATTTGAGAATAGCAGAGAATTGCAACTTGGGACAAGCAATCTATGGTAAAACCTCAGGCAAGTCCAACAAACAAAGGAGGGGACATTAAAAGAATGAGGAAGTCCAAGGGGTTGTTTTGAACTAAAGTCCACAGCAGAAATAAGAGTTCAAGGTGAGGACTGTCAGTTTCTCGGTGGCTAAACTGCAGGGGTCCTTAATTTCTTGTAGGGATGTAATGCACATCTTTCCTATTTGGGACCTGTTAACTGATGATTACTCCCTGTTGAAGATTCTTTTGTACAAGTCTATAATTGACAATTCTTCCTGTAATTGAGAGACTCCTATGTCTCTTCCTTCTAACTTCCTGACTCCATTCTACTGAGGGTTCCGTTTATTGATTTTCACATTCCTCTGATTTTAAGACAGCAGAAAATACAACTAGGGGCCTGTGTCTTTCCCTTAATCTGCTACATGTATCTCTCATAAGTACAACCTGTAATCACCTTTTTGTCCCCATACTCAGCCCTAAACCTGGTTTAAATTTTCTTTTCTTAAATATTGACCTTCCAAGGGGCCACCAATATAACCAGAAACTGCCAAATCTGTTTGAGTGACAAAACTTTATAAGCCTTCTTTTCTTTTTATTTTTGGTAACAGTTCCATCGATGAGAAAAAGCCATTAAAAAAGTCTGTTTTTTTTTTTTTAACTAGAGGATCACTTAAATAGTGGATTTGGAGATTGCTAAAAAGATAACCCAATATTTAGCAGCTACTTACGACTGAGTATGGAGAATGTTTCTTCCCTTCTCAAAAGTTTTTTTAGATTGAAAAGGTAGGAATACTTCTCTCTACATGCACAGGTAGCCATGAAAAATAAATCTGGAAAAGCCCTATCAGCTAGTATTTTATTTAAAAGTTTAACAATGAAAAGTTTGGTACTTATGCATGGACAAAGGGGACAGAAAATATTTCACCCATACTACAAGTTTTTGACAAAAGTGGCATTTCAACCTAGTAAAGAAAATATGAATGATTCCATGAATGTTGTTGGAACAAATGGGAAATCATGATGAAAAACAAAATATCATTACTTTACTCTCTAGAACAAAATAAACCGCAGAAGAATTAAGGAATTAAATGTTAAAATGAAATCATAAAAATCATAAAAGTATAAAGTGAAGACATGGGAGAAATTTATACAACCTTAGAGATGGCCTTTCTAAGAACTGCACAAATCTCAATGACTTTTATGACTCAAAGTCATAAAATGACAAATGACTACATAAAAGTTTCTGCACAAAAACTAATCCCAAATGTCAAAATACAAATTACAAATCAGGAAAAGAGTTTTAAAGATATGACAAAAAGCTAATTTCCTTACAAGAGATCAGAGCTCCTACATCTACAAGAACAAAAACCCAGCAGAATAAGCAAAAGCTGCAATCAGAAAAAATTTATTGACACCTAAGCCAAAAAAATGTTCCAAAATGTAAAATAAAAAAACAATTTGCTAAACCATTTATTAGTTTACCAGTATACTGTTAGTAAAGCCATAAAGAAAAAAGGTACCTTAACACATTACTGGTGGGAGCATAGATTGAAACAATTCTTTGTAGTACAAGTTGGCATTATCTATCAACATTTTAAATGCACATACCCTTTGAATCAGCAATTCTACATGCATGAATTTATCCTATAACACATATAAGAGCATGTATACTTGAAGAATATATAAGGGTATTCACAGCAACATTATTTATAACAGAAAAAGCTAAGAGACTGGTTAAATAAAATATGGTACATCCATATACCTTGGATATGTAAATAAATGTTTTAATAAGAATTGGTGTTTTTGAGAGAAAACATTGTAGTAATTTCAGAACTATACAGAGTATGAAGATCACCCTTCACCCATAATATCCTATTTATTCAACAAATATCTGAGTACCTATACCACATCTAAGGCACTGTGCTCAGCAATGGAGATAAAATGGCATATAGTCCTTTTCCTCAAAGAAAAAAGATAATATACCCCTTTCCTCAAAGAGCACAGTCTGATGGAGAATGGAAATGAGTAAACATATCAATGACCACATATACAGTATGATATACATGATGAGGAAAGATTATAATATTAAGGAAATATATATAGCAACTGAAAAATAACCACCATTCCAAGAAACAAATAGCCAGCAGCTTAAATGTGAAATTATCAACTCCTCCTTTAGAGTTGAAAAGAATGATGAGGCCATCAGAATGAGAAGACCTTAGCATCAATTAAGCTTGGCCCCACCATTTTGCATACCTATGTCCTTACTAGCTATCCACAAAGGTCACATTCACCCATTTAAACACTGCTGATGACTCATGGTTCTTCCCTTACAGTTCCCATTCCTGGTGGTGTCACCCCCAGAGGGACTTTCTAGGGTCTATATGTAAAAACAAGAACAGAAAGTCTTGAGGAATGTACTATTGCACTCCTACTTAATCAGAGGTTGCAGGGAAGAATAAAGAACTATTGTCCATTTGGTTGGTACTTTTATTCTGAGCTAGCAAAGTACCTTTAAAATGTGCCATTTAAATTGGGGCCTTCCATCAGTAGTGTTTCAAATAAATGATTTTAAGTATATTATGAAATAACCATGCATAAAACAGAGCCAATTATTGTACAATAGGTAATATGCTCCTATTTAGAAATGATTTGCTCTTCCGAGTTTACAGGGATATAGTGCTAATATAGCATGTTTTCTAACTATTGTGAAAAATTACATATTTACTGAAGTTTCAAAATATATTCCTCACCTCATTAGAAAAAGGATTTGAGAGAGCTTTCAAGTTACTAAACAAGGACTATAAATTTGACACTGAGCTTCCTAGGAACCAATGTGGAATGTAAATCACCTTATCCATAAGAAGCATGCCACTTATTCCCAACTTTTATTCCTAGTTAGAAATCATAAACAGCTTAAAGAAATTATTCAGAATCTCTAACTTCATCAGTTCTTTACCTTGTTATCATTTTCTAGATAAAAGTGGGAGGAGCACAGGAAATGGATCGGGCATGACATCTCTTGAGAGGCAGCTACTTCCTGGGAGAGTCGCATCACTGTCTACTTGGTCTTTATATTAAGAACTGATACTTAAGATTCAAACCATATACAGAATATTTTAACATTTACAGTCTGTGCTCCTATGCCAATATAAATGATCATACAGTACATAACTTTAGAAAAGACTAATATTTTTAAATTTCCAAGTCATAACCTATACTGATGAGCAATAGTCTATACAAATTTCCCTTGCAGTGAATAACTCTGGACAGTCTCTGAAACTGATTTAAGAAGCACCAGCATTTCCTTTTCTTTGTATTTCAATCCATAGCCTTCAAGTCCTATCAAATCTTTCATAAAACCTCTTTATAATCTAACCATAAAAATAGAGAATCACAGCCAAAGAAATCATGCTTCTTATGGTTTCTTATATTTCCCTTTCTATTCTATTTTCACTGAATGAGCTAGTAAGGAACTACTCACCTCTCCAGAGTGACTGCAAAGGCTCTCTAAATAGTTCTGTTTTTCTTTCTGACCTAACTTGAATATTGTCACCAACTCTTTTTCCTTCCTAACACTGCTTTCATGATACCATGCCTCAGTTCAATAATCTTCAATGGCTTCCCAACACAGTAATTCAGGATAAGGGTGCAAAATAATGAAGTAACTTTATGTTTTGCAAACAACATATCTGGTTTCTTAATATAATTTACCAAAAGGAAAGGTAACTCTGGGTGGCACAGCATGGATAAAAGCAAGATGATAAAACCCTCATTCCTTAATTTGGCATTCAATACCCTTCAGAATCCAGATTCACGTTTTCATTTTTAATTCACACTGGTTTAGAACATGTCCAGAGACCAGCTCAGTGTCATCCTTAATGATAATGTTTGCATTTCTCTCAACTCAATTTCTATCCAACATTACCCTTGCATATCCTCAAAGCCTAGGATAACCAACCACTTTTTTTTTCCTACTTGAAGCCAAATGTCTGTTACTGAAAAATGGGCATCAAGTGCGGGGCTTCAGCCTCACTTAATTGCAATAGGGATGCTCCAAACACAGCAGACAGCAAAATTACAATTTATCAAGTAAAAGAAATCAGAGTTTAATAAAAAAAAAAAAAGTGTAAACCACACAGTTAAATACACAGACCAGCATCAGGGATCTACCATATTCAGTAACACAAACCTTCTTCCAGTCAAGCTGGGCTATATTTGACCAGGCTCTGCACATTTCTCACCTTCTTTGTCTTCATTCACATCAGTTCCTCTAACTCTTCAAAACTGTATTTTCGCTCCAAAGTCACAATATAATTGTTTAAGGAGTTACGTCTAAAATAAACATTATTATTTTAAGTCAAATTTTTTACCGTGGCCTACTAGAGATCCCAAATGATCTAGGAGCCCTCTTCTCCATTCTCACTGACCACCACTCTCCCACAGGTAGCCTTCTTATTAGATTCTCAAACACACAAATCTCTTTTCTGCCTCAGGGTTTTTGCCTCCTAGGAGTTGCTTCGAAATTTTTTATCTCTGCAGCTCAAATCTCACCTACTCAGAAAGGCCTTTCTCAGTGACAATTTAACCTATAGAGGTCCCCAACACATCCCAATCATTTTCCATGGCACCATCCTATTCTCCTAATAAGACTTACCACTATTTTAAGTTTGTTCTTTATGTGCTTATTATCTGTAGTTCCCCCATAGGGAGCAGGTGTCTTGTTTACTGCTATATCCTCATAGCCCAAAACAGTGCCTGTGTCCTTGTGGGTAACCAATCATCGGCTGAATGAACAAACTGTTAAATGTAGACTCACTGAAATGGTTTAACTATCTGTGACCATAATCACAGTATCACAGTGCTCCTGCATTTACTAAAGGAACTGAGGTTTCACAATAGGTACCATCAATACATAATCAGGGAACTATGTAAAGATAGAGTCCCTCAGTAGGCATTATTCTCTCTCTTTTGTCTTCCAAAGTTAGTATTCCAAAAGTCAAAATTCCAAAAGAATGCTGTCACTTCCTGAATTCCTAGTGTTCAAAGAACAGGAATCCTCTCTTTTTCACGCAGCAATTCAAGATGACAAATTAGTATGCGTTTGTTACGTTTGAAAATTTCTCACTACTTTTTATTATTCTACCTCACCTTAGC
This sequence comes from Phataginus tricuspis, assembly GCA_029783875.1. Taxonomy (NCBI): domain Eukaryota; kingdom Metazoa; phylum Chordata; class Mammalia; order Pholidota; family Manidae; genus Phataginus; species Phataginus tricuspis. The sequence goes on along the minus strand of JAQQAC010020896.1, from coordinate 45,578,708 downwards.
TTCTATCAAATGTGTGTTTTTGATTCAGATAAAGGAAAGACTGAGTTATTCCTCATCTACTATCTTTTAGTGCAGTGATTAGTGTTTTGAGTAATGCTTTGGGTACTTCAATATCAAAATGTTATTCAGAAATTTCACAATTGGTTTATTTTCATGTTGTGGAGCAGGAATGAATTGAAGGAAAAAATTTCTTCTGTGGTCTCAGATTTTTTTTTTCATAAAACAAACCATTTCTAAAATCCAATAAGGCTAAGAGTTCTCTGCAGGCAGTTACACTACTTGACTATTGATGTTTTACACGTTAAAAAAGGTCCTACTGCTACTGAGACACTTTCTGTCCCAAAGTAACAAGCTACTTGTTAATAAATTAACAATTTGTCTAATAAGATGAATTCTTAATCTCTAACCTCAAGCAATTTCCCAAGATGAAAAGGATAACAAAACAATATTCCTAAAAATATTATACTCAGGTACTCAGGTAAATGTAAAGACTTGAAATTATTTACAGCCTATGCAGATTTGTTTCTGTAGCCCTAGAAAATACAACTTCTAAGAAATAGTATTTCTAACCAATACATGAAAACGTCTATTTCAAAACATTTCATTAAATCTCCTGGTAAATCGGCTACAAGTTCATCTGGCTTATTCCTGGCAAGGAATCTACAGGTTTCCACTTAAGAATGTCAACTATGTTGCCTTTTTTATCTTATGATTCAATTACGATGCATTAAGAGGCTAAACCTGTCCACACTAACAGCGATTCCTCACACTGCACCCCTGAGTCCCTGGCAGAGCTGCGTTCCCTTGGAAATGCCCAGATGCCATTTCCCCCGACTCTGTTTAGCTGACGGGTATTCGCCACATCACAACCAGGGTAAGTGGGGGAGGTGGCAGGACTTCTCCAGAACTCTCTCCTTCCCAGTTCGCCACGCGCCACACCACTGGAGGCGCTCTCTCTGCACTGCAGTTGGGCCAAAATGTGAACGTTTTCCACTGGGCCAGCTCCCCACTAGCGCAAGAGGGAGCAGGGGGTGCGGGGGGGGGGGAGGCGGGAGATGAAGCGCATGGGGGCTACCCAAGCCAGGCGAAGGGCGAGGAGGGGAGTCAGGGCTGAATGCAGACTAGCAGCGAAACTGCGCCGTTTCCGTAGGAGCAATCCAGACGGTGTTTGACAAAAGATCAGGGCTCCAAGGCCTGTCCATCCTCACCCTGGAACCAAGCCAGCCCAATGAATCCACAACCTAGGTCCCCGAAACACACCCAGCTCCTACCAGACGTGGGTGCCTAACTTTGAGACCCAGTGGACTGCGGTCTAGGGGGAAGAACCTGGGAGCCGGCGAAGGGCACGTGTTCCCCGAAACCCAGACAATGAGGAACAAGGGCCACCCCACCCTGCTCCCCGCGGCTCCCACCAGGGGGGGCGCCTGCGCCCCGAGACCCACAGACAATGCCCGCTCCGGGGAAGAGAAGAGGGCTCCGCCCGAGGTTTCTGGGGCCGCACACAAAAGAGGGAGGGGCGGCACTCACCCAGGGAGCCTGAGGAGCCCCTGCGCTTGGGCGCGGCCGGGGTGGAGGGGGGCGCGGCGGGGGCCGGGGCGGCCGGGGTCCACACGGGCTCGGGCTGCGGGCTCACGCCGGCCGGGGGAGGAGGAGGAGGCCGCGCCGGGGGCTCATCGTCCTCGGGGAGCTTGGAAGCAGAGACTGCAGCGGCGGATGGTAAGGATGGCGCGGGCATCGGGTCCCAAGACGGCTGCCGCTCTGAAGCGACCAGGGGCACGGCCGGCAGGGGCCCCCGGGGGCACGAAGTCACTGCCGAAGCCCAGCAGGGGCGCGCTGGCGGCTGGGGCGGTGGGCACCGGGGCCGCCGACAGCCCGGCGGCCGGCTTCCTCTCCAGCACCTCCAGCTCCTCCAGGTCCTCGTCCTCGTCCTCGTCGTCCTCCTCCTCTTCCTCCTCGTCGTCGGGCTCCCTCACGAACTGGTACTTGAACGGAGGCTGAGGCCGCGGCGGGCTGTCGGAGGACGAGGAGACCAGAGGCTACTGGTCCTTGTCTTCCATGGCTGCCGGGTCGGAGGTGATGCTGCAGCGGCTGCCTCCGCGGGACACGCTTCTCCTCGGAGCCGCGGGCGGCGTGGGGGTTGGGAGGACTGAGGGGCAGGGCCGAAAGAGCCGAGGGACCCGCAGTGGCGACGGCTCCCGGAACAATGAGACTGCTCCTCCTGCTCCGCGCCCGTGATGCGCCACCCGCCCCGTCCCCAGTTGCCGCCGCCGCCCACCCAGCGAAGGAGAGAAGTCAACTGACTCTCCGCCCAATTTGGCGTGACTCACTCTCTCTGCAGGGAGAGGCACGGACGGGCGCGGGAGGGAGAGGACCAATCGGCTAAGGGATACAGATGATGGGCAACCAGCTGGCCCAACGGAAAGGGAAAGAGGTGAACGTGGGTTAGGCTATTGCACTTCCTCCCTCTCACCGGCTGGGGTGGGTCCGGGGGGCGGGGCTTGGAGCTGGTAGCCCCACCCTCCACTTTGGGAGCGGCGGGTCTGGCCGGGGTCCTGCCCTAACCTGCCGCTGGGAGGTCTGTCTGCAGTTAGGGTACTGCGAAAGCGAGCGGGCGGGCTGCTTGCCCTGAGGGCTCGGAGAAGTGTCTGACCCGACACTACCGCAAGGGCGTTATCAGGGGGGTGGGGGTGGGGATGGTAACTTACCCTGCCAGGAAGGGAAAAAACCCACAGTTAAGAGAGGTACTAACGGGGCCATGAAGTAGGACGTAAGGATTTAAGTATGCATTAAGTTTTAAAAGATTTTGAAACAAAAGATTACATTTTTTTTTCAAACGTAAATTCCCAGACCACCTCATCACTACTACCTTCACCACCTTAAAAGAAAATAAATTGGTTTTGGACAGTTTTAGGATCACTCCCAGTCTAAACTACAGACCGTGAAGGAGGTAGACAACTCAGCTAGGCTGGATATAATCTGAAGGCTGGGGTTGTCTATTTGAAAGTCCACTCATCTCCTTCCAGGAGGGTTTTAGGATCTGCCTGCCGCTGGACTCATAAGTGGTAGAAGGATGAGTCACCCAAAGAGACGGAGGAGAGGGAGAAAAGTGGGAACAACGATGCCTTGGAAGGCAAATTTGATTCACATTTCAATCACCTTAGGTTCATGAGTCAACATTTCAGATGATTCAAGCCCTCTGGGAGTCAGGAAGCCCAATATTCATTTCTTTGATAGGTTGGAGTGAGCATGACCCCCATTCCACTTTTTCCAAAACTGGAGAGAGTTTAAAGAAAGTGTTTACAGACATGTGTCAGTACCCAGAGATTTAGAAAGCTCCTTTATCTTTCTGATAAACCTTTCCAAAATATTTACTAATCTGCAGCCCTGGAGAGAGGAGAATAAACTGCTTTCAAACTGCTCACCATCTAGGCCTGCACAGTTCAAATACCTTAATTACTGGCGACTTGTAGCTATTGAGCATTTGAAATGTGACTAGTTTGAAATGAGATGTGATGTAATTTTAAAATACACACTAGACTTGAGAGTACAAAAAAACTTTCAATTTTTATATTGGTTAGTTTGTAAGTCATATTTTGCATATATTGGAACAAATATATAACATGTCTGTCACCTTTTTCTTTTAATTTTTTAATGAATTTTCTAGAAAATTTTAAATACATATATGCCTCACATTATATTTGTATTGGATAGCGCTAATCTAAATGATTGCCACAGGGAGTCACTGGTTATTTAAGAAAATTCTTAACTCAAATTAATTAATATTATCCTAGCATTAATTTGGGGGAGGAGGTAGGGGAGATGAACAGATAGAACACAGATTTTTAGGGCAGTGAAAATATTCTGTATAATACTGTAATAGTGAGTACATGACATCATGCATTTGGCAAAACCATACAACTGTATAACACAAAGAGTGATCCCTAATGTAAACTGTGGACTTTAGTTAATAATATATTGATAATCATCAGTTTTAACAAATGCACCACATCAATGCAAGATGTGAGTAATAAGGGAAGCTGGTTGGGGACTATAGCATGTGAATGTATGACAACTTTGCTTTCTGTTCAAGTTTCCTGTAAACCTAAAACTGCTCCAAGAAATTAAATTTTTTTAAGAAAGGAAAGGTAAAACAAGATTCCCTGGCAACGTTACCTAATCAGGTTATTTATCAACACATTCAAGACCTGCCATTTCAATCCTTTGAGTTTGTTTTTCTTCTGGGGGTGGGGCAGGGACTGGGAAGAGTAATGAGAGGTATTAGCATAGAATTTTGTGATGGGAGGTTTAATGCCAAATTAAAAATTTAAACAAAAGATTCCAAAGATAACTAAAATAGTCATGTTTCAAGCATTTGCCAAAAATTATCAAAGATATAAATGATTTTCACCTAACTGCATACACATGCAAAAATATATTAGCAACATTTTATGGTATTAATTTTTTCTATTTTTACAATCTATCAGCAATTCAGTCTTCTCATACTGTTCACTCCACTGTGATTGTTCCAAAACTCCTTAACAGAATATTTTCAGAGGTTTTTCATATATTACTTGTAAGTTGCTCATATGATATTTCTGCACTATCTGGGTGCCTTCTATTACTAAAATAGTCTCAAGGGAGTATCTTTATTAAAAGTGTCACAAAAGAATTATTAGAACTTTAGTAGCAAATAGCAATAATACTGAGTCAATAATGTAAGCACTCTCCTCTGAAGAAGAAAAATAAGAATTTTATACTATTGAGCTCAGTGACTTCTAAAACATAGTGTGGTGATAACAGAAAAGAGTTTACCCAGTGTTCACAGAATGGTCACCAAAACATAAGGAATGGAGAATGCTAGATGATATACCATAATTAAGAGTAAAATTAGGTACATATCAGTGTAACTCTATGTAAATATCACTCTCACTAACAAGAAAATTCTGATGGGCATTTGAAATGGCTAAAGGCAGAATACAAATTATAGATCATAATACAGAGTAAATATTCAATGAATATCTTTGAAATTATTTTACCGAAAGTAGAAAATTAAGGTTCTCAAACACTAAAGGTTAGTAACTGTTCTCTCTTAGAACACTACAGGAGATCTATTCAGCTGGATGGAATTAGAATCTCAAAGTTGGAAGGACTCTGGAAGGGCTTGACCAACTCCCTCCCATTACAAGTCTCTACAGAAGGTTTTTTAACGTTGGTCATCTATAGCAGATTAAAAATGGCTGCAAACTCTTTCGCAACAATTCCCATTCCGAGGTTTGGTCAATTTCCCAAACTCTTTAGAGCTGGCTGTGTGACTTTCTTTGTCGGGGTTTCTAGCCTCTCCCGCCGGTCCTGCTCACCGTCAGGATTACAAGCTCTTTCTGTTACAAGCTCTTTCTGTGACCCTCTGAGCCAGCGGAGGGAAAGGAAAGGAGGAAGAGGCACGCCCCGACAAGGCGAAGCAAGGGAGGCAGGAGCCGACCGCGGGGCGAAGCAAGGGAGGCAGGAGCCGACCGTCCACCATCCGCAGAGACAATAAACGCAACAGGAAGCTCAGTCGAAGCAGGAACTGTTTATTGCAGCTCAGAACACAGAATATATAGGGTGTGGTCTCTTCTGAATGGTTACACCTTATGCTAACAAGGTGACTTTCAATTTTCCAATCACGCACAGAGTTGTGCGCATGCGCAGTTGTCTCTGACAGAAGAGGCGGACCGGAGTGAGAACTGTGGCACAGCTGAAACTCAAAGGGTTCTCAGCAGCCATTTTTGTGGAGTGGCTGAGATTCAAAAGGTTCTCAGCGGCCATCTTTGTGGCACGGCTGAGATTCAAAGGTAGTTCCCCACATTTCTTGACCAATAGAATTTCCTGGAAGTAAATTCCGAGCCAAATCAGCAGAGGCACTGCAGCTTCCCCTGGACTCTCCTGGAATGCCAAGATGAGAGACACATGGAGAGAGGAACCCAGACGTCCAGCAATAGAGCGGGGAGGCCCAGAAATATGAGGCCATCTCAGACTGTCCAGCCAACCAACAGAATCATGAAAACTAATGAATTCTTGTTGTTTTGAACTACTACCTCTTGGGATGGTTCATTACACAGCAAAAGCTAATTGAAACACCCTCTATTTTGTACTTTATTCATTCAAATGAAATATTTATTAGGTAGTTACTCTGGACCAAGCACTGTTCAAGACTCAGGAATATAGCACTGAACAAATCAGACACAAATGTACTTGAACATTTTCAGTAAAGGGAGACTCTACTTAGGCAAATAGTCTATTCCATTTCTGTAGCATCATACCTTATTGCAGAATGCTGAATTGATAGCTAATCTGGTATACATAGACCAGGTTAATCAGCTATGCCCCCTGAAAGAGTAAAAAGGCCTAGGATGGGTATACTCTTGCCTACATATTGCAGGATGTGGAGTCCAGAGTGGGTTCAGCAACCATAGCAGAAATATGAGAGGTGGGTTCCTGACAATCCTGTTTCAAGAGCTGCGCACAAGCCTTGTGTCTACTGAAAATGACTTGCCTGCATTCAAGAGCACTATTGAATTACATTTTACCTCTCTATTCAAAAAAGATGTGAAAGGTCATTTTAGCACTCCTAAAGGAAAAATTAACAGCTTGCTATGTTGTCCCTACCATTGTGCTAGGATTTTAGATTTCATGAAATGTACCTTTTAATGAAATACAGTTCATGATTTTGGTTAACATCTTGACTTACACTAAGTTAATTGTGTAATAAGAATGTAAATATAAATATTAAGGATCAACATCTTCAGCCATGCCAGTTAAGCATTGACAATTAGTGCTGGACATAAAATTAAAATTTTAAATTCCAAAAAATAAAAAACGTAATAGGCAAACAAAAGTCATTAAAATTTCACGAAATCCTTCTCCTTTAACCTTCTTGGGCCCTCTGCATTAATATTGCATTTCCTTATACATCAATATGAATCATTTCTCTAGTGAAATTATTGTGATTTAACAGAAAAACCATTTTTGATCCAGCAGAAAATTAGTTTTGATTTAAGCAGCACAAACTAGACAAAAATCTGTCCTCATGAGAAAAAGGAACTACAGAGAAGAGACCACAAACTTATCCAGGTTATAAATAATTCATTACGGTACACGGCCTACTCTTCCTAATACCTAAAGATTGAAGTATAAATTCTGTTGTTTTATCTTCAATGGAAATAGAAACTAGGTATCCATATCTTTAGAATAAACATTATTCATTCAGCTAAAATCTATCGAGCATCTAGGCTCTGGTGACAAAGAATAAATGAAACATTTCTTAACATCAAGGAACACAAGGCTAGTTTACACAAGAATATATAGCTATATAACATATGTGAATGTATGCGTGTACATATGTATGTGTATACATATATGTGTGAATATATAATATGCATTTTATATATTAATATACTATATTTTACATATTCATATAATTCAGATAATATACATATACATATTAAACAGAGCAAGGGAAAAAGAGAGAGGAAGAACCACAGGCACAGAGACTGACACAGACACAGACATAGACATATTCCAGCAGGATTTGGGGAAGCCTTATAAAAGACATTGATCTTTTAAGGTAAAGAAAGAAGGAAGGGCATCTAAAGAAGGTGGAATAGCATCTAAAAGGCAGGGTGGAGTGAAATTCCAATACAGATTCAAGGCATAGAGAGACATCTGGTATAGTTAGAAAGGTAGAAAGTGATTAAAGATAAAATGGGAAAAGGCAAAGCTAAGCACAGACTGTGAAGGATCTCAAATGCCATGCTAAAGAACGAAGGCATTATTCTCTAGGTAAAGAGTTATTAAAGGTCTTAGAACAGGATGATGGGATGACGTGATTGTTAATTTACAAAAATAACACTGATAGAGGGTGGATTACAGATGGTAGAATAAGGAAACAGAATACTTAAGAAGCAATTACAATATTTCAGGTAATTGTTGCCCAAAAACTTGATTATAGCTACTATGGGTTAAGTGAAACATAATTACTACTTATAGTTTGGGCAAAAGTTAATGAGAGTCTGAACTAATAGCATAGGAAATAGGAGAAGATAAATTTGAAAAACACTGAAGAAGTTGAATTAATAAAATGTGGTGACTGATAGAATGGAGGAGTTGATGGAAAAGAAGAAAGAAAAGCTGGAATAAGCTGTAAGCTTAGGTGACAAGGTAAACTGGTGCTACCATTATCAAAGAAAAGAAATTAAGAGAGAGAGCACAGAATGGCTGAGTAATGTTGGGTAGAATATAATGACCTTAGTTTTTATATACACTGAGCTTGAGGTGCTTGCAGCACAGTGGAGTAGAAATAATTAAGAAATAGCTGGAACCAGGGCTGGAGCTTAGGATAGAGATCTAGTCTGGAAAGCAGTTTCGTAAACCTGTTAGTTAGTTGGGTAAAGGTTTGGGGGAAAATGGTGGGGTGGGAAGAAGGGGATGGCCAAGCAGGTTGATGCATACTGTCTGCTACCCATGGAAGCAAAAGGCCTAGAATGAAGCCACAGGAAACATCAACATGAAATATCTTTGACATATTTGAACAACATTATTTCCACTGAACCTTTACTTTTCCCAGACAGGACAAAACAGAACAAAAAGACTCCCGTTAGCTTTTCTTCATAGGTCTAGTTCTTCAGTTTTTAAATAGGTACTCATTTTATCTTCTCCACCTACCTTAAATATTAAACTCAGAACTCAAAATAGTATTCCAGTAAGTGTTCAGTATAATTATATTTAGCAAAAAGTAATCTATAGTAATAGGGACAGCACTAAAAATTTAAGCCACAGGTAATCCTTAAACCCTTGTTAAGTGGGTAGTCCAGCCTCTTAGCCAGTAACAAGTAGAATTGCCTGGTGGACTTCTGCCTCTTCCTGTAACTAACCATCCACTAATGAAGGCGCTAAAAAGAAGGCAACGGCTGAAAGAAAAGCAACAAGAGATTAAGCAAGCTCCATTAAATTATAAAATTAACTAGACAATAAGTGATTTTTCTATATAATATTACTTGTGTTTATGAAGTATAGCATTTTTTTAATCACAGATCTATATGGCTTGTTTTCAATTTGTTTCTACTTTCCGGAGTACCAAGGAACATATTCATCACCAGAAATGCTATAGTATATTGTTCTGCCTGTATCTTTTCTGAAACTTACCATCCTTTTATTACTACAAATTTACCGCGATCTAGCATTTCCATTTTATCTTATTTTTTATTCATTGTCTTGAATAGAAATTTTTCCTCTCACGTAGTAAAAGAAATGTTGTAAATCATTTATAAATGACAATGTTGTTTGATGAGTTAAATATGGCATAATGTGTTTATTTTCTTTCCATCCCAAACCCAATTTAAATGTTAGTAAAGCAATAAAAATGTTATCAGCCAACAAGAACGAAGAGTATGAGAGGAGACAATAGTAGATAAAATATTTCAACATACTTCTGAAATACAAAAAGCAGATGGTAGACCAGTTACTGACTTAGGAGAGTGGATGAAATTGCAACCTAATTACCTCTCAAAGAGCAATATCAGCTAGAAGAAAGTCATTTTATGCCACAGAACCTATGAGTGGCTCAGCCCTTGGAAGTGCCTGAACCGAAAACAAGTGGATTAAGTAGAAGTGGAAACCTTGGCCCCCATGGTCCCACACTGCTCCCAGAAAGCATGCAGCAAGGCTTAAAGCCCTGCTGCTCCACCCTTACTGCTCCCCCTGCCCCTGCTGTCCCCTACAGCCCATTCTCCCCCAGATTGGATATTGTAGAATTCTTCTGTAGAGTCACAAAATGGCTCCAGATAGTATTCCTCGAAGTATTGGCATTTGTAATACCCCAGTAAAACACCTGATCAGCCCCACAGTGATGTTTAGTCTTCCCCCTTCCCCTCACAGAGCTTCCAGTCCACTTTTTAAATGCTTCCCTCTTAAATATGAAACAAAAACCACTAGGCAAAAGCCTTGACTGAAAGCTAAAAATGAAAACAAACAGGAAAAGAAACTTGAGGGAACAGAGACATACAGAATAAGAAAACTTTAAAGAAACTACAATAAATACTTGGAGAGATAAAAGAAGATGTCACTTACGTAAAACAAAACCAGAAACAATAAAAGTGAAAAAAAGCAGAGAACATGAGAGAGTTCATAAACTAAAACCAATTGCATATTCATAACAGTATTCACAATAGTCAAAATGTGGAAATAACCCAAATGTCTATCAATGGATGAATAAACAAAATGTGATATGTACATACAATGGAATATTATTCAGGCTTAAAAAGGAATGAAATTCTAACATATGCTACAACATAGATGAATCTTGAAAGACATTATGCAAAGTGATACAAGCCAGATATAAAAGGGCATTTTCCCCTAGAGGGAGGGGAAAATGGGGAGCTAGTGTTTAATAGGTGCAGAGTTTCAGTACGTGATGATGAAAAAGTTCTGAAGATGGATGGTGGTGATGGTTACATTCCTACAATAATAGGAATGTATTTAATCTCACTAAACTGTGCACTTAAAAATGGTTAAAATAGTAAATTTTATGTCATGTATATGTTACCACAGTAACAATTTTTAATTGCAATTTTTAAAAATTAATAGAAGTGTTAGAATACAAATTTGAAAAACTTCCAAAGAAAGAGAAAAAAATGGTGTATTAGCAACTAACAAGTAAAAATTGAAATTTAAATAAAAGAAGCAACATCATATACAATAGCATCAGAAAAAATGAAGAATTTAAGAACGAATTAAATATGTCCAAGACCATTTCACTGCAAACATTGCTGAGAGAAATTAAAGAAACTAAAAGGACTTCAACTTGATTACAAGATTTATAATAAAGCTACAATGAAAACAGTCTAGTATTGGCATGAAGATAGACAAATAGATCAATGGAACAGAATACAGTGTCCAGAAATAGACTCATAGATCCACATTTATATAGTCAACTAATTTTGCACAAAGGCACCAAGAAATTTCAATAAGAAAAGGGTAGTCTTTTCAACAAATAGTGCTAGAACAATTGGACATCCATATGCAAAAGAAATAGAGTTTTGATCCTTATCTCACATCATATTCAAAGAAGTTAACTCAAAATGAATCAAGGCCTAAATAGAATGCAAAACTATAAAGTTTCTTGAAAGAAAACTTGGAATAAAATCTTGGCAAGGGTATGTAATAAATGCTTTTGCAAGTGTAAAATGGTACCACTTTAGAAAATCACTTGGTAATTTCTTATAAACATACCTAAAAATATGACCCAGTAATTCCACCCTTAAGTATTTATCCAAGAGAAATTAAAATTGGAAACAACCAATATGTCCAGCAACTGATGAATGGATAAACATTTTATGGCTTCAGAATTCTACTCAAAATGAAACAAACCTGATATACACAGCATGGAAGAAATCCAAAAAGATGATATTAAAGAAGCAAGACCCAAAAGCCTTCATTCTATATGATTCTGTTTATGCGACATTCTAAAATAGACAAAATTGCCAGGGGTGGGGGGCAGAGAAGGAGGGGGACTGCACAGGCGACGAGAGAAATTCTTGGAGTGATAGTGGGGATGGTTATGCAACTACAAACGCTGTCAAAGCTCACTGAACTGTACAATTAAAATGTGAACTTTACTGGATAAAAATTATATCTGAATAGAGCTGATTTGAAAAAAAGAATAATATTTAATACAGAAGAAAAAGATAAGAAAATTAGAAGATCACTATGGGAGGCCTATGAATCACGAATAAGAGATCCAGAAAGAAAGGAGAGAAAAACACAAAATTTTCTATTAATCTAATTTGTCCTCTAGAAAGGTGAACTTGCAGTGTAGTACTTCCTACTCCATGACAAAGCATTATTTAAGCATTAAGACAGGGCATTATTTAGCTTACTGTTATAAATGTGTGCAGATTGTTTGGGTGTCAAGAAATGTTTTCAGAGTTATCTCTTAAACAATTTTCCTTCTCTAAATCACCCTCTAGCTCTATGAAATTGATAGGACAATAAATAAAATACAAGTCTAGCTTACGTTTTTATTTATAGAATTGGGGCTAATTGCTGTTTTCAAGTGACCATGTACTGTGCAGCTTTTTCTCCTTCAAGATATTTTTTCTCAGTTTTTTAGATTCTTATTTATTTAAACTAAAAAAAAAGGGAGAAAAAAAAACACTTCACCCATCTTTCCTACCCTCCCAACCTCCAGCTCCGAACCACTGATCTGTTCTCTCTATATATGAGCTTGCTTTTTCTTTTCTTTTTAGATCCACAATGAAGAGAGATCATATAGTACAGGCATACCTTGTTTTAGTGCCCTTTGTTTTATTGCACTTAACAGATACTTTATGTTTTTTACAAAGTGAAGGTTTATGGCAATCATGCACCAAGCAAGTTTATCGGTGCCATTTTTCCAAAGCATTTGCCCACTTCATGTCCCTGTGTCACATTTTGGTAATTCTTCCTATATTTCAAACTTTTTAATTATTATTATAGTTATTATAGTGATTGTTGAACCTTGATATTATTATTGTAATTGTTTTGGGGTACCACGAACCACACCCACATAAGAGTGAATTTAATTGATAAATGTGTGTTCTGACTGCTCCACTGATCAGCCATTCCCCCATCTTTCTCCCTCTCCTCAAGCCTCTCTATTCCCTGAGACACAACAATATTCAAATTAGACCAGTTAATAACCCCACAATGGCCTCTAAGTATTCAAGTGAAAGGGAGTCACATGTTTCTCACTTTAAATCAAAAGCTAGAAATGATTAAGCTTAGTGAGGAAGGCACTGAAAACTCAGCTAGGCCAACAGATAAACCTCTTGCACAAACAGTTATCCAAGTTGTGAATGCAAAGGAAAAGTTCTTGAAGGAAATTAAAAGTGTGACTCAAGTGAACATATTAATGATAAAGCAAAACACCTTTCTTGCTGATACAGAGAAAGTTTTAGTGGTCTGGACATAAGATCAAACTGGCCACGACATTCCTTTAAAACAAAGCCTCATCCAGAGCAAGGCCCTAACTCTCTCTGAGTATATAAAGGCTGAGAGAAGTGAGGAAGCTGCAGAAGAAAAGTCTGAAACTAGAAGAGGTTGTTTCATAAGGTTTAAGGAAAGAATCTGTCTCTAAAACATATAAGTGCAAGATGAAGCAACAAGTGCTGATGTACAGAAGCTGCAGCAAGTTATCCAGAAGATCTAAGATAATTAACGAAGGTGGCTACACTAAACAACATATCTTCAGTGTAGATAAAACAGCTTTGTATTGGAGAAACTTGCCATCTAGGACTTTAATAACTAGGGAGGATGCCTGCCTTCAAAGATTCAAAGGACAAGCTGACTCTCTCATATTAGGGACTAATGTAGCTGGTGATTTGAAGTTAAACCAATGCTCAACCGACTATTCCAAAAATCCTAGAGCCCTTAAGAATTGTGCTAAATCTACACTGCCCATGCTGTATAAATGGAACAATAAAGCCTGGATGACAGCACATCTGTTTACATCATGGTTACTAAATATTTTAAGCCCATTGTTGAGACTTACTGCTCAGAAAAGGATTCCTTTCAAAGTATTACTGCTTACTGACAATATCTGGTAGGCCAAGAGCTCTGATAGAGATGTGCAAGATTAATGTTGTTTTCAGGTCTGTTAACACGACATCCAGTCTGCAGCCATGGATCAATTATTAATTTCAATTTTCAAGTCTTATTATTTAAGAAAGACATTTCATAAGGCTATACCTGCCATAGGGTGATTCCTCTGATTTATTTGGCTAAAGTAAATTGAAACCCTGGGAAGTTGTCACCATTGTAGATGTCATTAAGAACATGTGTGATCATGGAAAGAGCTCAAAATGTCAACTTTAAGAGGAGTTTGGAATAAGTTGATTCCAGCCCTCATGGATGACTTTGAAGGGTCAAGTTTCAATGGAGGAAGTAACTGCAGAAGTGGTGGAAATAGCAGGAGAACCAGAATTAAAAGAGGAGTTGAACAGATGAACAGTTGCTTCTTATGGATGAGCAAAGAAAGTGGTTTTTTGAGAAAAAAACTATTCCTGGTAAAGATGCTATGAACACTGTTGAAACATCAACAAAGGATTTAGACTATTACATAAACTTAGTTGATAAAACAACAGAATGGTTTGAAGGGATTGACTCCAATTTTGAAAGTTCTGCTGTGGGTAAAACACATGGAGGCTAAACAACATGTTTCTAAGTAATCAATGGATCAATGAAAAATTAAAACAGAAATCAAGCAATACATCGAGACAAATGAAAACAAAAATATAACAGTCCAAAGTTTGTGGGATGCCACAAAAGTGGTTCCAAGGGGTAAATACATAGCAATCAATACAGGCCTACCTCAAGAAACAAGAACAATCCCAAATAAACACTCTAAATTCACAATTAAAGAAACTAGAAAATGAAGAACAAATGAAACCCAAAGTTAGAGAAGGAGGGACATAATAAAGATCAGAGCAGAAATAAGTAATACAGAGAAAAATAAAACAATAGAAAAAAATCAATGAAACCAAGAGCTGATTCTTTGAGAAAATAAACTAAATAGATAAACTCCTAGCCAGACTTATCAAGAAAAAAGGAAGAATATACACAAAAACACAATCAGAAATGAAGAAGCAACAGATACCACAGAAATACAAAGAATTATTAGAGAATACTATGAAAGATTATATGTCAAAAAATTGGACAACCTAGAAAAAGAGACAACTTCATAGAAAAAGACAACCTTCCAAGATTGACCCAGGAAGAAACAAAATCCGAACAGACCAATTACCAGCAATGACACTGAACTGGTAATCAGAAAACTCCCAACAAACTAAACTCCAGGACCAGATGGCTTCATAGCTGAATTCTACAAAACACAAAAAGAAGAGCTAATACCCATCCTTCTTAAACTATTCAAAAAGTTAAAAGAGGAGGGAATACTTCCAAACTCGTTCTGCAAGGCTAGCATCACTCTAATACCAAAACCAGACAAAGACACTACAAAGAAAATTATAGACCAATATCCCTGATAAACATAGATGCAAAAATCCTCAACAAAATATTAACAAACCAAATTAAAAAATACATCAAAAGGATTATCCTTCACAACCAAGTGGGACTTATTCCAGGAATGCAAGGATAGTATAATATTCATAAATCAATCACTATCATACACATTAACAAAAAGAAAGATAAAAACTACATGATCATCTCAATAAATGCTGAAAAAACAATTGACAAATTTCAACACCCATTCATGTTAAAAACTCTCAACAAAATGGGCATAGAGTGTACATACCTCAACATATAAGACAAACCCACAGCTAACATCATACTGTATGGTGAAAAACTGAACGCTTTTCCTCTAAGATCAGGAACAAGACCAGGATTCCCACACTTTTATTCAACATAGTACTGGAAGTACTAGCCACAGCAGTCAGAGAAGACAAAGAGATAAAATGCATCCAGATTGGTGAGGAAGAAATTAAACTGTCACTATTTGCAGGTGACCTATTATATATAGAAAACCCTAATGACTCCACCAAAAAACTTGTAGAACTAATAACTGGATTCAGCCAAGTTGTGAGATGCCAAGTTAGTGCACAGAAATCTGTTGCATTCCTTTATACTAACAATGAACTAACAGAAAGAGAAATCAGGAAAACAGTTCCATTTACAATTGCATCAATAAGAATCAAATACCTAGGAATAAATCTAACCAAGGAAGTGAAAGAACTGTACTTTAAAAACCATAAGATACTGATGAGAGAAATTAAAGAAGACACAAATAGGTGGAAATCTATCCTGTGTTCATGGATAGGAAGAATTAATATTGTCAAAATGGCCACCCTGCCCAAAGCAATTTACAGATTAAAGGAAATCCCTATCAAAATTTCAACAGTATTTTTCAATGTACTAGAACAAATAGTTCTAAAATCATATGGAACTACAAAAGACTTGAAACAGCCAAATAATCCTGAGAAAGAACAAAGCTGGGGTGATTACACTCCCTGGCTTCAAGTTATGCTACAAAGCTACAGTAATCAAAATAATTTGGTACTGGCCCAAAAACAGACCCATAGGTCAATGGAACAGAATACAGAGCCCAGATATAAACCCACACATATATGGTCAATTAATATGTAATAAAGGAGCCATGAATATACAATGGGGAAATGACAGCCTCTTCAACAACTGGTGTTGGGAAAACTGGACAACTACCTGCAAGGGAATGAAACTGGATTATTGTTTAACTCCATACACAAAAGTAAACTCGAAATAGATCAAGGACCTGAATGTAAGTCATGAAACCATAAAATTCTTAGAAGAAAACACAGGCAAAAATCTCTTGAATATAAACATGAGCAACTTTTTCCTGAATGCATCTCCTTGGGCAAGGGAAACAAAAGCAAAAATGAACAAATGGCACTGCATCAAGGTAAAAAGCTTCTGTACAGTAAAGGACACCATCAGTAAAACAAAAAGGTAACTTACAGTATGGGAGAATATATTCATAAATGATTTATCTGATAAGGGGTTAACATCCATAATATATAAAGAGCTCATATGCCTCCACACCAAAAAAACAAATTACCTGATTAAATAATGGGTAATGGACCTGAACAGACATTTATCCAAAGAAGAAATTCAGATGTACAACAGGCACATGGAAAGATGCTCCACATCACTAATCATCAGGGATATGCAAATCAAAACCACAATAAGCTATCACCTCAGACCAGTTAGAATGGCCTCTATCCAAAAGACAAGAAATAATAAGTGTTGACAAAGATGTGGAAAAATGAGAACCTTCCTATACTGTTGGTGGGAATGTCAATTGGTACAACGCTGTGGAAAGCAGTGTAGAGGTTCCTCAAAAAACTAAAAATAGAAATACCGTACAACCAAGTAATTCCAGTTCTAGGAATTTACCTGAAGAAAACAAAATCCCTGGTTTGAAGATATATGAACTCCTTTGTTTATTGCTGCATTCTTTACAATAGCTAAGATACAAAAGCAACCTAAGTGCCCATTAATATCCTGCCATTTGCAATAACATGGCTCGATCTAGAGGATATTATGCTTAGTGAAATAAGCAAGTGAAGAAAGACAAATACCATATGATTTCTCTTATTTTGGGAATGTAAATACAAAGCTAAACAGAATGAACAAAACAGCAATAGTCTCACAGACACTGAGAAGTGACTGGTGGTTTCATGGGGGAGTGATTGGGGTAGGTGGGTGGGGAGGGGGAGGGGGATAAAGGGGTGCAACAATTTCTCAATCATAATATAAGTTGGTCACAGGGATAGTAGTACAGCATGGAGAATATAGTCAATGATTCTGTAACATCTTCCTATGTTGATAGATAGTAACTGCACTAGTGGGGATTAGGAATTAATAATATGGGTAACTGTTGAGCAACTGTGTGTATACTTGAAACCAAGATAAGATTGTATATCAATAATACTTCAATTAAAAAAAGAAAGTAAAATAAATGTTCACCAGCAAGAAATAGATTTCTTGTTAATTTTTAACCAGAAATCAAATGAATTACAACATAAAATTCTAGTTGAGATTTTCCTCATTTTACATTACATGTCTAAATATATACATTGCTTCCTAATATAATTTTCCTTGTTTAGGAAGAATCACTTATTTGGAAGTGATCTGATATCAAATGAGATTAATATTACATATTAATAACTTTGGTTTTTCCATTTAGAAGACATATTACACTCTATAGGTTTTTAAAAAGCATATTCAAAGAAAGCCAGTAAGCATATGCCAGAAAGAATGTAAATAAAATGACAGAGGTAAGTTTAGCTAGTATATTACTAAAGATTACTAGATTGATATCTTTAGCCCAAAAATGCCACTGGATCTACTCTTACAGAATGTCTTCTTCAAATAGCATTCTGTTGGCAGAGTTTCTTCCTACCAGAATCCACTATCACA
>JAQQAC010020896.1:45547087-45560223 GCA_029783875.1 Phataginus tricuspis | reverse complement strand
ATACTCATGGGAGATTAAAGCGGAGTTTGCACTCCATGGAGAACTGAAAACAATTGATGGTGATTATTCCTGCAAGTAGCTTGATAATACAACATGATAACGGCAGCCCCCTCTCAAACACAGTGGAATTTCACTAAAGAGCTAACTACATAGAAACCATTTTTTTATTTAGGAAAAAATTTTAAATGTATCTCAGTACCCTCTTTTTAAAAACTGTAATACTGCTTCTTTACCAACCTAGGGCAATATCGTTGGGGAAGGATCTTGATGGATTAATTCTTTAGTAAGAGAGAAAAGGTGTCAAAATTACTTAAGGAGCATGTGTCTTTCCCTCTTTCTACAAACAAATTACATCTTTGCTATTTACCAATCAAAATGGCTTCTATTCTGGACTGGGATAATATAATAATAGATCTACCTTTTTAGGTTAAAGAATCCTGCCTTCTATTACTAGGGCATCAGTAAACTGGGCATTCTCATAGGAGTTTTTCTGAGTGAGAAAACATAGTAGCTTTTTAATTTCCTTTATTTACTCCAAAAGCTTAATTTAAAGTTAATGGAAACAAGAAATTAATCTGGCCTCCTGAGTCAGGAAAAGGTTTCAAATTGGTGGCTGATAGATTCAGTTTGGTCTGTAGATGTTTTTTGTTCGGCCTACAGAGCATTCTGAAAATCAGGACTATTCACATCAACTCTGTATTTCCAGCTTCTGATATGGTAATTCTAAATCCATAATCCTTAAAGACAAAAATTTTCTGGAAGTTATCACAATTATCCCTTTCAAAAAGTCCCCAGATCCCCTTATGCCTGACTATGAAACATTTTATTCATTTACAGTAATACCACACCTCCATAGCCACTTGAGAGCGACCTCTTGTTTGGAGTCTAAGAAAAGAACATAAAGGAGAAACTGACACACACTCCCAAGATATGGAGAGTAGCTATAGATAATTGACAATAAAAAGAAACAAAAGGAAATAGCTACATAAATAGTAGTATTTTTACTATGTATCTAATTTTTTTTTTATTCAAGAACACAACAAATTATAACCACCAGCAAATTGACTTTGTATGCTCAGCAGGGCTACACTGATTTAACGTTGTTAAAATGTTATTTTTTTCTGAGAGGGAAAGGAATACATTTATGAGCTTTATGAGACGGAGAAAGTTCAAAAAATTAACCAATGAGGCCTGATTCTTCATTTAACTTATGCTTTAGCAGGCTAACAGAATTGAAGGAAACTGGAAGTTAACATTTTCATTGGTTAAAAAGTGATTGATGGAAGTTCTGGGAAGATGGCGGCGTGTACGGAGCAGCAGAAATTTCCTCCCAACATTATATTTATCCACGAAAACACAGCAAATACAACTATTCCTAAAAGAGAGACCAGAGCACACAGGAAAGCGCACATCGTGCAGCTACACCTGAGAGGACTCGGCACCCGGCTAGGTGGTGCACCAGCGGGCAGCCACACCGGAGAGGACTCAGCACCCGGCGAAGTGGCGCACCGGCGGGCAGCTACACCTGAGAGGACCAGCACCCGGCGAGGCGGGTGTTGCTGTTTTTTCTTCCCTTTCCTTTCTTTCTTTCTTTCTCTTTTTTTTTAATTATTATTTTTTTTTCTCTTCTTTCTTCTCTTTCCTTTTTAAAGTCATAAAGAGCGCAGCTGACATACGTGACAACTACCAGCAACCAATTCTACAGCCATGAAAAGACAAATGAATATGCTACAGACAAAGCTCCAAACCCAGACAACCCCAGAGAGGGAAACGGAAGGAATGCACATGCACAGTCTTCCTGAAAAAGAATTCAGCATAAAAGTCAGAGCCATGCTGACAGATCTACAGAGATATGTGCAAGATCGGAGGGAGGAAACGAGGAAAGACTATGCAGAAATGAGACAAGCCATCGACGGGCTTAACAGCAGACTGGATGAGGTACAAGAGACTGTCAATGAAATACAAAATAGAGAACAGGAATGCAAAGAAGGTGAAGCAAGCGAGAAAAAAGGATCTCTAGGAATGAAAGAATATTAAGAGAACTGTGTGACCAATCCAAGCGGAGCAATATTCGCATTATAGTAGTACCAGAGGAAGAAGAGAGAGAAAAAGGGATAGAAAGTGTCTTTGAAGAAATAATTGCTGAAAACTTTCCCAGGCGGGGGAAGGAAATAGTCTCACTGTCCACGGAAGCCCACAGATCTCCCAACACAAGGGACCCAAGGAAGACAACACCAACACACATAATAATTAAGATGTCAAAGATCAAGGAAAAAGACAGAGTATTAAAGGCAGCTAGAGAGAGAAAAAAGATCACCTACAAAGGAAAACCCATCAGACTGTCATCAGACTTCTCAACAGAAACCTTACAGGCCAGAAGAGAATGGCATGATATATTTAACGTAATGAAACAGAAGGGCCTTGAACCAAGAATATTGTATCCAGCACAATTATCATTTAAATATGACGGAGGGATTAA
Source organism: Phataginus tricuspis (assembly GCA_029783875.1). Classification (NCBI taxonomy): domain Eukaryota; kingdom Metazoa; phylum Chordata; class Mammalia; order Pholidota; family Manidae; genus Phataginus; species Phataginus tricuspis. The sequence continues at coordinate 45,557,744 of JAQQAC010020896.1, read as the reverse complement.
ACAATTTCCAGACAAAGGAAAGTTGAAAGAGTTTGCCTCTCATAAACCACCACTACAGGATATCTTAAATGGACTGCTCTAGAGGGAAGCACCCCTAAGGCTAAAAAGACACCACCAGAGAAAATAAAATCATAGCAAAGAAAGCAGACCATCCAAATACTAACTAAAGGCAAAGAATAAAACACCTAATATATAAAGAAAGGAGGAGGAAGAATAGGAAGGGAGAGATAAAGAAACATCAGATGGCGTTCACAATAACTTAACAAGAAAGTTAAGTTAGATTCTTAGATAGTAAAGAAGCAACCCTTGAACCTTTGGTAACCACGAATCTAAAGCCAGCAATGGCAGTAAGTACATATCTATCAATAATCACCCTAAATGTAAATGGACTAAATGCACCAATCAAAAGACACACAGTAACAGAGTGGATAAAAATGCAAGACCCATCTATATGCTGTTTTAAAAAGACACATCTCAAACCCAACGATATACACAGACTAAAAGTGAAGGGATGGAAAAAGATATTTCATGCAAACAACAAAGAGAAAAGCAGGTGTTGCAGTACTTGTATCAGATAAAATAGACTTCAAAACGAAGAAAGTAGCAAGAGATAAAGAAGGACATTACATAATGATAAAGGGGTCAGTCCAACAAGAAGATATAACCATTATAAATATATATGCACCCAACACAGGAGCGCCAGCATATGTGAAAAAAATACTAACAGAACTGAAGGAGGAAATGGACAGCAATGCATTTATTTTAGGAGACTTTAACACACCACTCACTCCAAAGGATAGATCAACCATGCAGAGAATAAGTAAAGACCCAGAGGCACTGAACAACACACTAGAACAGATGGACCTAACAGATATCTACAGAACTCTACACCCAAAAGCAGCAGGATACACATTCTTCTCAAGTGCACATGGAACTTTTTCCAGAATAGACCACATACTAGGCCACAAAAAGAACCTCAATAAATTTAAAAATATTGAAATCCTACCAACCAACTTCTCAGATCACAAAGGTATAAAACTAGAAATAAATTTTAGAAAGAAATCAAAAAGGCTCACAAATACATGGAGACTTAACAACATTCTCCTAATTAATCAATGGGTTAACGACCAAATCAAAACAGAAATCAGAGAATATATGGAGACTAATGACAACAACAACACAAAGCCACAACTTCTGTGGGACACAGCAAAGGCAGTTCTAAGAGGAAAGTATATTGCAATCCAGGCCTATTAAAAGAAGGAAGAGCATTCCGAAATGAAGAGTCTAAAGACACAATTATTGAAATTGGAAAAAGAAGAACAAATGAGGCCCAAAGTCACCAGAAGAAGAGACATAATAAAGATCAGAGAAGAAATAAATAAAATTGAGAAGAATAAAACAATAGAAAAAATCAATGAAACCAAGAGCTGGTTCTCTGAAAAAATAAACAAAATAGATAAACCCCTAGCCAGACTCATTAAGAGAAAAAGAGAATCTACACACATAAAGAAAATCAGAAATGAGAAAGGAAAAATCACTATGGACCCCACAGAAATACAAAGAATTATAAGAGAATATTATGAGCATCTGTATGCTAACAAGCTGAAAAACCTAGAAGAAATGGACAACTTCTTAGAAAAATACAACCTTCCAAGACTGACCAAGCAAGAAACAGAAAAACTAAACAGACCGATCACCAGCAACGAAATTGAATCGGTAATCAAAAAACCACCCAAGAACAAAACCCCCGGACCTGATGGATTCACCTCTGAATTCTACCAGACATATAGAGAAGAAATAACACCCATTCTCCTTAAACTTTTCCAAAAAATAGAAGAGGAGGGAATACTTCCAAACTCTTTCTATGAAGCCAGCATCACTCTAATACCAAAACCAGGCAAAGACCTCACTACAAAAGAAAATTACAGACCAATATCCCTGATGAACATAGATGCAAAAATACTCAACAAAATATTAGCAAACTGAATTCAAAAATACATCAAGAGGATCATACACCATGATCAAGTGGGATTCATCCCAGGGATGCAAGGATGGTACAACATACGAAAATCCATCAACATCATCCACCACATGAACAAAAAGAAGAAAAAAACCTCATGATCATCTCCATAGATGCTGAAAAAGCATTTGACAAAATTCAGCATCCATTCATGATTAAAACTGTCAACAAAATGGGTATAGATGGCAAGTACCTCAACATCATAAAGGACATATATGACAAACCCACAGCTAACATCATACTTAACAGCGAGAAGCTGAAAGCTTTTCATCTAAGATCGGGAACAAGACAGGGATGCCCACTTTCTCCACTGTTATTCAACATAGTATTGGAGGTCTGAGCCATGGCAATCAGACAAAACAAAGACATACAAGGCATCCAGATTGGTAAAGAAGAAGTCAAATTGTCACTATTTGCAGATGACATGATACTGTACATAAAAAACCCTAAAGACTCCACTCCAAAACTACTAGAACTAATATATGAATTCAGCAAAGTTGCAGGATACAAAATTAACACACAGAAATCTGTTGCTTTCCTATACACTAATGATGAACTAACAGAAAGAGAAATAAGAAAAACAATTCCATTCACAATTGCATCAAAAAGAATAAAATACCTAGGAATAAACCTAACGAAGGAAGTGAAAGACCTGTACTCGGAAAACTACAAGACACTCCTAGGAGAAATTAAAGAGGACACTAACAAATGGAAATGCATCCCATGCTCTTGGCTAGGAAGAATAAATATTGTCAAAATGGCTATACTACCTAAAGCAATCTGCAGATTCAATGCAATCCCTATCAAACTACCAACAGCTTTCTTCAATGAACTGGAACAAATAACTCAAAAATTCATATGGAACCACAAAAGACCCCGAATACCCATAGCAATCCTGAGAAGGAGGAATCAAATAGAGGGAATTACACTCCCTGACTTCAAACTCTACTACAAAGCCACAGTAATCAAGACAATTTTGTACTGGCACAAAAACAGACCCACAGACCAGTGGAACAGAATAGAAAATCCAAACATTAACCCAAACATTTACAGCCAATTAATATTTGATAAAGGAGCCTTAGATATACAATGGGGAGATGACAGCCTCTTCAGCAGCTGGTGTTGGAAAAACTGGACAGCTACATGTAAGAGAATGAAACTGGACTACTGTCTAACCCCATACACAAAGGTAAACTCAAGGTGGATCAAAGACCTGAATGTAAGTCATGAAACCATAAAACTCTTAGAAAAAAACATAGGCAAAAATCTCTTGGACATAAACATGAGTGACTTCTTCATGAACATATCCCCCCAGGCAAGGAAAACAAAAGCAAAAATGAACAAGTGGGACTATATCAAGTTGAAAAGCTTCTGTACAGCAAAGGACACCATCAGTAGAACAAAAAGACATCCTACAGTATGGGAAAATATATTCATAAATGATACATCTGAGAAGGCGTTGACATCCAAAATATATAAAGAACTCTCGCACCTTAACAAACAAAAAGCAAATAATCCAATTAAGAAATGGGTAGAGGACATGAATAGACACTTCTCTAAAGAAGAAATTCAGATGCCCAACAGGCACATGAAAAGATGCTCCACATCGCTGGTCATCAGAGAAATGCAGATTAAAACCACAAAGAGATATCACCTCACACCAGTGAGGATGGCCAACATCCAAAACACAAACAACAACAAATGTTGGCGAGGATGTGGAGAAAAGGGAACCCTCCTACACTGCTGGTGGGAATGCAAATTAGTTCAACCATTGTGGAAAGCAGTATGGAGGTTCCTCAAAAAACTCAAAATAGAAATACCATTTGACCCAGTAATCCCACTCCTAGGAATTTACCCTAAGAATGCAGCAGCCCTGTTTCAAAAAACATATGCACCCCTATGTTTATCGCAGCACTATTTACAATAGCCAAGAAATGGAAGCAGCCTAAGTGTCCATCAGTAGATGAATGGATAAAGAAGATGTGGTACATATACACAATGGAATATTATTCAGCCATAAGAAGAAAACAAGTCCTACCATTTGCAACAACATGGATGGAGTTAGAGGGTGTTATGCTCAGTGAAATAAGCCAAGCCGAAAAAGACAAGTACCAAATGATTTCACTCATATGTGGAGTATAAGAACAAAGAAAAAAACTGAAGGAACAAAACAGCAGCAGACTCACAGAACCCAAGAACGGACTGATAGTTACCAAAGGGAAAGGGACTGGGGAAAACGGGTGGGAAGGCAGGGATAAGAGGGTAAAAGGGGTATTACGATTAGCAGACGTAAGGTAGCGGGGGCACGGGGAGGGCTGTACAACTCAGAGAAGACAAGTAGTGACTGTATAGCATCTCACTACGATGATGGACAGTGACTGTAATGGGGTTGGTTGGGGGGACCTGATGAAGGGGGTAGTTTAATCACCATAATATTGCACATGTAACTGTAGATTAATGATACCAAAATAAATTGTAAAAAATAAAAAAATAAAAAATAAATTTAAAAAAAGCAGGTGCCTCTGAGGAGTGGGGTAGGATTTGGGGAGCAGCGGTACCAGAAGATTGTTGTTTTTTACTTATTCAATAAGTATTTGTTAAGACCCTGTAAAGTGTGAGGCACTATTGAGGCACTCTGGGCATAGGAAAAAAAACAGACCAAAATTCCTGTCTTAATGGAGCTCACATTCCAATCAGGGGAAAGAGAAAAAAACCCAGAGACATAATAAATAATTCTGAATATATTAGAAGTGAAAAAGTGCTTTTAGGAAAGAGTAAAATAAGGTAAGAGGGATCAGGATTATGTCCAAAGTTACAGTTTTAAATAGCATGGCCAGGCCGTTAAGCGGCAACTGTTTCGTTTCTTCCTCTCCCTTCAGCCTGAAATAGCCTCCTACACCCAGCCACCCTTCCCACTCCCCAATGCGCGGCAGGTGCGGCTGAGGGCTGTGGCGGCAGTGGCAACTTGGGACCACGGAGATCACTTCTGCTCTCGCCTCGGGGTACACCATATAGGAAAATATTTGGGAGAGAAATTAAGCACTATGGAACTATACTGAAATAATGGAGTTGCTGCTATTGCTGAGAGTCCCCATGATCTTGATGGTGTTTTCATTCAAGATAAAGTGCTAAATATATTGCCTTTATTGATTAACTGAACAAATTCAGTTTATAATTTTACTGAACCAGATTCAAGCAATAATACCTTCCTTTGGAAATGTCATGTGGTTTTGTCAGCTTCTTATGTTCTAGGAGAAGGAAGCAGACAGAAAGATGGCGGCATGAGAGGTGAGGCACAGGCTTCCTCCTAAAACCTCATATAATATGCAAATATAATTAATACAACCAATTCTGAAAGGGCAACAGGAAAGAGGGCTGTGCCAGACTGCATACACCTGGAGAAAAGAACAAACCTCATGGAACAGGGCACCAACACTGCTCCCCAGTGCCCCCTGATATTGCTACAGGGGATGAGCAGCTCCAGAGAGTAGAGATTCTGGGTACTAGAGGGCACCACATACAAATATGAAACGTCAAAGGAACCTGGTTCAAAGCAAAATTATAAATATACCAGAGAAAGAGTCCTATGAAATCGACCTCATGAATCTGCCTGAAAGAGACTTCAAAATAAAAATCATAAACATGCTCATGGAGGTACTGAAAAATATTCAGGAACTCAGGAATGAATTTCAGTCGGGGATCCAATCATTACAGAACACAGTATCAGAAATGAAACATACAATGGAAGGTTTTAAAAGCAGATTGGATATGGTGGAGGAGACGATAAATGAAATAGAAATTAGAGAAGAGGAATACAAAGAATCTGAGGCACAGAGAGAAAAAAGTATGTCTAAGAATGAAAGAATATTGAGAGAACTCTGCGACCAATCCAAATGGGGCAATATTGGTATTATAGGGATACTAGAAGAAGAAGAGAGAGAAAAGGGGATAGAAAGTGTCTTTGAGGAGGTAACTGCTGAAAAATTCCCCAGTCTGGGGAAGGAGATAGTCTCTCAGGCCATGGAGGTGCACAGATCTCCCAACACAAGGGACCCAAGGAAGACAACACCCAGATATATAATAATTAAAATGGCAATGATTAAGGATAAGGACAGACTATTAAAAGCACCCAGAGAGAGAAATAACATCACATACAAAGGAAGACCCATCAGGCTATCATCAGACTTCTCAGCAGAAACCTTACAAGCCAGAAGGGAGTTTGGCTTGTAATATATCTGCTTCATTGCATGATATATTTAATGCAATGAAACAGAAGGGCCTCAAACCAAGAATACTTTTTCCGTGAAGATTATCATTTAAATTTAAAGGAGGGATTAAACAATTTGCAGGTAAGCAAAAGCTGAGAGAATTTAGCTCCCACAAATGATCTCTACAGTGTATTTTGGAGGGACTGCTATGAATGGAACTGTCCTAAGGTTTAATAGCTGTCACCAGAGGTAATAAAACCACAGTAAAGTAGAAGAGTTAATTACTAAGCAAACGCAAAATTACATCAACTAACTCAAAGTCAGTCAAGGGATAGACAAAGAGTACAGAACATGATACCTAATATATAAAGAATGGAGGACGAAGGAAAAGGAGGAGAAAAAAAGAAACTTTAGATTGTATTTGTAATAGCATACAAAGTGAGTTAAGTTAGACTCTTAGATAGTAAGGAAGTTAACCTTGAACCTTTGGTTACGACGAATCTAAAGCCTGCAATGCAAATAAGTACATACCTACCAGTAATCACCCCCAAATGTAAATGGATGAAATGCACCAATCAAAAGACACAGAGTCATCAAATGGTTAAAATAACAAGACTCATCTATATGCTCCCTACAAGAGACTCACTTCAAACCCAAGGACATACACAGACTAAAAGTGAAGGGATGGAAAAAGATATTTCATGCAACTAATAGGGAGAAAAAAGCAGGAGTTGCAGTACTTATATCAGACAAAATAGACTTCAAAACAAAGAAAGTCACAAGAGACAAAGAAGGACACTACATAATGATAAAGGGGTCAGTCCAACAAGAGGATATAACCATTATAAATATATATGCACCCAACAAAGGATCACCTACATATGTGAAATAAATACTAAAAGAATTAACGGGGTGAATAGAATGCAATACATTCACTCCAGGAGAGTTCAACACAGCACTCACTCCAAAGGACAGATCAACCAGACAGAAAATAAGTAAGGACACAGAGGCACTGAACAACACATTAGAACAGATGGACCTAACAGACATCTACAGAACTCTAAACCCAAAAGCACCAGAATACACATTCTTTTCAAGCACACATGGAACATTTTCAAGAGTAGATCATATATTAAGCCACAAAAAGAGCCTCAGTAAATTCAAAAAGATTGAAATTGTACCAACCACTTTCTCAGACCACAAAGGTATGAAACTAGAAATAAATTACACAAAGAGAATGAAAAATCCCACAAATACATGGAGGCTTCACAACATGCTCCTAAATAACCAATGGATCAATGACCAAATAAAAACAGAAATCAAGCAATATATGGAGACAAATGACAAAAATAATTCAACACTGCAAAATCTGTGGAATGCAGTAAAGGACAAGCTAAGAGGAAAGTATATTGCTGTACAGGACTACCTCAGGAGAGAAATAATAACACATAAACAATCTGAACTCACAATTAACGAAACTAGAAAAAGAAGAACAAATGAGGCCCAAAGTCAGTAGAAGGAGGGACATAATAAAGATTAGAGAAGAAATAAATAAAATCAAGAATAATAAAACAATAGAAAGAATCAATGAAAGCAGGAGCTGGTTCTTTGAGAAAATAAACAAAATAGATAAGCCCCTAGCCAGACTTATCAAGAAAAAAAGAGAGTCTACACACATAAGGAAAATCAGAAATGAGAAAGGAAAAATCACTACAGAAACCACAGAAATACAAAGAATTATTAGAGAATACTATGAAAATCTATATGCTAACAAACTGGATAACCTAGAAGAAATGGACAACTTTCTAGAAAAATACAACCTTCCAAGGCTGATTCAGAAACAGAAAATCTGAACAGACCAATTACCAGCAACGAGATTGAATTGATAATCAAAAAACTACCTACGAACAAAACACCTGGACCAGAGGGCTTCGCCGCTGTATTTTATCAAACATTTACTGAAGACCTAGTACCCATCCTCCTTAAAGTATTCCAAGAAGTAGAAGAAGAGGGAATACTTTCAAACTCATTTTTCGAGGCCAGCATCACTCTAATACCAAAACCAGGCAAAAACACCACAAAAAAAGAAAATTAAAGAACAATATCCCTGATGAACATAGATGCAAAAATACTCAATAAAATATTAGCAAACTGAATTCAAAAAAACTGCAAAAAAATCATCCACCATGATCAAGTAGGATTTATTCCAGGGATGCAAGGATGGTACAATATCAGAAAATCCATCAACATCATCCACCACATCAACAAAAAGAAGGACAAAAACCACATGATCATCTCCATAGATGCTGAAAAAACATTTGACAAAATTCAACATCCATTCATGATAAAAACTCTCAACAAAATGGGTATAGAGGGCAAGTACCTCAACATAATAAAGGCCATATATGGCAAACTCACAGCCAACATCATACTTAACAGCAAAAAGCTGAAAGCTTTTCCTTTATGATCAGGAACAAGACAAGGATGCCCACTCTCTCCACTTTTATTCAACATAGTTCTGGAGCCCCTAGCCACAGCAATTAGACAACACAAGAAATAAAAGGCATCCAGATTGGTAAGGAAGAAGTTAAACTGTCCCCGTTTGCAGATGACATGATATTATACATAGAAAACCCTAAAGAATTCACTCCAAAACTACTAGATCTAATACGTGAATTCAGCAAAGTTGCAGGATATAAAATTAATACACAGAAATCTGTTGCATTTCTATACACTAATGATGAACTAGCAGAGGGAGAAATCAGAAAAACAATTCAATTCACAATTGCATCAAACAGAATAAAATACCTAAGAATAAACCTAACCAAGGAAGTGAAAGACCTATACTTTGAAAATTACAAGACACTCATGAGAGAAATTAAAGAAGATACCAATAAATGGAAACACTTCCCAAGCTTATGGATAGGAAGAATCAATATTTTCAAAATAACCATCTGTCTTGTCTAAGGCAATCTACAAATTCAATGCAATTCCTATAAAAATACTAATAGCATTCTTCAATGAACTAAAGCAAATCATTCTAAAATTCCTATGGAACCACAAAAGACCCCAAATAGCCAAAGCAACCCTGAGAAGGAAGAATAAAGCTGGGGGGATTATGCTACCCAACTTCAAGCTCTACTACAAATCCACAGTAATCAAGATAATTTTGTACTGGCACAAGAGCAGACCCATTGACCAATGGAACAGACTAGATAGCCCAGATATATATCCAACCATACATGGTCAATTAATATATGATAAAGGAGCCATGGATATACAATGGGGAAATGACAGCCTCTTCAACAACTGGTGTTGGCAAAACTGGACAGCTACATGCAAGAGAATGAAACTGGATCATTGTTTAACCCCATACACAAAAGTAAACTCAAAATGGATTAAAGACCTTAATGTAACCATAAGACTTAGAAGACAACACAGGCAAAAATCTCTTCAATATAAACATGAGCAACTTCTTCCTGAATTCATCTCCTCGAGCAAAGGAAACAAAAGCAAAAATGAATAAGTGGGACTACATCAAACTAAAAAGCTTCTGTACAGAAAAGGACACCATCAACAGAACAAAAAGGCATTCTATAGTATGGGAGAATAATTTGTAAATGACATATCCGACAAGGGGTTAACATCCAAAATATATAAAGAACTCAAATGCCTCAACACCCAAAAAGCAAATAACCCGATTAAAAAATGGGCGGAGGATATGAACAGACAATTCTCCAAAGAAAAAATTCACATGGTCAACAGGCACATGAAAAGATGCTCCACATCGTTAATCATCAGGGAAATGCAAATTAAAACCACAATGAGATATCACCTCACACCAGTGAGGATGGCCAACATCCAAAACACAAACAACAACAAATGTTGGCAAGGCTGTGGGGAAAGGGAAATGCTCCTACACTGCTGATGGGAATGTAAACTAGTTCAACCATTGTGGAAAGCAGTATGGAGGTTCCTCAAAAAACTCAATATAGAAATACCATTTGACCCAGGTATTTCACTCCTAGGAATTTACTCCTAAGAATGCAGCAGCCCAGTTTGAAAAAGACCTATGTTTATCGTAGCACTATTTACAATAGCCAAGAAATGGAAGCAACCTAAGTGTCCATCAGTAGATGAATGGATAAAGAAGATGTGGGACATATACACAATGGAATAATAGTTAGCCATAAGAAGAAAACAAATCCAACCATTTGCAACAACATGGATGGAGCTAAAGGGTATTATGCTCAGTGAAATAAGCCAGGTGGAGAAAGACAAATACCAAATGATTTCACTCACATATGGAGTATAAGAACAAAGAAAAAACTGAAGGAACAAAACAGCACAGACTCACAGAACCCAAGAATGGACTAACAGTTACCAAAGGGAAAGGGATGGGAGAGTATGGGTGGGAGGGGAGGGATAA
>JAQQAC010020896.1:45512076-45546202 GCA_029783875.1 Phataginus tricuspis | reverse complement strand
GGGGGGGGGGGAGGGAAGAAGGGGATTGAGGGGCACTGTGTTTAGTACACATGGTGTGAGGGGTCATGAGGAAAACTGTAGCAAAGAGAAGGGAAATAGTGAATCTGTGGCATCTTACTACACTGATAGTGATTAGGGTTAGGATTGCAATGGGGTATGCGGGGGACTTGATAATATGGGTAAATGTAGTGACCACACTGTTTTTTCATGTGAAACCTTCATAAAAGTGTATATCAATAATACCTTAATAAAAAAAATTTAAATAAACAAGTAAATAAATAAATAGCATGGCCAGGAAAAGGCTCATTAAAAAACGTGACATTTGAACAAAGACTTGAAGGAGATGAAGGGAATGATTATAAACCCTTCTGAATTGTTGCCTTTTAATTATGTCCATGGATTACTTTGATAAAAAGAATTGAGAAAGATTACTTTAAAAATAAATAAAATAAAATCCCCCTCCTCCTCATTCCTTCTCTGCCTATGAAAATCTTCCTATATTCCTCAGGCCAAATTCAGGACATCAGTCTTCAGGACATCTTTTCATCCACTGCCAGAATTAACTGCTCTTTTGTATTCTCTTGCATTTTTAGTATCTCTAACATTTCATTGTCATATAATAAGGTTCTTTATAGCTTTTCTAAGCATTTCACATTCAGTATTTTATTTATCCCTCATAATAATCTTGAGTGGTTTTTATTTCTATATCATTATTATTCCCACTTATCAGATGATAAAACTAAGACTCTGAAAGAGTAAGTTACCTATACCAATTAGCCAAACACAAAGACAGAATTTGAACTCCAGCCTCTGAATACAAACATTATTATTTCTCTACCTCACTCCACTACCTTTCCATAATTAGTTGCTTCTAAGAGTGTTTTTGCACATCAGGTCACTCAAAAAAATCTTAGGAGGAAAATCAAGTCTCCCACATAATCAATCCCAGTCACCTAACAAGGACAAAATTTTTTCAACATTTCTACTTTTAGTTCTTCTAGCAGTTGTCTGTGTAACTCTAGACAATATGCTTACACCTTTCTATATTTACCTTACCACCTTTAGATATTATTCACTGACTTTCTTCTATGAAAAGGGAGGATTCAGCTCATTTGCATTGCCCTCACGTCTTAGGTTAGGTTCCCCAGGACACTGACTCTAAGGCAGTAACTTGTATGCAGGAGGCTTGGGGACAACCCCAGAGGAGTAAAGGTAGCAGGATCGAACTATGGGAGGAGACGACCTGCTGTGCAGTTGCAACAGAAGCCTTAGCCCATCCCAGGAGTTCTGGGCCTGAAATAACCCTTCAGTGTTGTTGGGAATTGAGACAAGCAGGCTGCACCTTTGCACCCCACTGTCAACCACTCCTTGCATTCATGCCAGGAGATGCAAAATTAGACAGGGCACCTCTCCTGGCTAAGAACAATTTCAGAAAAAGGTTGGAAGTAAGTTGTCAGAAGCCAATATTTCTGGCAACTGGAGAAAGAATGTCTTGGTCCTGAAGTGGGGATCTGAGCAGAGCGCCACAGGATCCATGGCAGAAGGATCCCCTACACTCCATGGATCCACTTACTTCTTATAGTAAATTCACTCTATTCGGGATTAGCCTCCCAAGTTTCTGGTTGGTTCCTTTGGCTGGAAAATCTTATAAGTATGTTGGAGCCAAATCACAGCCTTTGCAGCTGCTCTCAAAAACATATCTGAGATACACTATTTCCCACCTCTACTACCAATTCCAGATTCCCCATACCCTCAGCTAATACTTTTGCTGATCTAGGTGGCTTGGCTGGGATGAGGTCAGGGGAGCTCCTGACCTTCATTCCTGAGGGATCTGAATCTATGATACCAGCCCTTCCCAGGTTAGGTTGGCTACACTGCCCGCTTACCACCACAGTTGGCAAGTGAGAAAGAAGAGATACCCTGTGGGTCAGCAGGGTGCCAAATGTATTCTTCTCTGCCCCAATATGAAGCTGAATTCTCTCCTCTCCTGATGATCACCATCCATTATTCCTGATGGCATGTGGTTTCTTTCCCTACTCTTCTGTTTTTCACATATCACATACTTACCCCTGTAAGATGGCAGTAATCTGTCCCCCAGCACCACAAGTTCAACATCTTCAGAACTAAACTGATATTTTCTTTATTCATACACGTTCTTCCTCTTTCATCTATCCAGCTCCTGTGCAGGAAACCTCATTTACCTTTGGGTTTTCCACCTTCCTCCCCCTATAAATCTACCAAGTTCCATAAATTCTACCTCCTAAATAGCTTCTAAATTCATCTTCATTTCCTTCCCCACAGTCACTATCCTCAATCAGGGACTCATCATTTCTCATCTGGACTATTACAAAAACCTCTCAATTGCTCTTCCTTTCCCCAATCTCTTCTATATTCCCCTGACCCACATCACATCAAATCTTTCTAAAAGGTATACAATTTCACTGCTTAAAACTCTTCGTGTTTAGACTTCACAACTTGGCCTCTCCCTACTTCTCCTCTCACTCTCTCCATCTCCCCTCTGCACCGACTTGCCACTTGCAGCTGCCAACAGATGACAGGCCCCTCAAGTCTTTGCACACTCTTCCTCTTGCCCTGCATGTCTTCTGGCAGACCTACTTGTCTTCAGTCCATCTATGACTCTTTCTGGTAGAGTAGGATTGGCTGCTTCTTTTCCCATAGTGACACTGCAATTCCTCCTTACCTTTTTTCAGACACTGATCACATATGTTCTCTTATTTGTCTTACATACACAATTGGCTGAAAAACATTTTAAAAATTGTAATGGCCTTTTATTATATTAGGTTGTGGTCCCAGTGTACTGTATTATTTTCACAGTTTCTAGAAACAGTTTATAATCAAAAAATGCCAACTGAATGAGTGAAATTCACAAGTGTTTGGGCAAGATGCGCCTGACCCATCAGCAGCTGAGCATATGCTTCACATTGTTTCCCAACAGTGTTGACTGATTGTACTGACTGACCCATAGTCTCTAGCCAGACCTCAGGATGACTGCCAAGATTTTATATTCACAGCCTAAATGCACAATTCTAACTCTTCTCTCTGGGGAATTAATCAATGGCTGTGAACTGCTTTAGGGAAGAGACTGCAAAAGTTAAAACAATACAAAACAGGCAGACTGAAGGAACATTGGAGAAAGAATCATCTGAGGACTTACTTACCTTCTAATTACTTATCCAAGGTCTAGCACAATGGCTGAAATATGGTAGGCATTCAATAAATATTTGTTGGCTGACTAGAGAAGGATGAAAAAGGAATAACAAATCTGCCCCTGGGAGAGATGCAGATGTTGTAGAACTGACTTCATCCTGTCAGTATGGCAGAAGGAAGATTTCACTGAGCTCAGGTTTCAAACAGGTAAGTTGTAAGCTGTTTACCTAGCTGAATACATCCTAAAGGTATAAAAAGAAAGAGAAACTAATATTGGAAATACATCTATTTAAAATCAATAGAGTGAGATGTGCTCCCAGGGGGACTTAAAGGACAAAGGGATAAAGTCTACAAAGGTAATCATTTGTTTGTATTTTTTTATCTCTTCTGTTATTTATCTTTGTGATCCTAAATAAAGTATTTGCACTGCTATTTTGTTGACTTCCTTCAATTTTAGGAATTACATATTGATTTCCTACCACTTTGGACAATGATTTGGCTTTCTTCCTGTGCCCCCCATGCCAATATATTATTTCCCCCATCTCCCAGTATAATTATATTACAACTGCACCAAATCAATATTCAGTGTTTGTTTCATTCATTTATTCACCTAGTAAATACTCCTTTGAATTGCTTTGAAAACTTTAGTCTGGATATATAACACTCATACTTTCAATCATTCTAGGCTGCCTCTTCCGGGTGTCACCTTTTGAGAAATATTAGTATGGTTTCTCTATTTTAAAAAAGAAAAATCAACTTTCAATCAATCAACAAATTTTGTCAGTTATTGTATCCAAAGCACGTGAGAGAAATCAAAATGTCTACAACAAAATTCTCACTCTCAAAACACCAAAATCTAGATGGTGAAATCATGCCCACAAACAAGTTAATATCTCTTGAGTGACACAGCCTGGTGGATGCCAGAAGCGTCAGAAGTCCCTGCGTATTGGATTGGTTTAGGACAGTATTGTAAAGGGGGCGGGACAGGGTTGTGAGGGATCTGTTAAGATGAAAGGGTGAGCAGGGCAAAGGGCAAAGACAAGAGGAGGAGCACTCAAGGAGGAAATTATTAGGCAGGAAGAGACATACACTGTTTTTTAGGATGCCGAGTAGCTCAGTTTGACTGTAAAAAGAGATTCATGAACCAGAAAGGTAGGAGATAGGGGGGCAAGATAGGATGAGAGCAGAATAGGCTTGAATGCCAAGAGAATTCCTCATATTTTCCCATCTTGTAGCTCTACCAAAGGTTACTAAGCAATGGTGCAGGGATGTACAAACTTTTTATAGTTATATTTATTGGTAAAAATGATGAATTATTAGGTAACTTAATCAACATACTAAACTGATACTATTAGTAAGATTAAATTCTTATGCTGAAAAATATTAATAAACCCAATAGCATTAATATTACCTAAATATACAATTAATAAATCAACAATACCGATTTAACCAGTAACTGTTATTCATGATACATTACCATTTAGAGTAGTTTATTAGCTCTTTCTATATTCTGGTAATTGAGCTAAATACTGGGAGGTAAAGATGAATAAGAACTAGTCCTTTGTGGAGGGGTTCATAGACTGATATCACAAACATTCTCAACTCCATTTTGCATCATTTCAAGGCATCTCTCATTTTCTCAAAAAATATCTGAAAATTGTTAAGTAGTGAATTGTTAATTCACTTTATCAACATTTCTTATGATTTTTATCTTTCTTATCTATCAGTCTTATCTAACATTCTTGGCAGTTATTTGAATGTACAACTTGGAGGATGCAGGGCCTCATAATAATGTCACTCCAGGCATAATAGAATGTTAAATCATGACCACTGAAGCTCAGCAACAGAGATGTGTGTGATCAAACACAACTTTATTTTTGTCTTCCATGTATTATTTATGATGTATTAAGTGGGGACAACCTTTCCTCTCATCTGAAGAAAAGGCTGGCAGACTCCATAACTTTTCAATTCAATCTTAATTCACAGGTCATTCTCTGGTCACTTTAAGTCACAGACTCAATTCAGTAATTAGAATTTCCAATCTAAGATACTGAACAGATTTAAAGGCTATTCTTGATTTTGAACTTGATTTCAAAGCCATTCTTCTCTCTACCCAGCTTGGCCCTGTTGCAGACTGGAAGCCTACAGTGAGAAAAAGGGCTGTGGTGTTTCCTCTCCCTCTACATCCCCCCAACCTCAGTTTTCTGGCCAGTCTCTGACCCCTCCAAGGAAGTGCAGAGGGTAGAGTAAGAGGAGAGACGGTGTGCTCTCAGGTACTGGCCGGCAACTAAGTTGACTCTTTGCTGGGTCACTTTCAAGGGCTGCTCAGACATTCCCTGTGGGGCCCCTTGTCCCTCCTGTCAGAAACTCCTATGATGGCACTTCCTGCTCTTTGGAGTAAGATGCTGCTCTTCTAAACCAGGGTAACAGATCTAGTTCTCAAAGTGACAATAAATGATGCAGTGAAATATTAAAAAGAGAAATATATTGATGTCCTAAACACCTGTGTTCTTTGGATAATCTTGTGTGCTTAACCACCTACCTCCCAAATCCACTTGTGAGACCAGTGAGCCAATGGACCAGCCATCTCAGGCTCTCCCTCTCTTACCTGAAGTCCTGCCCCTAGCTGGCTCTCCTGTACACTACTTCCTAGTTTTTAGAGGAACAAGGCCTGAACAACTAATGCCTGGACCATCAGATGCCCAGCGTAGAGGCTCTTATGAGTGTCAGCCTTACAGTTCTGCAGAAAATATAAAAGCGATTCAAAGAAACTTCTAGAGTCACCAGAGGTCAAGGACTACATATTCCTTTTATATACATTTTTCCCAACATTTTATTTAGAAAATTTTCAAACCTTCCAAAAAGTGAAAAGAATGGTACAATTAAACTCATACACTCTTCACTGAGATCAACTGATTAACTTTTGCAGCATTTGCTTGTCTCCCCCAACTCTCTGCCTCTCTCTCTTTTCTCTTTTCCATGTATGTTTTTTTTAAAGTTGCAGATATCAGAAAGTTCCACCCCTAAATATTTCACATGCCTCATTTAAGAGTAAGAGCATTCACCTACATAATCACAATGCATTATCACACATAAGAAAACTGACCTAAATTTAATAGTATTATTTAATGTACAGTTTATGTTTAAATTCCCCCAGTGAGGGATTCTCTGAGTACTAGCATCCAAGGATCTTTCTTGCTCTGGCTGGATGCATATGGCAGGAAGAAGGAAGTACCAGGCAAGCAACTGACTGTGTGATGAAGTCCCCAGAAGCTGGAACCCACTTTTGCTAACTTTTGTAGTATTCCTTTCCTAGTAATTAAATGGTTAAGAGTAATCAAACTTCTTACTTAAATGATTGTGATTTTTACTTGTACCCATAAGAAGAAAAACAAATCTGCATTATTTGTAAGTTAAGAAATAACCCAAGAGGTCGGGAAGATGGCGGCATGAGCAAGACAGTGGAAATCTCCTCCCAAAACCATACATATTTGTGAAAATACAACAAATACAACTATTCCTAAAAGAGAGACCAGAAGATACAGTACAACAGCCAGGCTACAGCTTATTCTGTGAGAACTCAGCACCTCATGAAGGGGGTAAGATACAAAGCCGTGACCCAGCGGAACCCAAGCACTCCCTCTATCCCAGCTCACCAGCGGGAGGAAAAGAATCAGAGTGGGGAGGAAGTGGAAGCATAGGACTGCTAAATAACCAGCCCTGGTGATCTGCATCAGGAGCACAGACACACATTGCATGGTGTATTGGAGATTACAGAAATGAAAGGGCAGGATCCAAGATGGAGACTACAAGCAGGTCCCCACAGCTGGCTCCCCTGGGACAAAAGAAAAGCAGGCGCTTTTTTAAAAGTCTTTAAGAGACAAGGGCCCAACAGCAGAACAAAATTGTCCAGGGCACTCAACCCACCAGGTTGGGAATCTTGAGGAACGTTGGGCCTCTTAACTGGCTGCCGGGTAAAGCAGCCCCAAAACCCCTCACAGGGATAGGCAGCCTGACATTCGCTCCCCCCAGCCGACACTGGGCAGATCCGCCACAGCTGCCAAACAGCGGGAGAATGGCCCCGCCCACAACAACTACACAGAATCCCCTCCCAGTGGGCATGCAGCTAACCTGGAAGGGCTGCACAGAATCTCCTCACAACAAGCGCACAGCTAACCAGGAAGGGCCCCAGAAGCCAGAGCAAGGGACGAAAGGCACCAAGGAGTGTAGAACGCACCTGGCAAGGCTGCAAACCCCCGCAGTGCTCTACGCTAGCCTGAGGGCGGCCCCATCCAAGGCAGTTTAGGGGATTATCCCAGAGAATGCCTCCCGGTGTGAGAGTAACTGGCACAGGCTCCAGAGAAGGGCAAGGAGAACAAAAAGCAGGAAGGGGCTTTGTTCTCCCAGCTGACACACGTGGCACCTGCCTGCTACCACTTCTATCACCATGAAAAGACAGAAGAATATGGTCCAGTCAAGACTCATCCAGAAAACCCCAGAGAGAGGGCCAGGAGAAAGAGATTTAAACAATCTTCATAAAAAAGAATTCAGAATAAAAGTCATAACATGCTGATGGATCTACAGAGAAATATGCAAGAGCTAACGGAGGAAGTGAGGAGAGATATTACAGAATTGAAGCAATCAATCGACGGCCTGAAGGGCACATTGGACGAGGTGCAAGAGACTGACAATGGAATAGAAATCAGAGAACAGTAGTTCAGAGAAGCTGAGGCAGAGAGAGATAAAAGGATCTATAGGAATGAAAGGATATTAAGAGAACTGTGTGACCAATCCAAACGCAACAATATTCACATTATAGGACTACCAGAAGAAGAAGAGAGAGAAAAAATGGGTAGAAAGTGTCTTTGAAGACATAATTGAGGAGAACTTCCCCAAGCTGGGAAAGGAAATAGTTTCTCAGACCATGGAAGCCCACAGATCTCCCAACACAAGGGACCCAAGGAAGACAACACCAAGATACATAATAATTAAAATGGCAAATTATTAGAGAATACTATGAAAATCTATATGGTAACAAGCTGAATAACCTAGAAGAAATGGACAACTTCTAGAAAAATACAACCTTCCAAAACTGACCAAGCAAGAAACAGAAAACTTAAACAGACCAATTACGAACAACAAAATTGAATCGGTAATCAGAAAACTACCCAAGAACAAAACCCCGGGGTCAGATGGATTCACAGGAGAATTTTATCAGACATATAGAGAAGAAATAATACCCATTCTCCTTAAAGTTTTCCAAAAAATAGAAGAGGAGGGAATACTTCCAAACTCATTCTATGAAGCCAGCATCACTCTAATACCAAAACCTGGCAAAGACCTCACCAAAAAAGAAAATTACAGACCAATATCCCTGATGAACATGGAAGCAAATACACTCAACAAAATATTAGCAAATTGAATTCAAAAATACATCAAAAGAATCATACACCATGATCAAGTGGGATTCATCCCAGGGATGCAAGGATGGTACAACATTCGAAAATCCATCAACATCATCCACCACATCAACAAAAAGAAGAACAAAAACCACATGATCATCCCCATAGATGCTGAAAAAGCAATTGACAAAATTCAACATCCATTCATGATTAAAACTCTCAATAAAATGGGTATAAAGGGCAAGTACCTCAATATAATAAAGGCCATATATGACAAACCCACAGCCAACATCATACTTAACAGCGAGAAGCTGAAAGCTTTTCATCTAAGATTGGGAATAAGACAGGGATGCCCACTCTCCCCACTGTTAATTCAGCATAGTACTGGAGGTCCTAGCCATGGCAATCAGACAAAACAAAGAAATACAAGGCATCCAGATTGGTAAAGAAGAAGTCAAACTGTCACTATTTGCTGATGACATGATATTGTACATAAAAAACCCTAAATACTCCACTCCAAACTACTAAAACTAATATCTGAATTCAACAAAGTTGCAGGATACAAAATCAATACACAGAAATCTGTTGCTTTCCTATACACTAATGATGAGCTAATAGAAAGAGAAATCAGGAAAACAATTCCATTCACAATTGCATCAGAAAGAATGAAATACCTAGGAATAAACCTAACCAAGGAAGTGAAAGACCTATACTCTGAAAACTACAAGACCCTCCTAAGAGAAATTAAAGAGGACACTAACAAATGGAAATTCATCCCATGCTCTTGGCTAGGTAGAATAAATATTGTCAAAATGGCTATACTACCTAAAGCAATCAAGTGATTCAATGCAACCCCTATCAAAATACCAACAGAATTCTTCAATGAACTGGAACAAATAGTTCTAAATTTCTTATGGAACCACAAAAGACCCCGAATAGCCAAAGCAATCCTGAGAAGGAAGAGTAAAACAGAGGGATTACGCTCCCAGACTTCAAGCTCTACTACAAAGCCACAGTAATCAAGACAATTTGGTAGTGGCACTAGAACAGAGCCACAGACTAGTGGAACAGAATAGAGAGTCCAGACATTAACCCAAACATGTATGGTCAATTAATATGTGATAAAGGAGCTACAGATATACAATGGGGAAATGACAGCCTCTTCAGCAGCTGGTGTTGGCAAAACTGGACAGCTACATGTAAGAGAATGAAAGTGGACTACTGTCTAACCCCATACACAAAAGTAAACTCAAAATGGATCAAAGACCTGAATGTAAGTCATGAAACCATAAAACTCTTAGAAAAAAACATAGGCAAAAATCTCTTGGACATAAACATGAGCAACTTCTTCATGAACATATATATCTCCCCGGGCAAGGGAAACAAAAGCAAAAATGAACAAGTGGGACTATATCAAGCTGAAAAGCTTCTGTACAGCAAAGGACACCATCAGTAGAACAAAAAGACATCCTACAGTATGGGAAAATATATTCATAAATGATGCATCTGAGAAGGCGTTGACATCCAAAATATATAAAGAACTCATGCACCTTAACAAACAAAAAGCAAATAATCCAATTAAGAAATGGGCAGAGGACATGAATAGACACTTCTCCAAAGAAGAAATTCAGATGGCCAACAGGCACATGAAAAGATGCTCCACATTGCTAATCATCAGATGTAAATTAAAACCACAACGAGATATCACCTCACACCAGTAAGGATGGCCACCATCGAAAACACAAACAACAACAAATGTTGGCAAGGATGTGGAGAAAGGAGAACCCTCATACCCTGCTGGTGGGAATGCAAATTAGTTCAACCATTGTGGAAAGCAGTTTGGAGGTTCCTCAAAAAACTCAAAATAGAAATACCATTTGACCCAGGAATTCCACTCCTAGGAATTTACCCTAAGAATGCAGTAGCCCAGTTTGAGAAAGACTGATGCACCCCTATGTTTATCGCAGCACTATTTACAATAGCCAAGAAATGGAAGCAACTTAAGTGTCCATCAGTAGATGAATGGATAAAGAAGAGGTGGTACATATACACAGTGGAATATTATTTAGCCATAAGAAGAAAACAAATCCAGACATTTGCAACAACATGGATGGAGCTAGAGGGTATTATGCTCAGTGAAATAAGCCAGGGGAAAAAGACAAGTATCAAATGATTTCACTCATATGTAGGGTATAAGAACAAAGAAAAAAACTGAAGGTACAAAACAGCAGCAGACTCACAGAACCCAAGAACGGACTAACAGTTACCAAAGGGAAAGGAGGATGGGTTGGAAGGGAGTGACAAGAGGGATAAAGGAGCATTACGATTAGCAGACATAATGTGTCGGGGGGGCACGGGGAGGGGAGTACAACTCAGAGAAGACAAGTAGTGATTCTAAAGCATCTTACTACGCTGATGGACAGTGACTGTAATGGGGTTTGTGGGGGGGACTCGATGATGTGGGGAGTCTCGTAACCATAATGTTGCACATGTAATTGTAGATTAATGATAACAAAATTAAAAAAATAAAAAATAAATTTTTAATGTAATAAAAAAAAAAGAAATAAACCAAATACTAGGATTTGGATCTAATCCTTGCACAGACAATCCTTAAATGGGTATATTATCCAGGCTTTTAAGGATGCTGGCATATAAACCATTCTTGCAATTTTGCCGTAGAGAACACTTAATCATCAGATTCACCTTTCGCTTAGAATTTAGGGTTTCGTTTGTATTTTTGTTCTTTGAAAGGTGTTTTGCCCAGGATCTAGGAGGGCGCATATTCTGTCCAGATTGTGCCCTTTTTTGCAAAGGTGGGCATTCTACAATTATCAGCAGGACCCTGGGGCCTTATGTCAGATTCTTTATAGCAGGCCAGCCTCTCCTAATGTGCTTGTGCAGCAAGTCATTCTCCATGGCAGGTATTTGGTTCTTTTCATCCCCCTGGATTCACCATTCTTTCTTATCACTCAGTTTACCACTGACACTCCACCAATGGCTGTTCTCTGTAAACAGGACTCTGATATCCCTTAAAAGTAACAACCAAATGGGACTTGTCCCAGTCGAACACTGTGGGTCAGCTGTGGGATTGTAAATCTTTACAGCTCACAAATAAGCGTAATTGAACAAAAAAACACAGGTGTGCTGCCATCAGAGTTTCAAATATAATGGGAAAAGATAATACATCAGCTTCACATGACTTGCCATTGCTGTGGTCTCTGGGAAGCTAATGCACTTATTGATCAGTCTTCAAGACAGACATCACTCACAAGCTGGCGGCAGACTAACATCTGTGCTAGCTTCAATAACCGTATGAACAGACCCTGTTGCTGGGAAGCATGGGCAGCTGTTACCTTGACAACATAGCACGCAAGTCTAGTTCCTCCATAACTTCCTTGAGAAGATAACGATTACTTATCAGCCCTACATATTAACTTGGGTTTTGCCTACAAGATAAGGAATGTTAATCCATAACTCAATTACTGAAAGGTTGTCAATACCAGAAAATTTTGTCTATTTTCGGGTTGCAGACTATATAAATAAGTAAAAGACATGAAAGATCATGATTATGTTAAACATCAGATTTAAAAATTGATTATTGGGGAGAAAACATCCTATTTTAGTAACAAAGTACTTTTAATATAAAAGAGTTGTGTATGAGTACAAATTATATATTCTGACATAAAACAAAAATAATGAAAACTGATTTCTATTCTAAAATTCAGCTCCATTATTAGAGATCCTTTAAGGTCATATCCCTGTACCTAGTAACTGTGGACTTAGGGAAAACAGTTTCAGGCCTGAATTGGTCATCCGCCACTTCCTGAATCACTGATTGACTTATGTTCAGATTGCCTGAACAATTCACTGCATCAAGGTGAAGGAATTACTGGAATGGGGTCAATCCCCTCCTGAAACCTCCTGGCTGGTGCACAGTGAGGGTGACAAAGATGCTGGAGAAACAAACACAATAGGAGGGATGATGTAAGAGTGAGACGGTTATTCACTTATTCAACCAACATCTCCCTAGAATACACCATGGACTCAATTGTATGTCAAGTGTCAGGTATCAGGGAGACAAAGACAACTAGATTCTTCCAGCTCCTCCTAATTAGGGCAGGCTCTTTATTTTAAAAGACCATTTTGGGTTTGGGATATTTTATCTCAGTACTACTACAAAATGAATCTAGAAACTATAATAAATTTCACTTATTCAATAAACAAACAACACAGCCTACTGCATACTGACCACGGAGTGGAATGCAAAATGTAGCTTGTGATACCATGAGTTAAAAAGCTTGTTGAGATGTCTTAAGCAAGTGAAACATTAACATGATAAAATTTTTAAGTAGCTAGAGTTAGTATCTGTTCAAGACGGCAACAGAGATAACCCAAGATAGTACAAGAATAGCTTCTGGTGAGTTGTATAGATAATAAAGCTACAGGAGTTTTGAAAAATTTTTATATACATTTTTTTTTTCCTTAAGGAAGTTATTTCTTACTGAGAAAGGAAATGGCTGCCATTGGCCTAAAGCATGTACTTGAACTTTCACTTTCAACCAGGTTGTTATGAGTGATTACTTCCAATCTGGGTGACACCTAGGAAGCAGATGTAAGTGTGCCCCTTGACCTGCAATATTATCCTCAGCACTCAGTTTTCTTGTAGAATCCATACCTCCCTGAGGGAGAGACAAGACAGAAAACACAGCTACAGCTTCAGTAAGCTGAGGAGGGTTCATGTAGAACACAGCCCTAGTCTAGCATTTCATGATTTTGTCTCTTAGCTCTAAAGAAGGTGAAATGAAGCAACCAGTGTAGTGGTGCAATATTCCATATGCTCTGAGAATTGCTTGACCTCCATCACTAGCTCTGTATTTAGCCTTTGGATTCATGCTCTGTACAAATAGTTCTTGAGTACCTATTATGTGCCATGCACAAAGTCAGGTATAAAATGTTGAGCAAAAATCTCATGGAAAAAATAGTGGATAGATTCACTTATATAGGAGCTTATAGTGGTAAAGAGAAGTCATAAACTCAGGTCTTCTGTTCTTTAAATTCTTAGGTAAGCTAAGTTAGCTGAGGTGAATCTAGTATTTCTTCCAACTCTAAAGATCTCTAATTCTGCTTTGACTTTGTTCTATTTTGTGAAATTGTGTCTTAAATTTTGACATTAAAGAAAATCTAAGGTACAGAATATAAAGATATTAAAAAGTAACTCAAAGTGAAAATAGGTTATATTAGCTTTGTATACAAAGAAAAGAACATTATTGAAAACCTGATATATATATGTGTGTGTGAGTGTGTGTGCTTAATAAAAGTAAATACTGTTTTATTTCCAAATACCATTTATCTAGAAGACTCTAAAAACCCACGTTCAGGTTTAGAATTAAATAGAAATAGTTCATAGAAACAGTTAAATATGCATGTCCACACAGAGATTAAATTATAAGACAACTTTTGGGACTCAGTCTAGGCAACTGCTAAGTACTATCTTTTTCACAGTCCTAGAGATCCATACTTGACTATTTGTAAATCCTGGTCTGTGCACCACCTCTACACCAGGCCTAATCAGATGCCTGCCGTTCCCTCTTTCTCTCCCTCCCTGACCCATCTCCAGGCCACTAGTTCCACAAAGGCTGGTCTTTTTCCTGCTGGTTCGGGAAAATAAAATTAAGCTTAAATCTTCCAGTTCAGTTTCTATATAAAAAATCTGCTAAACTTCTAGATGAGTTAATATTTTCTATATTCATTATATGCAAAAAAGCTGGTTTTGATTTTTGTTTTATTTTTGGTATTACTGGCTGGGTAGACTATTTAGATAGAGCATGGGACTGAATGACAGGAGACCTGGCTTCTAGTCCTGTCTCTACCACTAACTAGCACTGTGTCTTTCCTGGAGTCTCCCAAACTCTCTAGCCACCAGTCTGCAATGAGAAAAATAAGGAATCAGACCAGATTTGTTATTTTTCATTACTAATTATATAAGTGATAAGTGCATATATTCTTCATACCAATTTTTTAAAATTAATTTTGGTATCATTAATCTACAATTACATGTGCAATATTACGGTTATTAAACTACCACCTTCATCAGGTCCCCACCCACCAACCCCATTACAGTCACTGTGCTTCAGCTTAGTGAGATGCTATAGAATCACTACTTGTCTTCTATGAGATATACAGCCTTCCCCGTGCCACCCTAACATTACATATGCTAATCGTAATGCCCCTTTTTCCGCCTTATACCTCCCTTCCCACCCATCTTCCCCAGTCCCTTTCCCTTTGGTAACTATTAGTCCGTTCTTGGGTTCTGTGAGTCTGCCGCTGTTTTGTTCCTTCAGTTTTTTCTTTGTTTCGTATATTCCACATATGAGTGAAATTATTTGATACTTGTCTTTTTCTGCTTGGCTTATTTCACTGAGCATAATACCCTCTAGCTCCATCCATGTTGTTGCAAATGATAGGATTTGTTTTCTTCTTATGGCTAAATAATATTCCATTGTGTATATGTACCACTTCTTCTTTATCCATTCATCTACCAATGGACACTTAAGTTGCCTCCATTTCTTGGCTATTGTAAATAGTGCTGCGATAAACATAGGGGTGCATCTGTCTTTTTCAAACTGGGCTGCTGTATTCTTAGGGTAAATTCCTAGGAGTGGGATTCCTGGGTCAAATGATATTTCTATTTTGAGTTTTTTGAGGAACCGCCATACTGCTTTCCACAATGGTTGAACTAATTTACATTCCCACCAACAGTGTCAGAGGGTTCTCCTTTCTCCACATCCTTGCCAACATTTGTTGTTTGTGTTTTGGATGTTGGCCATCCTCACTGGTGTGAGGTGATATCTCATTGTGGTTTTAATCTTCATTTCTCTGATGACCAGCGATGTGGAGCATCTTTTCATGTGCCTGTTGGCCATCTGAATTTCTTCTTTGGAGAAGTGTCTATTCATGTCCTCTGCCCATTTCTTATTTGGATTATTTGCCTTTTGTTTGTTGAGGTGCGTGAGTTCTTTATATATTTTGGATGTCAACCCCTTATCAGATACGTCATTTATGAATATATTCTCCCATGCTGTAGGATGTCTTTTTGTTCTACTGATGGGTGTCCTTTGCTGTACAGAAGCTTTTCAGCTTGATATAGTCCCACTTGTTCATTTTTGCTTTTGTTTCCCTTGCCCAGGGAGATATGTTCATGAAGAAGTTGCTCATGTTTATGTCCAAGAGATTTTTGCCTATGTTTTTTTCTAAGTTTTATGGTCTCATGACTTACATTCAGGTCTTTGATCCATTTTGAGTTAAATTTTGTGTATGGGGTTAGACAGTAGTCCAGTTTCATTCTCTTACATGTGAGCTGTCCAGTTTTTCCAACACCAGCTGCTGAAGAGGCTGTCATCTCCCCATTGTATATCCAAGACTCCTTTATCAAATATTAATTGACTGTAAATGTTTGGGTTAACGTTTAGATTTTCTATTCTGTTCCACTGGTCTGTGAGTCTGTTTTTGTGCCAATACCAAATTGTCTTGATTACTGTGGCTTTGTAGTAGAGCTTGAAGTCAGGGAGCATAATTCCCCGTTTCATTCCTCCTTCTCAGGATTGCTTTGGCTATTAGGGGTCTTTTCTGGTTCCATATGAATTTTAGAATTATTTGTTCCAGTTCATTGAAGAAAGCTGTTCGTAGTTTGATAGGGATTGTGTTGAATCTGTAGATTGCTTTAGGTAGTATAGCTATTTTGACAATATTTATTCTTCCTAGCCAAGAGCATGGGTTGTATTTCATTTGTTAGTGTCCTCTTTAATTTCTCTTAGGAGTCTCTTGTAGTTTTCAGAGTACATGTCTTTCACTTCCTTCGTTAGGTTTATTCCTAGGTATTTTATTCTTTTTGATGCAATTGTAAATGGAATTGTTTTTCTGTTAGTTCATCGTTAGTGTATAGGAAAGCAACAGATTTCTGTGTGCTAATTTTATATACTGCAACTTTGCTGAATTCAGACATTAGTTCTTGTAGTTTTGGAGTGGAGTCTTTCAGGTGTTTTATGTACAATATCATGTCATCTGCAAATAGTGACAATTTGACTATTTCTTTACCAATCTGGATGCCTTCTATTTCTTTGTTTTGTCTGATTGCTGTGGCTAGGACTTCCAGTACTACATTGAAAAACAGTGAAGAGAGTGGGCATCCCTGTCTTATTCCCGATCTTAGATGAAAAGGTTTCAGCATTTCGCTGTTACGTATGATGTTAGCTGGGGGTTAGTCATATATGGCCTTTATGATGTTGAGGTACTTGCCGTCTATACCCATTTTGTTGAGAGTTTTAATCATGAATGGATGCTGAATTTTGTCAAATGCTTTTTCAGCATCTATGGAGATGATCATGTAGTTTTTTTCTTCTTTTTGTTGATGTGGTGGATGATGTTGATGGATTTTCGAATGTTGTACCATCCTTGCATCCCTGAGATGAATCCCACTTGATCATGGTGTATGATCCTCTTGATGTATTTTTGAATTCGGTTTGCTAATATTTTATTGAGTATTTTTGCATCTACGTTCATCAGGGATATTGGTCTGTAACTTTCTTTTTTTGTGAGGCCTTTGCCAGGTTTTGGTATTAGAGTGATGCTGACTTCATAGAATGAGTTTGGAAGTATTCCCTCCTCTTCTATTTTTTGGAAAACTTTAAGGAGAATGGGTGTTATTTCTTCTCTATATGTCTGGTAGAATTCAGAGGTTTATCCATTTGGTCCGGGGGTTTTGTTCTTGGGTAGTTTTTTGATTACTGATTCAATTTCATTGCTGGTGATTGGTCTGTTTAGTTTTTCTGTTTCTTGTTTCGTCAGTCTTGGAAGGTTGTATTTTTCTAAGAAGTTGTCCATTTCTTCTAGGTTTTCCAGCTTGTTAGCATATAGATTCTCATAATAGTCTCTTATAATTCTTTGTATTTCTGTGGGGTCCGTTGTTATTTTTCCTTTCTCATTTGTGATTCTGTTTATGTGTGTAGATTCTCTTTTTCTCTTAATGAGTCTGGCTAGGGGTTTATCTATTTTGTTTATTTCTTCAAAGAACCAGCTCTTGGTTTCATTGATTTTTTTCTATTGTTTTATTTTTCTCAATTTTATTTATTTATTCTCTGATCTTTATTATATCCCTCGTTCTGGTGACTTTGGGCTTCATTTATTCTTCTTTTTCCAATTTCAGTAATTGTGTCTTTAGACTATTCATTTGGGATTGTTCTTCCTTCTTTAAATAGGCTTGGATTGCAATATACTTTCCTCTTATAACTGCCTTTGCTGCGTCCCACAGAAATTGTGGCTTTGTGTTGTTGTTGTCATTACTCTCCATATATTCTTTGATTTCTGTTTTGATTTGGTCGTTAACCCATTGATTAATTAGGAGAATGTTGTTAAGTCTCCGTGTATTTGTGAGCCTTTTTGTTTTCTTTCTAAAATTTATCTCTAGTTTTATACCTTTGTGATCTAAGAAGTTGGTTGGTAGAATTTCAATATTTTTTAATTTACTGAGGTTCTTTTTGTGGCCTAGTATGTGGTCTATTCTAGAAAATGTTCCCAGTGCACTTGAGAAGAATGTGTATCCTGTTGCTTTTGGGTGTAGAGTTCTGTAGATGTCTCTTAGGTCCATCTGTTCTAGTGTGTTGTTCAGTGCCTCTGTGTCTTTACTTATTCTCTGTCTGGTTGATGTGTCCTTTGGAGTGAGTGGTGTGTTGAAGTCTCCTAAAATGAATGCATTGCTTTCTATTTCCTCCTTTAATTCTGTTAGTATTTGTTTCACATATGTTGGCGCTCCTGTGTTGGGTGCATTTATATTTATAATGGTTATATCCTCTTGTGGGACTGACTCCTTTGTCATTATGCAATATCCTTCTTTATCTCTTGCTACTTTCTTTGTTTTGAAGTCTATTTTGTCTGACACAAGTACTGCAACACCTGCTTTTTTCTCCTTGTTGTTTGCATGAAATATCTTTTTCCATCCCTTCACTTTTAGTCTGTGTATATGTTTGGTTTTGAAGTGAGTCTCTTGCAAGCAGCATATACATGGGTCTTGCTTTTTTATCCACTCTGTTCCTCTGTGTCTTTTGATTGGTGCATTCAGTCCGTTTACATTTAGGGTGATTATCAATAGATATGTACTTATTGCCATTGCTGGCTTTAGATTCGTGGTTACCAAAGTTTCAAGGGTTGCTTCTTTACTATCTGACTTTCTAACTTAACTTTCTTGTTAAGTTATTGTAAATACAGTCTGATGTTTCTTTATTTCTCTCCCTTCTTATTCTTCCTCCTCCATTCTTTATATATTAGGTGTTTTATTCTTTGCCTTTAGTTAGTATTTGGATGGTCTGCTTTCTTTGCTATGATTTTATTTTCTCTGGTGACATCTTTTTAGCCTTAGGAGTGCTTCCCTCTAGAGCAGTCCATTTAAGATATCCTATAGAGGTGGTTTATGGGAGGCCAACTCTCTCAACTTTCGCTTGTCTGGAAATTGTTTAATCCCTCTGTCATATTTAAATGATAATCGTGCTAGATACAATATTCTTGGTTCGAGGCCCTTTGTTTCATTACGTTAACTATATCATGCCATTCTCTTCTGGCCTGTAAGGTTTCTGTTGAGAAGTCTGATGATAGTGTAATGGGTGTTCCTTTGTAGGTGATCTTTTTTCTCTCTCTAGCTGCCTTTAATACTCTGTCTTTATCTTTGACCTTTGCCATCTTAATTATTATGTGTCTTGGTGTTGCCTTCCTTGGGTCCCTTGTGTTGGGAGATCAGTGCGCTTCCGTGGACTGCGAGACTATTTCCTTCCCCAGCATGGGAAGGTTTTCAGCAATTATTTCTTCAAAGATACTTTTTATCCTTTTTTCTCTCTCTTCTTCCTCTGGTACTCCTATAATGCAAATATTGTTCCGTTTGTATTGGTCACCCAGTTCTCTTAATATTCTTTCATTCCTAGAGATCCTTTTATCTCTCTCTGCCTCAGCTTCTCTGTATTCCTGTTCTCTGATTTCTATCCCATTAACAGCTTCTTGCATCTCGTCCAGTCTGCTGCTAAGCCTGTCACTCGCTTGTCTGATTTCTGCATTGTCTTTCCTCACTTCCCTCGCTTCCTTCCTTAGCTCTTGCATATTTATCTGTAGATCCATCAGTATGGTTATGACTTTTATTCTGAATCCTTTTATGGAAGATTGTGCACATTTTCATCCCTTCAGCCTCCCTCTCTGCTCTCTGGGTCTGGATAAGCTTTGTTTGTACCATATTCCTCTGTCTTTTCATGGTGATAGAAGTGGTTGCTGGTAGGTGCCACGTATGTCCGCTGGGCTGTGTATGACCTTAAAAAAATAAAAAGAAGAAAGATGAGAAAGAAAAGAAAGAAAAGAAAAGAAAAGAGAAAAAAAACACCAAACAAACAAACAAACAAAAAGACGTCCGCCAGGAGTAGATTCTGTGAGGTTGCTGTAGGTGGTGCTGTTGCTCCACTATTCTGCAGCTGCAGCTGCGCCACTCCACAGGGCCCTTTGTAGCTCTAGCCGGGGCAGGAATGAATGGGAGGCTTCTGATCTCTGTGGGAAGTCTCTGCAGGGCTACTTTTTTCCAGTCACCAGCCAAGGGGTCCAAAATTCCCCAGGACTCTCAGCCTGCTGGGCCGAGTGTGCTGGAATGATCCTGTTCCTCTGTTGGGTCCCTATCTCTTTAAGACCGCTAAAAAAAAGCGCACGCTTTTCTTTTGTCCCAGAGAGCCGGCTACGAGGACCCAGTGCATTCTCAGACTCAGATCCTGCAACCTCTGTCTCTCCAATCTCCGATACACCGTGCAATGTGTGTCAGCCCTCCTGGCGCAGATCACCAGGGCTGGTTATTTTGCGGGCCTGTACTTCCACTCCCTCCCAGCTCTGAATCCTCTCCTCCTGCCGGTGCACTGTGGTGGGGGAGTGCTCGGGTCCCGCCGGGATGCAGCTCCGTATCTTACCCGCCTCGCGGGGTGCCGAGTCCTCTCAGGTGTAGATGCAGGCTGAGTGCCGTCCTGTATCTTCTGGTCTCTCTTTTAGGAATAGTATTTGTTGCATTTTCATAAATATATATGGTTTGGGGAGGAGATTTCCGCCACCCTGCTCATGTCACCATCTTCCCGGAACTCTTCATACCAATTTTTAATATAATGTGGACAAGTTGGAAGTCCCCTTTAAATTTTCCCCCATTTTGTCAATCCCATCTTTCCATCTCCCATTATTTTCTGTTTGGTATATCTTCTTGCAGAACTCTCTCCTTACATTTACATAAGCTACCAGGTTTAATATTTTACATATGAAAACCTAAGCAGGCTTTATGCAAAGAAATAAGAGATTAATTTGTGTTCAAGTATATGATTTTTCAGATGGGAACATTTTCATTTCTGGGCCCTAGTGAATGTTTAAGAAGAATATTAAATCTAAAATCAAAACACTTTTTAAAATGCAAAACTCACTATATCTGCTACAAGGAACTCACAAAATATAAATGTTAACAAAAAGAAGAAATGTCAACATGAATGACATTTAATAACCTTTAGCTGTGTAAAAAGTTTAGGAAAAAGGAAACTTCTAGAGGTAGATACTATGTCATTTTATTATTAAGAATTATTTTTATCACTCCCATTAGTAACTCTACTAATAGCCTAATTAGTCTGTCAGGCACACACTGTCTGTTGAACTTTTATTGTGCATAGCACGCTACATCTAGAACTGCTTTTTAGGCAAATTAACAATGCCAATTCCTAAAGCTATCCAATCTCTGGGATCAGTGAGAACATGGAACTAGATCTTCGTAATGGTTAATTTTATGTGTCAACTCGGCTGGTGCCCAGATATGTGATGAAACATTATTCTGGATGTTTCTGTGAGTGTGTTTTTGGGTGAAATTAAGATGTAAACTGGTGGACTTTGAGTAAAGCAGAGTAGTCTCCATAATGTAGGTGGGCCTCATCCAATCAACTAAAGGCCTGGATAGTAAAAAACTGACCTCTTCAAGCAAGAGAAAATTATGCAACAGACAGCTTTCAGATTTAAACTGCAATGTCTGCTCATCATTGGTTCTCCAGTCAGCTGATCCATACTGCAGATTTTGGACTCGCCAGCCTGCATAACCATGTGAGCCAATTCCTTAAAATAAACAAATCCATTTGACTCCCCCAAAACTTAACTATTAATAGCCTACTATTGACCAGAAGTCTTACCAATAATAAAAACAGTTGATTAATGTATTTTTATATTGTCTGTATTAATATTATATACATTATACAATATTATCTGTTTTATGTGCTTACAATAAAGTAAGCCAGAGAAGAGAAAATATTTTTTCAAATTTTTGCCAATCTCCAAAAGTTTTCCAAAGTATTTATTGAGAAAAGTTCACATATGAGTAGACCCATACAGTTGAAACCCATGCTGTTCAAATGTCAACTGTACATATACACACACATATATAAACTCCACTTTGTTTATATATAATTCACATACCATAGCTAGATTCAAAAACTTACCGAACCACTTGCATATTCATCAACAAGTCACCTTTATTATGCTTCTAAACATGGTGGCAAGACATGAATCTTCCATTTCTGCCATATTTTGCTTCATTTGAACAGTGGGAGATGTTTATACAAGTTCCTGGGAAAGCAGGAGTGGGGAATATGGCAAATAAGTTATCTCCATATATGACAAAACAGAATCACATTATCACCTGCTTTGGTTATATGTATATCTTATCCCTTTGATTACTGTCATTGGGCATATTTTGATGCTGATCATTTAGTATCTGGGATTCTATAGGCCAGCCATAGTGAATACAGCTAAATGGAATCCCAAATCAGAATATAACTGATTTCCAGTTTCTGAAACTCCATATGACTCTGGGGCAGGGTCTACATCTTAGCAATCCCTATGCTCCATGGACAACTACAACTCATGTTAATTCGTGAAGAAACAAAAGGTTACTTATTTGTTTATAACAAACTATATTATTGACTCAATAAGAGTTACTATTTTGAATAATTCCATAGCTAAAAAGAAAAACCACTATTAAATACCACATTTATTTTCCTCATTTTTCTTATTGTAAGTATTTCATAGGCACTCCTGACAAGGTTGAACAGATTACCCCTCATTCCCAGTGTGTGTCATCTATCAATATTTGGTTAATTGTTCTCACTGACTCAATTGCTTTCTTCCACAAAAAACAAAAACCTAAACAATAAAAAAGCCTTTTTTGTTAAAAATATATTTCTACTTCCTAAACCTGGCCAGGTTGCTTAAATATGATCCATCTGCATATTTTATGCTCTATGTATTATAAATAATGTTTTGTAAATTAAATCAAAACAAGGATATTTGAAATTTTATTACACCACCTAAAATGGCTGTACCAATAAATAAATGTACTAGCAGCCTCTTTCTCAAATAGCCTGTGTAAGATATTTATTTTATTAGCCACAACCAAATAATGTATTAGTTAAGATACTTTGGGCACATATAACAGAAAGCAACTAATGCTACCATTAGAAAAAAAACAAGAGGATTTATTGTAGGGACACAGGCATCCCAAAGAACCCAATTCAACCAGGTCCCAGTAAAGAACTGCAAGTAAGAACTAAAAAGTCATCAGAACGCAGGTAGTGCTCTTCTTTGGACCTAGTTTAACCTCCTCTTTTGGCAGAATAGCTTTCTTTTCTCAGTCCACATAAAAGGAGAGCAACAGTCATGCCCAACTTCTGAGCACACACATATGTATCATGGTCAGACTGATGCTCTTCATTCAAATCCCTAAAGAGAAAAATCCCATTGGCCAAAATTGGCCCACCTCCGCCAGTGCTACTGGGCATCCTGCTACCTGCAACCCATCCCTGTGAGCCAGGAGGTATTCGAGGGCTCTTAGTAAGCTAGGGTACATACCAAATAGTGTCAACTATAAATGGGTACAACTGTGCACATCTAGTTTCTCTCTCAAATTCAGCAAAACAATGTCATCCCTCCTCTCCTGGAGTGAAGTGACTAAAGGAGCAGAGAAAAGCCCAAAAATATTAAAGAAAGTAAGAAAAAGCTAAGCCAGCTTATCAGTGACACATTCAAGGGAGAACTTCCAAGCCAAAATACACCTGTGAAATGAAATGTCACACTAAATAATGTGCATTCACTCTTCCTTCCTCAATATTTTGCTTACATTTTATAGGTTATACAAATTAAGCTAAAAATATTTCATGCTTAAGAAACTCAAGTACTTAGGCTAATAATAAAACAATTTGTGCTTACAGCCTCTACTTGAAAAAGGCAAACAATTTAAATGTTAACTTTAAAGAGTCACTGAGCTAGTAGTTATCTGTCATTTTGTTTTTTTACTTTCCCCTGAAGATTTGCTAATCCACTATGAGGACATATCAGTAAGTATGGGACATCTTACATAGGAAAAAATAAATCACTTTCACATATAAATTCAGAGATGTTTTTAAAGATTTTTAGGTACAGTCATCACACTTTCCCCTTGGTGATGAACAATTTGTCAGACAGCTCTAGGTATACCTGAAAGACATTTTTTCCCCCCAGCAGATAACAATTAATGCTAAGCAGGCTCTCTCTCTAAATATATTCTCCTGGTCTCATGTTTCAACATTATCTTCTAAATTTATCCACAGATGCTTAAGTTACTTTCTTTCCCCCATAAATTGTGTTAAGCAAGAATTCTAAAGAGGGGAAGTGCACAGTGAAAGGTAGAATTAAATCCTAATTTTATTTGATTCTCTGACACTGAGGAGGAACTTATTTCAGCTTCTTGTACTGTAAATCTTATACAATGGCAATGTTTCACAGTGTTGTTGGAAGAAAAAAAATGTGGGAATTGGGCAAATATAAAAATTGCCACAATGGTTGGTATTGTTGTTAGTAATATTGCTCCGCTTATAGGAACACAGACATCAATTGCCCTAGGCTTGACTTCCAGAAATCCAACCTTTAGGGCCTCAAGTAAGTTAACAATAATACCTGAACTTGTATAATGCTTTATAGTTTATATACAATTTTTCTAAATGTTGCTCATTTAACCCTCACAAGAGTTATGTAACAAAGGTGTTACCATCTGAGGAGACAGAGGCTCTAAGATGTCAAGGGATTTGCCCAAGTATATACAACTGGTAGTAGATTAAAAGCTGGGATTCAAACCCTATTTTTTTATTCCAGGCCCAGTGTTTTCCCTTTATTGTAGTTGAGCTTGTTTGATGTTTGGAAAAGTTTCTGATCCTACTTCTCACCTTAACTTATATGGAGTCATATGGAGGAATCCATTGAAAAGAGTTTGACCAACTTTCCTGGATTGATCAGAGATCCTGATGACTTCTTTTAACCAGTTAAATTTCAACACCCTTAATTACTTCTTTAATTCTTTATCCTACTTACTCATTAATTTGTTTGTCTATGCTTTTATCTCTATAAAAATGTGTAACATGATGTCTTCAATTTCAAAGCAATATAACACATTCTGGATTGATACCAGTTGAAGGAATGCAGAATAAAGGAGAGGACAAATGATAAACCAGATGATTTGGTAGTGTGCTGGCTTGGCAAATGCCCGGTAACACATATCTGGGTTCAAATTAAGATTTCTAAATGTGGACCTCAATTTCCTTATATGTAAAGTGGGGTCAGCTATATCTAATTCACATGGTTAGAGTGAAAATTAAATAAGTATATGATGTATGTGAGGGTGTGTAAATATATATTTATTAGTGGTAATTTAAACAGAAGGACATTTAAAGAACTTCCTTAAACAGAAAACAAAATCTAGATAGTTTTCTGATCAATGGAGATGCTGTATATCACTTTCCAGCTACCACCTTTTAAATGTTTTATTTACCAGTTATGTGTAAGATGCAATGCCCATGCACAACAGACGGCAGCCCAATTCTGGCTTCTCTAAAATGGCTTTTCTCCTGCTCATAAGAGCCCAAGGATGTGTTGACACGAGTGTTACAGTTGAATCCTTAGCGCTGAATATACTACCTCAGTGTGACTCAGAGTTCAAATGTGTTTCTCCTTATCAGTGATAGCCAAGCATTGAAACATGATCTGAATTCAGAGTCTGGATCAAAGACAATTTATATGCAATTTTTATCCAACTCCAACAAGTTTATGCATGTAGAAAAAGCACAGAGGGATGGAAAAATCATTTTGATCAGTCATTATGTCTTCGGTAGCCATCAAGGCTTTAAACAAAATAGTTGAATTCATGCAGTCAACACCAGCCCAAGGAAGCAGAATTCTGGGATTAACCTTGATGCCTCTCTTTTCCTTAGTGTCTCCCATATCCAATCTCCCAATACCAAGCTCACTTGCTGAACAACCCCTATATCTATGCCCTTCTCTCTGTTTCCACACCAACCCTCCTTAGTCTAAACCAGTATCACCTGTCTCTTGGGTCACTACATTTAATCTAGACCCTCTCCAGAAATCTGAGAGATTTCTCCAAAATGCAAATTTGATCTTTTCACAGCCACCACTCTATTCAAGCTGCTTAAAAGCCTTAAATTACTTCTCTTTATTCCTACAATAAAGATCAAAACACTAAGTGTGGTCATTAAGGCATGAAGTGCTTAGTTACCACAGTGTACTTAGTTATCAGAGTTCTTAGTCACCAACAACAGAAACTGACTCTGTGTGATTTAAAGAGCAAATTTATTAAAAGGATATGATAGTTCCACTAAGAAGAAATTGACTCTGGGCCCATTCAGAGAAGAAAGCAATTTATTAAAGAACGTGAGCCACCAAGAAGGCTGGGGCCAACCTGTGGAAGTGGATGCCACAGTTTGCATTGCCAACACCCTGGAAACCACTGCTGGAGCCACTGCCACACCTGCCAAGACAAGAAGAGAACTCTTCATTGTTCTGCTTCTGGCTCCAGACTCACATCCTGAGCGATGCGCTTGACAGGCTGAGGCTGGGTCATGTGGCCACACCTAGCAACCTGGAGCAGAGCTTCTATAATGAGAGGCACCCCGCCTCTCACCAACACACCTACAGTGGGGAATTCCCGAAACACAGAAAGGAGTTTCAAAGCTGAGCAGCCAAACTAAAGAGAAGAAAGAAAAGACAAAGAAAAATGTCCACTACATCCTATGACCTCTCATTTGGCCCTTGCCTCCTCCTCCAGCATCATTTCACCCCCTTGGTCTCTATACTCCAGCTACACTGTCTCTTCTTTGAACTCTCCCTCTCTAGTGCACTTCCCTCTTCCTCGAATGCTCTCCTCTCCACCAGCAGCCCCACCTCTGGTCTAGGCTAATGTAGCAGTGCAGGTACTGTTAGGCCAAGGATGGCACACTCATGGATGAGCTAAATGAGGAGACCATTTACAAAGATATGGGCCCCATTAAATGAAGCCAACCAGTTGTAATGCAGCATTCTGGACTAGCAATGGGCAAGAAGCCCTTATCACCCCTCACCTAAAGGGGTAAGGAATCAGGGGCTTGGGGTAGTTCTTGGAACCAAGAAAGAATAGCTGTGGCCTTTAGCAAAGAAAAGCAGTCAATCTGCGCTGGCAGGAAGGGAGAGTAAATAGTCTGATTTCACTCTGCTCCAAATCTCTAACCTCCTGCTGATGTATCTGATTGGTCAAACTCAACCTGAGGCCAAAGGCACAAGTTGCCTGACGATAGAAGCCACTAAGGCAACTTTGGAGTACAGAGCAGGGTCAGAAAGATGAAAGGTGGATCTAGAGGGGCTAATGGAAAAAAATCCATGGTAGTCATTGTCTGTGAGATTCCTTTCCTTAACAGTACTTATCTCTATTTCTAACTATTTAATCACAAGTGTTTTTGTTTTTTTAATTACCACTATTAGACATTAATAAGACATTAATATTATATTTATAGTAATATTTAATTAATATATATTTAATGTATGTGCTATAATTTACTTTATAATTATATACTCTATTATTTATATTTTATATAAATATTTAATCATTTAGAATGTGATCGATAATTAATGATGAGTTATGATTTGATTAATAATATATTGGTGTGTCGCTGATGGACAGTGACTGTAATGGGGTTGGTGGGGGGGATCTGATGAAGGGGGTAGTTTAATAACCATAATATTGCACATGTAATTGTAGATCAATGATACCAAAATAAATTATTAAAAAAAAAATAATATATTGGTGTGGTTAATATTGGTTATTGATGTTATTAATATTAATAATTGTATATTCCTTGAGGTCAGGGGTTGTGTCTATCTTTGCTCACCACTGTTTTCCTAAGAACTAGCATAGCAAGTACCTTACAAACAGAAGGGCCTCAAGAAATACTTCTTGAATTAATGAACATATCTTCAGTATGGGATATTGTGCTTTGAACAGTCCAATTATTGAGCCTTTAATAAACAGAATAAGGCATGTTTTCCTGCTTCCTCATCAGCCAGACTCTTTCCCAGTTTCTTTTTTTCCACCTAGTAAAATGGCGTGTAATCACAAAATCTCTGAGGCTTTGCCTAGATTCAGCTAAAATTTCAATAATTTTTATTTTGACCAAAATTTCACCTGCTTAGTTAATTTTTCTAGGTTATTTAATGATATCTCATTCTACTGCATATATATAGAAAGCTAATTTAGTCTTCATGATAACCAGACAGTTTAAACCACAGTGCACTGCAATTATAATTCATTTCAAAACTTTTTGCTGTGGTACTGTATTAAAGTATGCCTTGAAACGGGCATAATACCATATGGTGATAACATATGGTACACAACAGTCCCTATTCAAATGACAAATATGCTAATGATATCCTGTACAGGAAGTAAAAGTGGAACCAGATTTATTTTTTCTAAATAGCTTTATCTGGATTTAGCATCTAAAAATACTGATTTCCAATGTCACAGAGGGAATAATATGGAGACTGAACAGAGATGGCTGGTGTGCAAGGTCAATTACAAAATAATCCACTGGAGGAAGACAGGAATAATCCATGATCTGGCAGGTAAAAGTCAAGGCAACTAAGAAACATTTAAAAATGCTCCTGGACCTTATCAACTGAGTCCTTCAAGGCTTAGCTCCCCCCCACATCCAATATCCAAAGAACGCTTGCTGATCTGTGGAAAACAAACTCAGTATCCCCAGATATTATTTCCACTCTGGATTGTGCTTGTTTTTACTGGCTAGAGCTCTATCAGGCCCAATGCCTCTTTTTTATAACACTTTCCAAAGATGCCTCTGCTATCCTGAAATGGAATTCATAGATAAAACAAATTACATTTTTTAAACCAGAATGATGCAACTATAAAATAAAGGATAAATAAAATACATTTGCAATAAAGTAATATATATCTCAGAATGTGAATTCTTAGGCACTCAGAGCTTATACCTGTGGGTAGAATCACTGTACAACAACCACGAATGTGTATCAGGTTGTACTGGAGACTCAAACACCATGAGCAGTGTGATTGTCAGAGACATGCATTTTCAAAATTGTGAATGCCTCTTGGTAAAGTTTCCCAGCAAACAATGTACAATCTTCTTATGGCTTATATAGAACTTACATTCCCAGAAAGTTCAGTGATCTTAAAAATATGTAAAAACTACTTAACACTTTACATAAAATGGAGTTATGGTCTAGGCACAGATCACTGTCAATAAGTTTTATACCTATATAGAAGGCTTATATGACATTTGAAAGTCTCATTCAATTCACAGAAGAAATATCTGATGTATAAGTTTGTCCTGTCCAGTGAAGAACACCTCTGGCCCCAGCCCACTAAATGCCAACAGATCCTCCTATTATTTTAACAAGACAAAAAAAAAGGTCTACAAGTTTACAAAATGTCCCAAGGATGTATAGTATCTCCTCCGCTGTGAACTGCTGGGCTAAAGAATTCAGTAATCAGTTTCTGACTATGGTAAGGTCACTGTGACGCTATCAGTATGTGACATTCTACTCTTTCTTGGCTGGTACAATTCTATCTAGCAGGCCCAGAAACAAAATCCTTCTAACTTTAGGAAAAAAAAAGTTTATGAGAAGGATATTGGAGCAGCTTGCCCAATTGAAGGAAGAGCTGAACAAGAAAACTTAAGTGTATCATTTAGGATTAAGTTCTATTAAACATAACAGAAGGGATTAAAGATGGCAGCGTGAGAGGTGAGACAGAGACTTCCTGCTAAAACCGCATATAATATGAAAATAAAGCCACTACAACTACTCTTGAAAGAGCAACGGGAAAGAGAACTACAATAAACTGCATACACCTGGAGACAAGAGCAGCCCTCACAGAAAACGCTAACGTACTAAGCTGTGGTCCTGCGGGATTCAAGCCCTTCCCCCACCCCAGCTCACTGGCAGGAGGAACAGGAATGGAGCTGAGAGGGACTGGAGAACTGAGACTGCTTAGTACCTAACTCTGGAGATCTACTCTGGGAGCACAAACCTACATTTCATGGTGCTGTCAGGATACTCTTGTAAGTAGGAGCTTGGAAAGCTAAGACAGGCGGAGTTCCTGGAGAGACTAAGATTCCGGCTGCTTGTGAGATCAGGGATCCATACCCAGCTTCTCCAGGACGGGGGAGGGGCAGGCAGTCTGAGAGACTTCCTGGCAGGGAGGACCTTGGCAGGAGGCCTGCTGAGGGGGCAGGGACTGCACAGAGCTTGCTGCTGGGGAGAAAGGACAGGTGGACAGGATTGTCCGGGTGTACTCTGCCCAGCAGATTGGGGGTTTTCTGATCTTCAGGTGTGCCAGCTCCCTGGCTGCCTGCACGGCTCCAGGAACCCCTTCTGTGACAGGCAGACTAGTGCACCTTTCGCCTGGCCAGCCCCACCGGGCTTGCAAACCTGGAAGCCCTTCCCTGGTGTTGGGCCAAACGGAGGGAGGAGATCTGTCTACAGCAACTTAAAAGGCAAAGCACAGAGGCTTATACCTGTGTGCTCAGCCCACCGGTTCAGACAGTGGAGACAGGCATAGCAGCCAGGAAACAGGAAACAGCCCTTCCCTCCCTCGAGACACCAATACCACTCCCCTACAATCCCTGACATTGCTTCAGGGGCTGAGCAGCTCCAGAGAGTAGAGCTTCTGGGCACTAGAGGGCTCCATACACAAATATGAAATGCCAAAGGAACCTGGTCCAGAGTAAAATTATGAACACAACTCCTGAGAAATATTTTAATGATATGGACCTTATGAATCTCCCTGAAAGGGAGTGCAAAATAAAAATCATTCACATGCTCATGGAGGTACGGAAAGATATTCAAGAACTCAGGAATGAATTCCGGTCAGAGATCCAATCCTTGAGGAATACAATGGACGGTGTTAAAAGCAGATTGGATACGGTGGAGGAGACAATAAATGAAATAAAAACTAGAGAAGAGGAATACAAAGAAGCTGAGGTACTGAGAGAAAAAAGGATCTCTAGGAATGAAAGAATACTGAGAGAACTGTGTGACCAATCCAAACGGAACAATATTCGCATTATAGGAGTACCAGAGGAAGAAGAGAGAGAAAAAGGGATAGAAAGTGTCTTTGAAGAAATAATTGCTGAAAACTTTCCCACACTGGGGAAGGAAATAGTCTCGCACTCCACGGAAGCCCACAGAACTCCCAACACAAGGGACCCAAGGAAGACAACACCAAGACACATAATTCAGATGGCAAAGGTCAAAGATAAAGACAGAGTATTAAAGGCAGCTAGAGAGAGAAAAAAGATCACCTACAAAGGAAAACCCATCAGACTATCATCAGACTTCTCAACAGAAACCTTACAGGCCAGAAGAGAATGGCATGACATATTTAATGTAATGAAACAGAAGGGCCTCGAACCAAGAATATTGTATCCAGCGCGATTATCATTTAAATATGACGGAGGGATTAAACAATTTCCAGACAAAGGAAAGTTGAAAGAGTTTGCTTCTCATAAACCACCACTACAGGATATCTTAAACGAACTGCTCTAGAGGGAAGCACCCATAAGGCTAAAAAGATGTCACCAGAGAAAATAAAATCATAGCAAAGAAAGCAGACCATCCAAATACTAACTAAAGGCAAAGAATGAAACACCCAATATATAAAGAATGGAGGAGGAAGAATAGGAAGGGAGAAATAAAGAAACATCAGACGGCATTCACAATATCTTAATAAGAAAGTTAAGTTAGATTCTCAGATTGTAAAGAAGCAACCCTTGAACCTTTGGTAACCACGAATCTAAAGCCAGCAATGGCAATAAGTACATATCTATCAATAATCACCCTAAATGTAAATGGACTGAATGCACCAATCAAAAGACACAGAGTAACAGAGTGGATAAAAAAGCAAGACCCATCTATATGCTGCTTACAAGAGACTCACCTCAAACCCAAAGATATACGCAGACTAAAAGTGAAGGGATGGAAAAAGATATTTCATGCAAACAACAAAGAGAAAAAAGCAGGTGTTGCAGTACTTCTGTCAGACAAAATAGACTTCAAAACGAAGAAAGTCGCAAGAGATAAAGAAGGACATTACATAATAATAAAGGGGTCAGTCCAACAAGAAGATATAACCATTATAAACATATATGCACCCAACACAGGAGCGCCAACATATATAAAACAAATACTAAGAGAATTGAAGGAGGAAATAGACAACAATGCATTCATTTTAGGAGACTTCAACACACCACTCACTCCAAAGGACAGATCAACCAGACAGAAGATAAGTAAAGACACAGAGGCACTGAACAACACACTAGAACAGATGGACCTAACAGATATCTACAGAACTCTGCACCCCAGAGCAACAGGATACACATTCTTCTCAAGTGCACATGGAACATTTTCCAGAATAGACCACATACTAGGCCACAAAAAGAACCTCAGTAATTTCAAAAATATTGAAATACTACCAACCAACTTTTCCGATCACAAAGGTATAAAACT
Source organism: Phataginus tricuspis (assembly GCA_029783875.1). NCBI lineage: Eukaryota > Metazoa > Chordata > Mammalia > Pholidota > Manidae > Phataginus > Phataginus tricuspis. The sequence goes on along the minus strand of JAQQAC010020896.1, from coordinate 45,513,707 downwards.
AGAAATAAATTTTAGAAAGAAATCAAAAAGGCTCACAAATACATGGAGACTTAACAACATTCTCCTAATGAATCAATGGGTTAACGACCAAATCAAAACAGAAATCAAAGAATATATGGAGACTAATGACAACAACAACACAAAGCCGCAACTTCTGTGGGATGCAGCAAAGGCAGTTCTAAGAGGAAAGTATATTGCAATCCAGGCCTATTAAAAGAAGGAAGAGCATTCCCAAATGAACAGTCTAAAGACACAATTATTGAAACTGGAAAAAGAAGAACAAAGGAGGCCCAAAGTCACCAGGAGGAGGGACATAACAAAGATCAGAGAAGAAATAAATAAAATTGAGAAGAATAAAACTATAGAAAAAATCAATGAAACCAAGAGCTGGTTCTTTGAAAAAATAAACAAAATAGATAAACCCCTAGCCAGACTCATTAAGAGAAAAAGAGAATCTACACACATAAACAGAATCACAAATGAGAAAGGAAAAATAACAACGGACCCCACAGAAATACAAAGAATTATAAGAGAATATTACGAGCATCTATATGCTAACAATCTGCAAAACCTAGAAGAAATGGACAACATCTTAGAAAAATACAACCTTCCAAGACTGACCAAGCAAGAAATAGAAAAACTAAACAGACCAATCACCAGCAACGAAATTGAATCGGTAATCAAAAAACTACCCAAGAACAAAACCCCCGGACCTGACGGATTCACCTCTGAATTCTACCAAACATATAGAGAAGAAATAAACCCATTCTCCTTAAAGTTTTCCAAAAAATAGAAGAGGAGGGAATACTTCCAAACTCTTTCTATGCAGCCAGCATCACTCTCATACCAAAACCGGGCAAAGACCTCACCAAAAAAGAGAATTACAGAACTATATCCCTGATGAACGTAGATGCAAAAATACTCAACAAAATATTAGCAAACCGAATTCAAAAATACATCAAGAGGATCATACACCATGATCAAGTGGGATTCATCCCAGGGATGCAAGGATGGTACAACATTCGAAAATCCATCAACATCATCCACCACATCAATAAAAAGAAGAACAAAAACCACATGATCATCTCCATAGATGCTGAAAAAGCATTTGACAAAATTCAGCATCCATTCGTGATTAAAACTCTCAACAAAATGGGTATAGATGGCAAGTACCTGAACAAAATAAAGGCCATATATGACACACCCACAGCTAACATCATACTTAACAGCGAGAAGCTGAAAGCTTTTCATCTAAGATCGGGAACAAGACAGGGATGCCCACTTTCTGCACTGCTATTCAACATAGTATTAGAGGTCCTAGCCATGGCAATCAGACAAAACAAAGACATACAAGGCATCCAGATTGGTAAAGAAGAAGTCAAATTGTCACTATTTGCAGATGACATGATACTGTACATAAAAAACCCTAAAGACTCCACTCCAAAACTACTAGAACTAATATCTGAATTCAGCAAAGTTGCAGGATACAAAATTAACACACAGAAATCTGTTGCTTTCCTATACACTAATGATGAACTAACAGAAAGAGAAATCAGAAAAACAATTCCATTCACAATTGCATCAAAAAGAATAAAATACCTAGGAATAAACCTAACGAAGGAAGTGAAAGA
>JAQQAC010020896.1:45287772-45500308 GCA_029783875.1 Phataginus tricuspis | reverse complement strand
TGTGTGTGTGTGTGTGTGTGTGTGTGTGTGTGTGTGTGTGTGTGTGTGTATTAAAATGTGCCTAAGCCTGGCCATTATGCCATTTTTAGGTGTCAAGTTTAATGAAAAGAAGCTACATTTTACATCTCAGTATAAGTAATAGTTTCCAGAATAATTCACCTTATTCCACTATAAGCAGAAGTCTAAATGTTTTGAACTCTTAGTAGCCCCAGGTTATGCCATTGTACTTGGCAGCTATCCCTTATCTTATAGGAAACTCCCTTTCTCCCCAGCTCAGAAAACTTGAGCTACAAGGAAGGATCTGGGGCCTGAGGTCCAGTTACTGGTTAGGATTTCTGTATCAACTTGATCCTCTACTCAAAGAGCCTGGACCAGTAACATCATTAAATTTCCTGACAGGAAATTGCTTTTTCTCTTCTTTGAAATGAGATTTAACAAAGACCAAGAACATCTGTGCTTTCTCACAATGAGAGTACACTAGTGACAGTCGAATCAAGAGCAAAACCACTGAGTAATTTAAACAGGGGAAGCTTAATATAAAGAATTATTGAGCAATGATAGCAGAGTAACTATAAAGATGGAATGAGAGTTCTAAAGGGTGCTGAAGAACTGAGAGAAAGAACCAAAAACAAACAAACAAACAAAAAAACTGTGAGGTAGTCAAACTTCAAATTCACTGAAGAAGATGTGGTCACAGCCTACTTGATGGCACAGAAGCTGCCTAGGCCAGAGATGGCCCAGAGTTGTCAGGAAAACAGTTAACAACCCTCTGGGCAAAAGGCCAGCCACAGTTAATGGACAGCCCAGGCGTGCAGAGGGAAACAAGAGCAAGAGAATCAGGGGACGAATGAAGCTAGAAGGCCACTGCAGGTGTGAGGCCTGGAATGCATGGTGTCCACATCAGGACAGCCATAGGAAACAATTCTGCAGGGCACAGGTGAGATGAGGCAAATGTGGGTGCACAGGAGTTGGGTTGCCACTGTGGGCACTGTGCGGAACAGACCTGGAAAGGCCTCCCTCTGCAGGAACCAACACACTTCTGCATATGACTTGGGCCATACCAGCTCTGAGTACTGAAGAGAACAAAGACTGAGCACCCATCTCACTGGACAGCCAGCCTAATGGTGTCCCAGCATGCCCCTGTGAGCAGTAACCTGGGCTGGGGTGAAGGCTGTGCTGTTTGGGGCTCCCAGCCACACTGCTGCTGTTTAAGAAAAGAGATGAAGAAAGCACACAGCAAAAGCTTCCCCTTACATACACTTAGCACTGGGCTGAGCAATGAAAAAAAAGCATGCTCTCCAGGAGCCTAGCTAACAAGCCCTCAGAACCAGGAAGGGAAACCTTTCTCTTTCAATGTCTCTCTCAGCGCCCTCTACTGACAAAACATTGTGCCAGCTGCCAAAGGAAAAATTTAAAGGACCCAGACTTACTTTAACAGGTAAATCAATGAAGGGAGCTAAGAAGCAATAAATTGATATCTAGCACATTCTCCCTGTGTCTGAAGATCGCTATACAATCAGATATCCCCAGTTAATTGCTCTCTCTGCTATCTCCTAGAATTTATCGTATCCGTATGCCATCTGCTTCCATCTTCTAACCCACCCCTACAGTCATTTACAGTTAGACATCTCAGAAATATCTCTACTGCTTCTGTTGAGGGTGGGTAATAATTGTGAGCCAGTGAAGCCCTGTGGTGGAAGATACAGTATTGTACAGCTCTTTAGAGGAATCTTATAAGAGCAATCAAAAGCTGAATTAGAGATTAGGCAATTTTTAGAGTGATAGGATTATCCTATATGGCATTGAAGTGGTATATACATAACTCCATGCACTTTTCAAAACCCATAGAACTGTATGTTTCAAAGAGTGAATTTTAATGTATGCAATTAAAAAAACCCAACTAGAATGTTAGAGGATCCCAGAATGGAATGCAGACTGTGAGACATGAAGCTAACTATATAACAAATGCATGATATAACCTTTTTGAAAGGGATGGGAAAGGAGATGACCTATAGTAACTTTGGAAAATGGTTTCTTGACTGGAAACTATAGGGCTATATTAAAAAGAGTTGTATGCAAATGCTATATTCTAGTCCATAAATTAGTTTTTTATGGGGATACATAAGAATTCTGAAAGTACTTCATATCTATGCAAGGATTGAAAAATGAAAACAGGTAATAGGAGCCAGGTTTCTCACAGTCAGAGGAAAAAGTTATGAATAAACAAGGGTAGAGGCTAGACTCAATCCTGTGATACTAAGTTAGAGTTGGGGTTATAGCATGAATCCATATAAACTGAATACACACTGGATAGATAACTATAGATATATGGATACATGGGAATATGTACATACATTTCCTAGCTCGGTCTGCTGAGAAACCCTACGAGCAATTGTCCCCCCAATAGCAATAAGCACACCAGTGCCCAGATCTTGGTTTCTAAAAACCATTTTCCAATAGAAAGAATTAGAGCTCCTTGGAAAAATGGCTGATTCTAGGGCTCAGGCAGAGAATTTACACATAAGTGTGGAGAAAAGTTAATGCCAGAAAGTAAGGAAGTGCTTAGACAAAAAAAGAGACACAGGAGCCAATGTGAAAAAGCTTTAGAATGGTCAAAGCTGGAAAAATTTGAACAAGCATGTCATTCTAAGATGTAGAGATGAATTTTTTAAATACATATATCATGAAAAGAGTGGAAAGTAGCTCCTTGAGGAGTAAGAAGTAGCAGAGGGGAAGGGATTGTTATATGTTGTCAAAGGTCTTAGAAACTTATTTGACATTTCAAACCATGTCCATGTTGGTTTATATAGCTTTGAAAGGAAAAAACTACCTTAAAAAGAACAAACAAAAAAAAGAAGAATGTGGGGCTAACAAGGGAGCAGTTTCATAGGAAGGTTTTGTTTGGTGAGTTGGTTTGGTTTCTTTGTTTTATTAAAATGGGAGACACTTGGCAGGTTTACATGCAGGTAGAAAGCCTATAGAGGGAAAGAATAAAACTGTATTGAAGAGAAACAACTTGATAAAAGCAAATATCTTAGGGGGTGAGGCAATCTTATAGTTTTGGGAGGATTTACAAAGGACCAAGGATGGCAATAGACAGTTCATTATTTTGAATCTCTCCCAGGACAGAGACACATGCAGAATCTCAGAAAACCTCTGTCCTGGTCCCACTTGCTTCTTGCTGAGCCCTGAGGTGACCCACCTTCGCGTGGTGTGGGGTGCTGTCTCATAAATTGCAAAGGTGCAACCCCCTGGGAATTTCAGAAGCAAGACTGTTACTTCATTTTGTCAGTGTCTAAACTAGTTACAAATATGTGGCAACAACTCTGCAGATTTAGGCACTGAAGGCCTCTAAGAAAACAAAATAATAAGATATGTGAATGTACTAAATGCTATTGACTTGTACACTTAAAAATGGGTGCTATGGATCTTACTATGCTGATGGACAGTGACTGTAATGGGGTATGTGGTGGGGACTTGATGACGGGGGAAGTCTAGTAAACATAATGTTGCTCATGTAATTGTAGATTAAATGGTACCCCAAAAAAATGGGTGCTATGGTAAATTTATGTTATATAGATTTTACCACAATAAGAAAAAAGATTTTTTAAAGCAAAATATAAAATTAGGGAGAGTCATCCCTAAATCCACAATGCTGTGTTTATCAGACTGTCTGGTGATGGAGTGAAGATCAAGGTGAAAACCTTTAGAAAGAAGTAGAAGACCAATTTTACCTTCATATGCAGCCATGGAACTAGCCTTGGTTGGGAGAAAAAACACTTCCCACAGCAGCAATTTCTGTCTTCCTAGAAATTGAAGTTCTCTTCTGCAACTATGACTCAACTCTTTGGAGGACAGTTCCTCACCACAGTATGGTAGCTGAGGTATTTCCACCAAGTAGAATAGTCATGTCATATCTCACATATTAAAACCTTTTTTGAAAAATCCATTTCACATTTAAAAAATATGTTCTCAACTTCAGAAATAATTTTAAATGGCATGGACTGCCAAAGACTACTTTTAATTATAATAATAAGCAAGGAACTAAAAGGGGGTATTCAGTCAAAATGAAGAAAGTGATTCCATTCAGCCTTACTTCTACATTTCATTCCTCACTTAGCCCCAACTATATTCTAATATAATACAATCAATTTATTCAAGACAAGCTGATAATTAGTACGTAGTCCTAGCAAAATAGGTCTGGTGATTTTTTGATTTGCACCTTCTTTGGTTGGGAATATTGCATTAAATCATTGTATGGCAAAGAAAATGATTTTGCAGGCCCATGCAGTGAAGGAAGTTATTTTCAATAGCAAGATGCCTTTATATGGGCATGTTTCTACATTCTAAAATAATGTCTCCATTATCTTGGTTAGAATTCAACTCTTTTAAATCTATAAGAAATATGCAATGCATGAGTGTGTCTGATGATTCACAGATTTGAAATAACACCTACTCTCCTTCGGTTCTGGCACAGAATGTGTCAGTGAAGCCTGCAATTAAGAAATTATCTTGGCCTGTCTTGCCACAAGGATAGTGACATCAATATATACACCCAGAGCCAAAATGTGTTAGCAAAAATGAATTTAGAAAACACTCCTACTCTGCACTGCTTGGTGCCTTGTTACCTTCACAATGTCATCCAGATCTTTGTCATTGATAATAACACTAACAATATCTACTGAGTACTGCTATATTGTTTCATTTAGTCTTCACAAGAGTTCTAGGAGATAGATAGATACTATTATGGTTCATATTTTACAGATTAAGAGAGGTTAAGTGAATTGCCTGAGATGGTACAGCTAGCCAATGAGAGGCTTGGATTTAAACCCAGGTCTCCCAGAATCAGATGTTCACTCTGTTCACTAGGACTGGTTACATAATTTGAAGTGCCCAGTGTGAAAAGAAAACATTGGGTCCATGTTCAAAACATACTAATAATTTTCAAGACAAGAACAGCACAGCATTAAGTCAAATGTGGAGCCCTTCTAAGCACAGGACCCTGGGCAATTGGGTTATACACCCAAGCTGACCCTGCTCTTAACCTTACCACTTCCCTCCCCATGCCTCAACCTAATTCAGCAAATGTTTTGTCCCATCCACAACTCCACAGTAAGACCTCTTGTGCGGATTCATGAGAAACACACATCCAGTCTGGAAACAAGCATTTATTTTTCAGTCATTCCTTTTACTTGCTGAGATTTCACATCAAACTCAACAGCAGAAAGTATTCCATAATTTTATGAGTTTTTAATACCAAATTTTTCTTGGGATGGCCCCTCAGACCTCCCTTTGAGTTTCTGTTTCTCTCTTTTAAAAAAATAAGTATGTTTGCCATCGTCTACTGCAATTTTAAGCATATGATGTCACAGTGTGGTGCACGGCTCCTTCCTGCTCTGATTATTCACAGCTGCTCCAACCTAATGATGGGGGAAGGCCTCAATCCTTGTAATTGTAGGGCCCAGATTAACAACATTTTGCCTCTCCCAGACTTTTTTTGAAGCTCTTTCTAAACCTTTCGCATGGCACCTTCATTCAAGTGGAATGTCTGAACCTTGGTGGATGGCATGTTTTGTGTAAACTTTCTACTGCCCAACAGATATTCTGAGAATAAAGGAAGTCTGTTTGCAGTATGTATAGAGTAACTGGGACTCACAGTTTACATTTTTAGGGACAGGAATGGGTTGTGAGTATATATCTGTTGTGGGGAGCATTTGGAAGTGGAAGATTAGAAGACAGAGGAGGCATGTCTCTGCCCTGGTGAGTATTTCCACCTAATTTGATGCTTAGCCAGACTCTCCCATCCACACATACCATTTTTGCTGTGATTTCCTTTCCACAGACATTTTTGCTGTTCCCGTCTTTAATTTCTTCTAAATATGGGGTAAGGAGGGTGGAATCACAGGCAGGCTCCACCTGAGACCCTTCATACTTTAAGACTTAAATGTGGACTCCTGAGATTGATGCCTCCCTACACCTTATAATGTTGGATGAGATTGCAGGTAATTTTTAAATTTGTCATGGAAGGGGTAAGGTACACGCAAATATCTAGAACTGCAGTTCTCAGTCATATCAGACCCACTATCCTCTTTTTATAATGAAACATCCCCTTCACTGTCCTGAAGTGAAATTCATTTATGACATAACTTACCAACACACAGAAAAACGTTTTAAGAATTAACATAATGCTCTTAGTGCAATATAAAGGAGAAATAAAATTAGGGACTGTGATCAAATAATTGTAAATAGGTTTTTCACCCACATCAGCACCCTGAAAGACATTTGAAAGTTGGGCAGGACAGTTTCTTTCTTCTGTGGAACTGTTCCACACATCTGTCAATCCTGGCCTCCAGCCACCAAATACCAGTCAGCATGCCCTGATTCACTGTAATAACCAAAAATGCACCCACAGTTTCCAGAAACCACCCTAAAAGTTGATACTGCCATTATAGAGACCACTGGTCTCAGTAAAAATGTTTGTGTATCAATTCCTTTGGAGTCTCCCTTCATTAGCATTTCTAGGTAATAGTGCACGACAGCCTGGCCATACTTGCAGGCTGAGTTCCAGGGCTTGGCAAGCCTGAACTCAACAAGCATGCATTTTCTATTTGCATGAAACTATTTTTAGGCCACTAGTTTTAAAATAGTGCACACACACACTCCATATTCACCAAGATCCCTGACCATGAAGAGTGATGACGCTTTGGTTGGGGAGAGGCCATGCTATGTATAGACTGATAGTTATGTAGTTAAGTAGAAAGAGCATTTATTTTGTTCCATATTTAAAATGTAGGGAGGTAGAAATGATGGGTGTGTCAATGTGGTAGGTTGCTAAGACAGGCTTGAACTTTGTTTCTTGGTCCTTTCTGATGCTTAGCTTGGGCTAAAGGAGGCTCTGCACTGTAAATATATTTTCCCTGGCCAAAGACATACACTAGTATTTCTGTCTGTTGAATAACAAATTGAAGCCAAACAAGATTCCAAAGGGAATAAGAGCCTCCTCTACTGGACTGTGGAAACTTCTATGAGTCACCCTTCAACGTTTACCAGAGGTCAGTGTTCTGCTGCCAGAATAAGCTAATATTTGAATGGAAGATGAGTTCTAAATAATCTAAGGGAAAACTTAAGCAGAAAAATCCCTCTACACCATCATCTATGATATCACATTTGCCCTTCTTAAATTATTCTTATCCAAGAGCATGATTATTAGCTTAAACCCAAGTGTGGTTTCTGAGTGGTACAGTTCTTATGTGGGCCAGTAAGAATAAGTAGGTTTTAATCAATGATGGGACAGAAAAAAATTATTCTGAATGCAGAAACCATTCATTCATGTATGCACTCATTAGATACCTTACTCAGCTTAAATTCATTTATATTACATACTCACAGCTCCCTTGAGATACTCACTTGATTAAACAATGACCTTTGTTAAAGGTCACATTCCCCACAGTCCACGCCTATACTTGTGTAGCTAAAGGTGGCTGCTGAAGAAACCAAACCATGCTGAGAGATCCCACTTTAAATGATGATCATAAACCATGAGTAGGCCCTTAATACTGCTGGCAGTCATACTGCATTTCCCTGGTCCTTTTATTCTCCTGCTCTCCCAGGTGATATTTCATTCCCTCCTCTGTCCACAAACTTCAAATACCTAGTCAACATCCATTTTGGCTTTTAGAAGCGGATTTAGCTGGTCCGCAGGAGCCTTCCAACTAGTCTCCCAAGTTCCATCTATGACACCATTCAGACTCTTAATACAGGAGTCAGGGTAATATTCATAAAACACAAATCAGAGAGGATCATTCCTCTACTCAAAAACCATCCAATGATACTTTTAGTAAAAGCTCAACTCCTAAAATTCCCTTCAAGTTCCACCTGCTCTGCTTCATGCCCATTTCCTCTCCGACTTCACCCCTTGCTTCTTTCCCCTTGCGTATTCCATTCTACCAGCACTCTCTCCACTCCTTGCTGTTCCTTGAACCTTCCAAGCTCCTTCATATCTCTGCACTAGCTGTTCCTGTAATGTTCTTCCCCAGACACAACTCCATCTCTCAGATGTCACTTTCTCAGTGAGCCCTTTCCTGTTTACCCATCTGCAATCATTTTATGTATCAAGTTGACTGAGATATGCGGCACCCAGATATTTGGTTAAACATTATTCTGGGTGTGTTTGTGAGGGTGTTTTTGGATGAGATGAATATTTGAATCAGCTAGTAGCTGAGTAAAGCAGATTGCTCTCCTGAATGTGGGTTGGCCTCCATCTATCAACTGAAAACCTGAATAGTACCAAAAAGCTGGGGTAACAGGGAACTTTGCCTGCCCAACTCCCCAGTCTTTTCCTTCCTTCAGATTCGAATGCACATCATTCTCTTCTCATTCTCAGGGTCTGTTGGGTGTCCACTACTGGCTCTGTTGGGTGTCCAGCTTGTCAACTGCAGATCTTGATACTTCTTAGTCTATTGGTTCTGTTTCTCTGGAGAACCCTAATACACCATGTAAAATTGCAACTACCAGAGCTCCTGTTTTCCTTTTCCTGTTTTTTTTTTTTTCTGTATTCTTTGCCATCTTTCAGAACACAGATTTATTTTACTTATTTTTTTATTTTTATTTTTTGCCTCTATCTGCCAACCAGAATGTGAGCTCCACAAGGGAAGGGTTTTGTCAGCTTCATTCATTAATGTACCTAGTACCAAAAAGAGCACCTGAGATATATGAAGTATTGGACGAATATTTATTGAGTGATGAATGCCTACTGCATGCAAAGCATGAGCTTTAGGTGCTAGTGAAACAGAAACAGAGATGAATAAAATTATGGGGGTAATACTAGCTCACAGGACTATTACAGGGATTAAATGACTATTTATGTAGCACTTGGAATAATGTCTAGTATAGTAAATGCTATATTAAGTTATATATATATATATATATCTTCCCTCAAGAAGTGCACATATAATACAGAAGAAAACATGTAGAAAAAAGAGTGTGCAGTAGTAGTAGAGAAGATGCAAAAGGTCAGTTCCCCTTAGAGTCAAGGAAGCCTTCAAAGAAGTGATATTTAATGTGAAACTTGGAGAATGAAGAGGTATTTAGTAGGCCAAGAAAAAGGGCATTCTAGGCCAAGGAAAAAGAACAAATATTTGAATCAGGAGACTTAGAGGTAAGAATAATCTGTCCTCCCATCTTCCATGAAGTGATGATCCAGAGTTTTCCCAATAAATATGACTTGTTTTCCTATTTATGCTGTAATTTCTTTATTATGTAAGGGAAGGCATTGGTAACACTGAATATTAAATTGTAGTCATTTCATTACATAAAAGAAAGTTTTAGAACTTCCAGGAAGATGGCGACATGAACAGGATGGCAGAAATATCCTCCCAACATTATATTTATCCACGAAAACAAAACAAATACAACTATTCCTAAAAGAGAGACCAGAATACACAGGAAAGCACACAGCGTGCAGCTACACCTGAGAGGACTCGGCATCCTGCAAGACGGGTAAGATATGGAGCCGCGACCAGGCAGGACCTGATCGCTCCCCCTCCCCAGCACACTGGCGGGAGGAGAGGATTCAGGGCCGGGAGGGACTGGAAGTACAGGCCCACAAAATAACCAGCCATGTTGAACTGCACCAGAAGTGCCAACACACAGCGCACAGTGTAGCAGAGATTGGAGAGACAGAGGGTGCAGGGTCTGAGCGGGAAACGCACCAGATGGCTTGCAGCCGTCTCCCGGAAGGAAAAAAAAAGAAGAAAAACAAGCACTTTTTTCAGCGGTCATAAAGAGACAGGAACCCAGCGGAGGACCGGATCGCCCCGGCACACTCAGCCCAGCAGGCTGGGAGTCCTGGGGAGCCTCGGACACCTTAGCTGGCGACTGGGAAAGGGGGGCCGCACTTAGACCACCCACGGAGCTCAACAGCCTCCCATTCGTTCCCACCCTGGGCCAGAGCTATAAAGGACCCTGCGGAGCATGCAGCCATGGCTCTGGAATAGTGGAGCAACAGTGCCACCTACAGCATCCTCACAGAATCCACTCCCAGTGTGCGTAGTTTTCTTTTTTTTTTTTTTTTAGTTGTTGCTGTTTTTTCTTCTCTTTCTTTTCTTTCTTTCTTTCATTCTCTTTTAATTTTTATTTATTTATTTATTTATTCCCTTTTAAAGTCATAAAGAGCCCAGCTGACATACGTAGCAACTACCAGCAACCACTTCTATAGCCATGAAAAGACAGAGGATTATAGTACAGACAAAGCTTCAGACCAAGACAACCCCAGAGAGGGAACCTGAAGGGATGGACATGCAAAATCTTCCTGAAAAAGAATTCAGAATAAAAGTCATAACCATGCTGATGGATCTACAGAGAAATGTGCAAGAGCTGAGGGAGGAAGTGAGGGAAGTGAGAAAAGACTATGCAGAAATCAGACAAGCCATCGACGGGCTTAACAGCAGACTGGATGAGGTACAAGTTAATGGAATAGAAAACAGAGAACAGGAATACAGAGAAGCTGAGGCAGAGAGAGATAAAAGGATCCCTAGGAATGAAAGAATATTAAGAGAACTATGTGACCAATCCAAACGGAACAATATTTGCATTATAGGAGTACCAGAGGAAGAAGAGAGAGTAAAAAGGATAAAAAGTGTCTTTGAAGAAATAATTGCTGAAAACCTTCCCGTGCTGAGGAAGGAAATAGACTCGCAGTCCACGGAAGCGCACAGATCTCCCAACACAAGGGACCCAAGGAAGACAACACCAAGACACATAATAATTAAGATGGCAGAGGTCAAAGATAAAGACAGAGTATTAAAGGCAGCTAGAGAGAGAAAAAAGATCACCTACAAAGGAAAACCCATCAGACTATCATCAGACTTCTCAACAGAAACCTTACAGGCCAGAAGAGAATGGCATGATATATTTAACGTACTGAAACACAAGGGCCTCGAACCAAGAATATTGTATCCAGCACGATTATCATTTAAATATGACGGAGGGATTAAACAATTTCCAGACAAATGAAAGTTGAGAGAGTTTGCCTCCCATAAACCACCACTACAGGATATCTTAAACGGACTGCGCTAGAGGGAAGCACACCAAAGGCTAAAAAGATGTCACCAGAGAAAATAAAATCATAGCAAAGAAAGCAGACCACCCAAATACTAACTAAAGGCAAAGAATAAAACACCTAATATGTAAAGAATGGAGGAGGAAGAATAGGAAGGGAGAGATAAAGAAACATCAGATGGTGTTCACCATAACTTAACAAGAAAGTTAAGTTAGATTCTTAGATAGTAAAGAAGCAACCCTTGAACCTTTGGTAACCACGAATCTAAAGCCAGCAATGGCAATAAGTACATATCTATCAATAATCACCCTAAATGTAAACGGAATGAATACACCAATCAAAAGACACAGAGTAAGAGAGTGGATAAAAAAGCAAGACCCATCTATATGCTGCTTACAAGAGACTCACCTCAAACCCAAAGATATACACAGACTAAAAGTGAAGGGATGGAAAAAGATATTTCATGCAAACAACAAAGAGAAAAAAGCAGGTGTTGCAGTACTTGTATCAGACAAAATAGACTTCAAAACGAAGAAAGTAGCAAGAGATAAAGAAGGGCATTACATAATGATAAAGGGGTCAGTCCAACAAGAAGATATAACCATTATAAATATATATGCACCCAACACAGGAGCACCAGCATATGTGAAACAAATACTAACAGAATTGAAGGAGTATATAGACAGCAATGCATTCATTTTAGGAGACTTCAACACACCACTCACTCCAAAGGACAGATCAACCAGACAGAGAATAAGTAAAGACACAGAGACACTGAACAACACAGTAGAACAGATGGACCTAACAGATATCTACAGAACTCTGCACCCAAAAGCAGCAGAATACACATTCTTCTCAAGTGCACATGGAACTTTTTCCAGAATAGACCACATACTAGGCCACACAAAGAACCTCAGTAAATTCAAAAATATTGAAACCCTACCAACCAACTTCTCAGACCACAAAGGTATAAAACTAGAAATAAATTTTAGGAAGAAATCAAAAAGGCTCACAAATACATGAAGACTTAACAACATTCTCCTAATTAATCAATGGGTTAACGACCAAATCAAAACAGAAATCAAAGAATAAATGGAGACTAATGACAATAACAAAACAAAGCCACAACTTCTGTGGGATGCAGCAAAGGCAGTTCTAAGAGGAAAGTATATTGCAATCCAAGCCTATTTAAAGAAGGAAGAACATTCCCAAATGAACAGTCTAAAGACACAATTACTGAAACTGGAAAAAGAACAAATGAGGCCCAAAGTCACCAGAAGGAGGAACATAATAAAGTTCAGAGAAGAAATAAATAAAATAGAGAAAAATAAAACAATAGAAAAAATCAATGAAACCAAGAGCTGGTTCTTTGAAAAAATAAACAAAATAGATAAATCTCTAGCCAGACTCATTAAGAGAAAAAGAGAATCTACACACATAAACAGAATCAGAAATGACAAAGGAAAAATAATGACGGACCCCACAGAAATACAAAGAATTATAAGAGAATATTATGAGCATCTATATTCTAACAAGCTGCAAAACCTAGAAGAAATGAACAACTTCTTAGAAAAATACAACCTTCCAAGACTGACCAAGCAAGAAACAGAAAAAGTAAACAGACCAATCACCAGCAACGAAATTGAATCAGTAATCAAAAAACTACCCAAGAACAAAACCCCCAGACCTGATGGATTCACCTCTGAAATCTACCAGACATATAGAGAAGAAATAACACCCATTCTCCTTAGAGTTTTCCAAAAGATAGAAGAGGAGGGAATACTTCCAAACTCATTCTATGAAGCCATCATCACTCTAATACCAAAACCTGGCAAAGACCTCACCAAAAAAGAAAATTACAGACCAATATCCCTGATGAACGTAGATGCAAAAATACTCAACAAAATATTAGCAAACCGAATTCAAAAATACATCAAGAGGATCATTCACCATGATCAAGTTGGATTCATCCCAGGGATGCAAGGATGGTACAACATAAGAAAATCCATCAACATCATCAACCACATCAACAAAAAGAAGAACAAAAACCACATGATCATCTCCATAGATACTGAAAAAGCATTTGACAAAATTCAGCATCCATTCATGATTAAAACTCTCAACAAAATGGGTATAGATGGCAAGTACCTCAACATCATAAAGGCCATATATGACAAACCCACAGCTAACATCATACTTAACAGCGAGAAGCTGAAAGCTTTTCATCTAAGATCGGGAACAGGACAGGGATGCCCACTCTCCCCACTGTTATTCAACATATTACTGGAGGTCCTAGCCATGGCAATCAGACAAAACAAAGACATACAAGGCATCCAGATTGGTAAAGAAGAAGTCAAATTGTCACTATTTGCAGATGACATGATACTGTACATAAAAAACCCTAAAGACTCCACTCCAAAACTACTAGAACTAATATCTGAATTCAGCAAAGTTGCAGGATACAAAATCAATACACAGAAATCTGTTGCTTTCCTATACACTAATGATAAGCTAATAGAAAGAGAAATCAGGAAACAGTTCCATTCACAATTGCATCAAAAAGAATAAAATACCTAGGAATAAACCTAACCAAGGATGTGAAAGACCTATACCCTGAAACTACAAGACACTCCTAAGAGAAATTAAAGAGGGCACTAACAAATAGATATTCATGCCATGCTCTTGGCTAGGAAGAATAAATATTGTCAAAATGGCTCCACTACCTAAAGCAATATACAGATTCAATGCAATCCTTATCAAAATACCAACAGCATTCTTCAATGAACTGGAACAAATAATTCTAAAATTCATATGGAACCACAAAAGACCCCGAATAGCCAAAGCAATCCTGAGAAGGAAGAATAAAACGGGGAATTGCACACCCAGACTTCAAGCTCTACTACAAAGCCATAGTAATCAAGACAATTTGGTATCCGCACAAGAACAGACCCATAGACCAGTGGCACAGAATAGAGAGTCCAGACATTAATCCAAACATATACAGTCAATTAGTATATGATAATGGACCCATGGATATACAATGGGGAAATGACAGCCTCTTCAACAGCTGGTGTTGGCAAAACTGGACAGCTACATGTAAGAGAATGAAACTGGATCACTGTCTAACCCCATACACAAAAGTAAACTCAAAATGGATTAAAGACCTGAATATAACTCATGAAACCATAAAACTCTTAGAAAAAAATATAGGCAAAAATCTTTTGCACATAAACATGAGCGACTTCTTCATGCACATATCTCCCTGGGCAAGGGAAACAAACGCAAAAATGAACAAGTGGGACTATATCAAGTTGAAAAGCTTCTGTACAGCAAAGGGCACCATCAGTAGAACAAAAAGACATCCTACAGTATAGGAGAATATATTCATAAATGACGTATCCGATAAGGGGTTGACATCCAAAATATATAAAGAACTCACACACCTCAACAAACAAAAAGCAAATAAGCCAATTAAAAAATGGGCAGAGGAACTGAACAGACACTTCTCCAAAGAAGAAATTCACATGGCCAACAGACACATGAAAAGATGCTCCACATCGCTAATCATCAGAGAAATGCAAATTAAAACCACAATGAGCTATCACCTCACACCAGCAAGGATGGCCAACATCCAAAACACAAACAACAAATGTTGGCGAGGATGTGGAGAAAGGAGAACCCTCCTACACTGCTGGTGGGAATGCAAATTGTTCAACCATTTTGAAAAGCAGTATGGAGCTTCCTCAAAAAACTCAAAATAGAAACACCATTTGACCCAGGAATCCCACTCCTAGGAATTTACACTAAGAATGCAGCAACCCAGTTTCAAAAAGACATATGCACCCCTATGTTTATCGCAGCATTATTTACAATAGCCAAGAAATGGAAGCAACCTAAGTGTCCATCAGTAGATGAATAGATAAAGAAGATGTGGTACATATACAGAATGCTGAATATTATTCAGCATTAAGAAGAAAACAAATCCTACCATTTGCAACAACATGGATGGAGCTAGAGGACATTATGCTCAGTGAAATAAGCCAAACAGAAAAAGACCAGTATCAAATGACTTCACTCATTTGTCGAGTATAAGAACAAAGAAAAAAACCTGAAGGAACAAAACAGCAGCAGACTCATAGAACCCAAGAATGGACTAACAGATACCAAAGGGAAAGGGACTGGGGAGGATGGGTGGGAAGGGAGGGACAATGGGGAAAAAGGGGCATTATGATTAACAGACATAATGTAGGAGGTGGGGCATGGGGAGGGTTGTACAACTCAGAGAAGACAAGTAGTGATTCTATAGCATCTCACTGCACTGATGGACAGTGACTGTAATGAGGTATGTGGGGGAGACTTGATGATATGAGGAGTCTAGTAACCATAATGTTGCACATGTAATTGTAGATTAACGATACCAAGATAAAAAATAATAATAATAATAATCCATGAGGTAAATTATCCATTAGCTGTCACCCCTGCACCAGAACCAGAAACATGCAAGTTAAGACTTCTTTTCCTCTACTCTGAGCTTAGATAGGTACTGCTAGTTTTGCCTATGTGTTTCTTTATTTAGGAATTGAAGGCTAATTAATCCTTTCTCAACTGATATCTTTAGATATACTCATTTATCCACAGTCAGGCTATTGACATTTCAGTTGGCCCAAGTCAGTCTGTCTCTTTCAGGTAATAATATGTTTTTCTGCCGTGAGCCTACAGTCTCATTTCCTCATTTACTAATTCTTGGAAGGTATTTCGCCATGGTCCCAGAAGTTGGTAAATTATAAAAGGGAAACATCCACCATTGGGTTAAAGCCTGGTGCCAACAGGTAAGTTTCACTCTCCTCTAAGCCTGCTAATCATGGCCAACCATTCCAATCTTAGAATTGTCTGAAATCTGTCCCAAGTGGAGCAAAATATGATCATATAGAAGGTTGCATATTAATCCAATACAATTACTTGAAAGATAATTGTGCAATATGCTTTTGAAATTCTATTTAGCTGGAGTTAGGGCTGGTCTAACAAGTAGGTAAACTGACTATCTATGCTCATGGAACTAAAATATAGTATGTATAATTAATCCTCATTTTGCTGATGAAGAAACTGAGACCTAGAGAAATTAAGCAATTTCCCCAAGGTTAGGGTTTTTCATGTCATAGTAGACATCAATCTCTTAACCAGGATCTGGGCTCCTAACCATTATGCCATTGATGTGATATGCTGCAAAATATTTCCCTATTATTTTTCAGGATGCCTGAAATTTCAAACATTCTTTTGGTCTACTAGGAAAAGCAAAACTAACTCTTTAGAGAATCCAGAGGGAGAAACCATCATGTTCTTTCTATCTCCATGACCAATACCTTATTTCAGGCCACCTCGTTTCTCACCTAGATTACTACAATAGCCATCCAACTACTCTCTATGCTCCTGATATGGCTCCTTCCAATCCGTTCTCCACATTATAGCTGGGATGATCTGATCATGTCACTTCCCTGCTTAAACACTTCAGGAACTTTTCATTGCTTTCAGCATAGTCTACACCACTGGTTCTTGACCTAGTAGGCAAAATTTTATATTACACATAATTTTCATCATTTCCTTTCTATCTGTAAGGAAATTCATAAAGAAAGTAAACTATTTATATACACAATTTAAAAATAATTTTAATATAACAACCTAACTTTAATATAAAGGAGAAATAAAAATATTAACATAAATATTAGCTCAATTAAAAATGCTTGGTCATGATTACATTAGAGGCCAAAAAAAACCTACAAATTTTGGGATAGTGAAGACAGTACTGCTTTTGCCTACCCTCTATCTACTACAGATAACTGCTAGTCTAAACTCTTTAATGTGACTTGTAAAGTTTTGGTGCTCACCAAAACTTTGGACTTCCCTCACCACTCTAGTCAATGTTCTCAAAGATTAGCTTGCCTTGGGCTTTAATCCTCATAAACTACCTGAATACCCAATACACACAATGGTCTCTCATCTTTGTAGACATTACTTTCTCTGCCTGGAACTCTTCCTTGTCCTTTCCAGCTTTATCTGGCTAATGCCTTCTCATTCAGGTCTCTGCTTAGAAGTAATTTCCTCTAGGAAGCCTTGTCAATGAGAAATGACATCCTTCCAGAGTGTCATGAAATTTCCTCTAGCATAGCACATGTCACACTACACTGCAATTACCTCTTTACTCCTCAGGCCACTCCCTGGATAGTGAGTTTCTTAAGGGCACAGGCTGTGTTTTTGTGGTCTCTGATACAGCACAGAATGGTTGACACAGTCTTGCCATTCATAGTGACTTGCTAAGGGAAAAGGAAGTTGGAGAGCCTCAAAGACTAATTTAGCTGAGCTGCCTTACATATCTACTGAAAGACACTTTTGAGAAGGAAATAATGAGGTTGGGAGTATTATAGTCAACTATTATTTTTTAGAAACACATTACCCTGAAAATGTGTAAAAATGAAAAAAATACAAAACATATTTTGAAAAAAAAGTAAGAAACCTGACAAACATTATGTTAACCAGATTTTTAAGGCTAACATCAATAGTGATAAATCATAAGGATAGGATAGTACAAACCTTTGGTATGATATGATGAACATGGTATTTGACCTCTATGGTTTTCCTCCCAAAAACCTGTAAGCTCAGTCTAATCAAAAGAAAAACATCAGGCAAATTCCAATGGATGGTCATTCTACAAAATACCTGATGAGTACTCCTCGAAACTGTCAAGGTCATCAAAAACAAAAAAGTCTGAGAAACTGTCATAGCCAAAAGGGGCCCAAAGAGACAGATGACTAAATGTAATCTGATATCCTAGATGAAATTCTGAAACCAAAAAGGACAGTAGGTAAATCTAAGGAAATCTTAGGTTTAAAATATGAACTTTCATTAATAATACTATATCAACATTTCACTAATTGTAACAAAGATACCATGCTAATATGTGAGTAAGAGGGGACCTGGGTGCAGGGTACATGAGAACACTCTGTATAACCTTTGTAATTTTTCTGTTAATTAAAAACTGTAATAAAAAAGTTTTTTATGGGCAAAACATTTAAGTAGATGCTGCACACACACACAAAAGTATACAAATGTAGTAAGCCTATGAAAAGATTCTCAACATCTTTTTTAGTCATAAGCTGAATGCAAATTAAGCCATAATGCAAAACCACTTTAGACAGTTATAATAGTTAAAATGTGAAAGATGCAAAATCAAGTGCTAATGTGGATATTAGAGCAACTGAAATTCTCAAACATTGACTATGGGAATGCAAACAAAGTGGCAATTTCTTAAAAGTTAAACATACACTGTCCACAAGATCTAGCAATCCCACTCCCAGGCAATACTCAATAATAAAAAATATATGTTCATGCATACATACATACATAAACTATAAAGTGAAATTATCAATCACAAAAATCACAAAAAAAATCAGTCACATGCGTATTCATGAAAACTCTTTGAAATAACCACAGGTTATGTTCTTGGGTTATGCATGCTAAAATATTTAGGGGTAAAGCGTCAGGATGTCTGCAACTTGTTTGGAAATGATTGAGCAAAAGAAAGAGAATAATGGAAGAAAGGAAGGAAAGAAGGGAGGAAGGGAGGGAGGAATGAAAAACAAATGTTGCAAAATGTTTAAAAAAATGGTGAATCAATCTGTAAGTAACATCTTGCTACATTGAGAGATAGTAACCATAGCAGAAGGGGTGAGGATTTAATAATATGGGCAACTGTTGAACCACTGTGTTGTGTATTTGAAATCAAGATGCAGAGTATACGTTTTATTCTTCTTGCAATTTTTCTATACCTTTGAAAATTTTCAGAATAGAAAGCTGTGGGGAAAACCAAGCTCAGTCACAGCACTGGTAAGATGATAGGAATTTCTCCAGGGGTCAATTTCTTATTTTTTACTTTGCTCACTGGCTGAAGATTAGCCAAAGTATTTATGTTGCCTCAGCACTTAAAATGTGATTGTCTTTACATAACAGTCTGTGAACTGTGAAGTGTTTATTAACCTGTGAACTATTCATTAAAAGTTGCTCAGATGGTTCAACTAAATTTAGGATTATATGTTTAACATCAGCACAATGCAGTTGTAAAATAAAAAGTTCCATCAAACAACTTCTTTTGTACTCTATGATTCTAAATAATACTCAACTTATTTGTCCAGTTGTTTTGGAATCATATAGACATTTTTATTCAGGGTTAATTATAAAAGGAGAAGACAGAGTAGGCAACAGAGGTAAGCTAACTAATTTTTTATTCAAAATAATAGTCTCCTTGGGAGATTGCATGTTTATTCCAACAATGCTACCATTGCTCATATATGTCTGGGAATCCCAATTTGGTGCTTCAAAGACTGTCTATGAAACTCCGAATAAAATCAGGGTGGTAATTTAAAACACACCCACATTTTACTTTGGACACAATGGCATCTTCAGAACATGTGATCACTCAATTTATTTACCATCCTTTAACTCAAATGACTATTGTTATTTTTGAAAAATCAGGTCTACCTTAATGAGTAAAAGTTGCCATCAAAAATGCTATTCAAAAAACTTTTCCATGTCTTTAAAATAAATAAGGTCTCCAAAACTATTTTAGGCCTGATGTTGGCAAACTTTCCCTGTAAAGGTTCACAAAGTAAATATTTTAGGCTTTATAGGTCATGTGGATTCTGTCACAGCTAATTAACTCTGCTGTTGTAGTGCGGAAGCAGCCATAGACAATAATTACATAAATAAAGTTATCTGTATTTAAATTTAATTTAATATAAATTTTATTTACAAGAAAAGTTTGTGGAACATATTTGACCCACAGGCCCTAGTCTGCTGACCTGTTTTAGGTAATGATGAATAAACAAAATAACTATATAGCCTTCCAAAGTGACAGCAGTTACTGAGATACATAATTTGGAGCTGAAAAAAATATTTTTGACCCAGTTTTTTAGACACTAGTGAAGTATTTTAAAACCTTGTTTAAAAGCATTATTCATTTTTAACAGCATTTGAGGAAAGTATTGTACTAATACTTCCTCTCCCAAAGGAGAAGCAATTATGACACAATTACAGTTTTATCATTCAGTCAGCAGGAGCTGCATTTTGATTTCTAGGATGATAATTAAAAATAAAAGTACAATACATCACCCCACTGCTCCAAGGATACTACTGTAGACTCCATTCTTGAAGAAGTAATCTGAAGTCAGCTCACTTAGTATTAATATAATCTTAGTAAAAAAGGAGGAAAAATACATAAAGATAAAACACAGCACAAACACAAAAATCAATGGCAAAATAATAACGTGACCAATAGTTAGTGGGCTAAAAATCAGTTTATCCAAAACATTAAACAGAATACAAGATGAAAGCGATCTACAGGACTGGCACAAGAACAGACCCATAGACCAATGGAACAGACTACAGAACCCTGATATAAACCCAACCATATATGGTCAATTAATATATAATAAAGGAGCCATGGACATACAATGGTGAAATGACAGCCTCTTCAACAACTGGTGTTGGCAAAACTGGACAGCTACATGCAAGAGAATGAAACTGGGTTATTGTTTAACCCCATACACAAAAGTAAACTCGAAATGGAACAAAGACCTGAATGTAAATCATGAAACCATAAAACTCTTAGAAGACAACACAGGCAAACATCTCCTGAATATAAGCATGAGCAACTTCTTCCTGAACGCATCTCCTCAAGCAAGGGAAACAAAAGTAAAAATGAACACATGGGACTACATCAAACTAAAAAGCTTCTGTATGGCAAAGGACACCATCAACAGAACAAAAAGGCATCCTACAGTATGGGAGAATATATTTTTAAATGACATATCTGACAAGGGGTTAACATCCAAAATATATAAAGAACTCACAATCCTCAACACCCAAAAACCAAATAATCTGATTAAAAAATGGGCAGAGGATATGAACAAACAATTCTCCAAAGAAGAAATTCAGATGGCCAACAGGCACATGAAGATGCTCCACATCACTAATCATCAGGGAAATGCAAATTAAAACCACAATGAGATATCACCTCACACCAGTAAGGATGGCCAGCATTAAAAAGACTAAGAACAACAAATGCTGGCGAGGATGCAGAGAAAGGGGAACCCTCCTACACTGCTGGTGGGAATGTAAGCTAGTTCAACCATTGTGGAAAGCAATATGAAGGTTCCTCAAAAAACTCAAAATAGAAATACCATTTGACCCAGGAATTCCACTCCTAGTAATTTACCCAAAGAATATGACTTCTCCGATTCTAAAAGACATATGCACCCCTATGTTTATCACAGCACTATTTACAATAGCCAAGATATGGAAGCAACCTAAGTGTCCATCAGTAGGTGAATGGATAAAGAAGATGTGGTACATATACACAATGGAATACTATTCAGCCATAAGAAAGAAACAAATCCTACCATTTGCAACAACATGGATGGAGCTGGAGGATATTATGCTCAGTGAAATAGCCAGGTGGAGAAAGACAAGTGCCAAATGATTTCCCTCATTTGTGGAGTATAACAATGCAGCAAAATTGAAGGAACAAAATAGCAGCAGACTCACAGACTCCAAGAAGGGACTAGTGGTTACCAAAAGGGAGGGGTGTGGGAAGGCAGGTGGGGAGGGAGGGAGAAGAGGATTGAGGGGTATTATGTTTAGTACACATGTTGTGGGGGGTCACGGGGAAAACAGTGTAGCACAGAGAAGGCAGACAGTGAATCTGTGGCATCTTACTACACTGATAGACAGTGACTGCATTGGGGTATGGGTGTGGACTTGATAATATGGGTAAATGTAGAAACCACATTGTTTTTTGATGTGAAACGTTCACAATAGTGTATATCAATAATACCTTAATAAAAAATTTTTAAAAGGAAGAAAGCTATCTACAGAGTATCATTGTTTACTAATTTCATTGTAGTATGAAAACAAAACCTACAGTGTTTCCTTAGCATTCACAAATTTTAAACACAAAACCAAAAATATTTTCTCAGAAATTGATCTTTCCAAATGCTTGGTATAACAAGTAAAAACCATAAAGAGTTCTATTTAAACAAACTATGCCTCTTCCCTTTGTTCATTTAAAAACAATCTATTTTGCATTAATGATTACAGTTTTCACACCTTCAAAAGAAAAGAGATACCAAAAAGGACCTGGACTAACATTTCGGACTTCTGGGTTTTTTTTCCTTTTTGATGTCTTCCTGTCCACTAGTGATTCGCAAAGGCAGTTCTTGAACCAGCAGCATCAACATCATCTGAGAAATCTATTAGAAATGCAAATTGTTGGGCCTTACCCTGGACCTCCTGAATCAGAAACTCTGGGAGGGAGGCCCAATAACAACCATCCAGGCAATACTGATGCACACACAGGTTTGAGAACCACTGGTCTATATCTAGGCAGGTATTATATAGCTATTGCAATAGAGAAAGAACCATACTCTTAGTTGATGAGTCCCAGGGCAGGTGCACCTTGAGTCTCCTCCCCCTTTCCATATCTACCAGCTCAGACCTGAAGGAGGGAAGAGTGAAGATGGCTTACAAGCAGAAGCCCATACTCACTAAGTGCTACTCTTCCTGCTCATCACTGACTGCCTAACCCATATGTAGACTTAATATAGCACATGAGGCATCTGTATTTTCTCACAGAGCTAATGTTCAAGGACCAAAAGCTGGAATGGAATGGGGATGAGGAGGAATACTATTTTCCATAATAATGACTTTATATTAATAAGAATTTATAAGAATTTCATAAGAATCATAAGGTTGACTCTTAAACTATGTGTATGTATACAATCAACTGCCATAATATCTCAGGTATACTATTAAAAGAGATCCATTAGAACATGTCTTTGTATAATGATGGAGAATAAAATGTCACTGAAATCACTGCACTCTCTCAGAGTGATGAAAATTCACCTCCAAATACAGAAGCACACGAGCAAACTTTCAGTTTCTTTCTGTTTGGCCTTAATCCTTGCTTAGTCAAAGAAATTAGAGCCCTATAAATTAACAAGCTTCTTCTGAATTCAAATTTTTTTTCTGTTAATAAAATAAGGATATAACCAATGAATCAAAACACTACCATATGTGAGGCATTGTGATAAGCATTAGTGAGCAGGGAGAGGCTAAAAAAAATTTTTTTATAATGGACAGCCAGTAAAGATATTCAGAGGATGAAACAGCAATGTGAGCTAAGGTGTGCAGCAGGAGCCTCCGAACCAGTGTGGAAATGGATCTGGTCTTTGAAGGATGGATGTGTAGGGAGATGGGAATGAAAATTCCAGACAGGCAAATTCCATGAGTAAAGACCCCCAAATACATCTGGCATATATGGGGAATAACTGAGTAGACCAATTTAGCAGGAGTAGGACACCCACACAGGAAAGATTAGAGAGGTGGAGTAGGTCCAATTTCTGAGGCCTTAAATGTCAGGCTGGGGCATTTGGCTTGTTCTGAGGGCAATGGGAACCATTTAAAATTCTAGGGACATGATGAAAGCAGTATTTTAGGAAGATTGATTTGACTAAATGTGTAAAGTAGACTAAAGTTGGGCTTCTCAAGCTGTCATATGCATATGAAATCACTTACGATCCTGTTAAATTGCAGATTCTGATTCAGTAAGTCTGGGGTACAGGCTGGGATTCTGTTTCTAACATGTTCCCGGTGATGCTTAGACTACTGGTCATCAGACAGCACTTTGAGTAGCTGGGGAGTAGGGTAAATTCATGATAGCCATTAAATCATAATATTGAAATAAGAAGAGAAAGCATGCCACAAGGAAAAAAAATTACCTCTTCACAAATTTATGATTCTAGTCTGCTCATTTGTCTGCAAGGAACAGACATTTTTACTTATTGGGGAAGAAGAAATTTCCTCTACCTCTCAAGGTTCTTCCAGCTGGCCTAAGAATCAAGTTGACATGAAACAGATTAACAGGAGAAAAAAACAAAGTTTAACTACATACATACATATGAGTGTATACGGAAGCCATAGACATGGGGTCCAAAAACAGTCAGGGAGAATGAGGTATATATGTCATCCTGAATCAAAGAGAAGGTGACAGGGGTCTGAGACTTCAAAGGAAAAGGGAAGTAATTGAGAGGAATATGGAAAGAGTAAATATTTGATAAGCAAAATACTCTGTAGGCCACCAGAAACAATGGGGCACAGAGAGATTTTAAGATTTTGTCACATTCCTCCCAGTCTGTCTACCTCACCTAGTTTATATTATGACATAGTATTTGTGGAGTGGTTCCTGGAGTAGCTCCTCCATCTAAATTATTTTTATGCAGTATCTTCCAGAGTCTTTTGGGCATTGATGGCTTTCATCTCAAAATAATCTACATATCACAATGGCACATCTTGGGGTGGCCTGCCCTTGGTCCCTACACACCAACCAGCTGAAGGAAAAAGGGAGGCTATAAAAAAAAATAGGAGATTCTTATAGAAACAAATGCAGACAGTATGGTAGAATGTCTCCCAGGAAATGGGAAGGCCCCTGCTTTCTATTTTCCATTTCTCTAATCTCTCTGACTATAGGCTTTCCTGTCTCCTGGTTCCTCCTGCTGCCTACTGATCAGTTTGGCTATCAGGGTTCTCGGTCCTGACTCTAAGTAACCTTCACTCCAAGCATCCACCACCATCTTATTGCAGGCTCTTGTCTTAGTTCAGATTCTCAGGAGGTGTGAGTAAAATTGCAAAATTTCCAGAATCTCTCACCTGGCCTTAGTGAATCTCCATATCAATAGGTGTCTCCAAGGGGTGAAGAGAAGTAGTCCATCTCTATATCAGTAGGTAATTAGAAGGGTGAGTGAAGGCATATCTCGACTGGGGAGGTTGGGTAGGGTCCCTTCTTCTGCAGCCGGGTCATGAGACACACAGAAGAACAGAACTGGACTGCTTGTAAGAAATAAACAGGTTTCTCCCACTTTATTTCTCCCTTTGACTGATTTCAGTTTCAAAGGTATTTTTCCCTGGGAATTCCCCCACCAGAGTTACATCTGGCATAGTTGGCAGGATCTCTGAACCCTAAATCTGTCTACATGGGTGTGACCCTTGGGCGGGTTGCCCCTAGAGATGGTGGGTAGGTACCAGTGGCTGCAGCATTATAGGGTGCACCTTCACCTGGGAGCCTCCTATCTGTGGGGCTTCCAATTGGGAAGTCCCTGGTGTGGAACTGGTCTAGGGTAAAGCACCTCCAGGAGGAGTGGGGCCTTCCCCAGAATTGGCAGAGGGTGGAGACACCAGAAGTTGTGGAATTAGCCCTCTGTGAGATAGAAGACTGCTTCAAGGCCCTGAGTGGCCATGTAGCAGTTGGGATTGTAGGGCTTCTTTTCTTCGAGATAGTGGAAAGTGTTATCGAGGAGAGAGGGTTATCAAGGAGAGAGAGAGAGAGACTTTGGCAGGAGAGAGACACACTTCAGCCTCACTTGGAGGAGTTGGGTGGTGACCTATGGGATGCCTTTAAGAAAAAGAGACAATTATTGAGAAGATGGGTCATGCCCCTGGAAGATACGTTAGCAGCAAGGGAGGAGGCAGCAGGAGAAGCTGTGTTGCAGGAGGCTGGGGGGAGGGGGGGAAAGAGCAGTTCAGCCCATGAGATGGTAGAGGAAACGCTGGGAGAGGATGAGGGGGTGGGGCCAAGGGCAGATCTGTTGCCAAGGCCACCACCTGAGGCACCAGCCTGTCCTGTATCAAAGGCCCACCCAGTTGTAATTAAGAAAATAAAAATGCAACCGCAGGCTCCTCACAGGGAGGAGCCACCACATCCCCCGGTTGTGGAGCACTCCATGCTCTGCCCCTATACCCAGGATGAGCTGTGGACATGAGCACCCAGTATCAGCAGAAGCCATCAGAACCTCTGACTACATGGCTTTTACATCTCTGGAATATGGGCATGGAAAACATTGTTATATCAGATTCTGAAATGGGTAGACTGGCCTCCCTGAAAAATCACACTTCCATCCGGCAGTGGTTGCAAAGTGCCCATAACACCTCTGGGAATCAGGAGCTTCTGGATTGGCTGACAGCAGCCATCAGGGCAGTTTGGCCTAATAGGGGTGATTTACTATACTTACCCCTTGGCTGGAAAACATATGCAGACCTCAGCAGGTGTTATGGGAGCTGGACATGAAAAATATCGTCTATAATATGGACCCCAGGGCCCCAATGAGGAGTTGTTCACCATAGAAATGAGAAATCTGGTGCTCCATACAGATCCCCAACCTCTCTTTGGGTCCATAGTGACTATTCTTGCCCCCCACATAGGGCAACCCATAAGTGAGGCTATTTGTACTTTAGAAGATCTGGAGGAGGTTGAAATAACAAGAGCATGGAAGGAAGTATGGGCTACGACTGAAAGGAGAAATGCAAAGGGCCCCATGAAGGTCTCGACAACCCAGATGTGGGTTGATTTGATAAAGGCTGCGGTAATGAAAACAAAATTTGATGGGCAGCCCAATAGGATCTTGTTAGAACTGTGGCAACAATTAAAGCCAGAGCAGCAGTTTCAGCCACTGAGGTCCAGGACATGGAAGCCAGAATCAAACCGTATGTCTCGCCTGTGTCCCCGAAAGACTTCCTGGGGGACAGTATTCAGGCTCCACCTGGATGCTTACCACCACAGAATGATGATTGGGCATCACGGTTCAACTGGGGGTGGGGCAGTCAAGGTCCCCACCTTGGGGTACATGGTGGGGACCAGAGGCCACATGTAGAATTAGCAGTTCATCGGTCCCCTGTGAATGTACATGTCCTGGTAACCCTGAACGGTTTCCTGGGACCCCTGCTGTGATAGATGGCTATGAGGGAAAGGCAATTATAGGGAAGCTCAACTCCGATTGGGGATAGGGCGTTTACCCACAAAGGAGTATACTGTGTATATTTCTCCCATCCCTGAATATATTTTGTGGGTATATATCCTGCAGGGCCTGTGGTTAGAGACCATTGCAGGTGAGTTCAGACTGAGGGTACGTGTGGTAAAGGCAGTTCTGAGGGGACATGCTAAGCACCCACCTGTAGCTCTGCCTGTACCTCAGTGAGTGACAAATACTAAGCAGTATAAATTATCTGGGGGACACAAGGAAATTAGAGAAACTATACAGGAGTTGGAGAAATTGGATATCATAAAGTTCACTCATAGTTCTTTTAATTCCCTCGTGTGGCCAGTGAAAAAGCCAGACAGCTCCTAGCATATGACGTATCATTATGTTGTGGACCTTGCTAATGCTTTCTTTTCTATTGACATAGCACAGGAAAGTCGGGAACAGTTTGCCATCAGGTGGGAAGGCCAGCAGTGAACATTCACTGTCCTTCCACAGGGATACCTCCACAGGTATTTGTCACAGACTTGTAGCCAAGGATTTGGTCACATGGAAGAAACCACAAACGGTGCAGCTGTATCACTACATTGATGATAATATGCTCACATCTGATTCTCTTGCAGATTTAGAAGGGGCAGTTCCTAGACTGCTGCAACATCTACAGGAGAAAGGATGGGCTGTGAACAGCACCAAGGTTCAGAGACCTGGTTTGTCGGTAAAGTATTTGGGGGTTGTCTGGTCGGGTAAAACTAAAGTTATCCCAGAAGCAGTCATAGACAAGGTCCAGGCATTCCCTACCCCTACCCATATCACCGTGGCAGTATTACAAGAGTTTTGGGTCTTTTGGGCTACTGGAGAGTGTTTATCCTGCACTTGGTACAAATTCTGAAGCCCTTATACTGGTTGGTACAAAAGGGCATCAGGTGGGACTGGGATGAAACATGTGCAGCTGCTTTTACTGCTGCTAAGAGAGCAGTCATGGGCACACAGGCGTAGAGTGCAATGGACTCAACAAGGCCCTGTTGAGCTAGATGTTCATGTAACCAAGGATGATTATGGATGGGGTCTTTGGCAGCACCTTGAACGGACATGCCAACCTATTGGATTCTGGTCACAACTATGGAAAGGGGCAGAGGTCTGATACACCTTCCTAGAGAAGCAACTGGCTGTTGTGTACCATGCCTTGCTGGCTACGGAGCCCATTACCAGAAGAGTTCTGACCAAGGTAATACCCACCTACCCCATCGCAGGGTGGGTTTGAGACTGGACCCAAAGGCCATGGAGTGTTGCGGCACAGACACCTATGCTGGCCAAATGGGGTGCATATTTACAGCAGCATAGCACCCTTTCCAATAGTCCCTTAAGTGGAGAACTCCAGTGTTTATTGGGGCCAGTAACATCTACTAGTGGAAAGTAGGAAGAACTTGCTTTTGAGCCATTAGTCAAGAGTCTTTATCAGGAGGGAAAAGCCCCTATACCTGAAGATGCTTGGTATACAGATGGCTCCAATTATGGGCAGCCCCCTAAGTGGTGGGCTGTGGCTTTCCATCCTAAGTCTGAGACAATATGGATGGAAGATTTAGAGGGGAAGAGCAACCAATGGGCTGAGTTGTGGCAGTATGGCTTGTGATCTCCCAGGAGCCTTCCCCCATAGTTGTCTGCACTGACACCTGGGCCGTGTATCAGGGCTTGACCCTGTGGCTACCGACATGGTATTATGCCAGCTGGATGGTTGGTCACCAGCCCCTTTGGGGGCAAGAGTTGTAACAAGACCTATGGTCCTCTGGTCAGACTAAGACACTTACCATATATAATGTGACTGGCCATTTGCCTTTGGTATCCCCAGGGAATGATAAAGGAGAAACATTGGCCCAGGTGTGTTGGCTAAAAGGAAAGCCTGCTTCTGATGTAGCCCAATGGTTACATCAGCGTTTGTTGCACACGGGGCAAAAGACAATATAGGCTGTAGCCTGTCAGTGGGGCTTTCCATTGACCTTTGAAGAAGTCATCAGAGCCCAGAAGGAGTGCCCTGTGTGCTCTAAGAGGGACTTACACCGAGTCCCGCAGCAACATGGGACAATAGTAAGGGGGCCGATACCCATTGTCAAGTGGCAGATAGACTCTATTGGGTCTCTGCCCATATCAAAAGGATATCGGTATGCCATTACTTGTGTGGATACAGCTACCGGTCTTTTGGTTGCCTTTCCTGCACGTTGTTCAAATCAGCAAACAACCAAGAGGGGACTAGAGCATCTCTTTGTAGCTTATGGCCAGCCACAGGTGATTGAGAGCAATCAAGGCACCCACTTTATTGGACATGCATTACAATGATGCATGCAGCAATTAGGAATAAAGTGGAAGTTTCATGTACCATATAACCCTACTGGGGCAGGAATAATAGGGAGGCACAATGGTTTGTTGAAATCTGGCCTGAAGTCAGACACCAACAGTCTACGGGGCTGGTCAGTTCACATAGACAGTGCTACAGTGTTTGAATGAGAAGCCCCAGAAAGGAGCCTTGAGCCCTGTGGATATGATAACATATCTTGCTGCTTCTCCTATTCAACTGTATGTGCAAACCAAAGAGGAGTTATTTAAGCCAGGATATGGCCAGCAGAGCCACATCTTGCTGCCAGCCCCAACTGCACAGAACCTAGCTGAATCCTCCTGCTTGAGGATTATCATGATTTTATATAATTAGTCTGGTTACAATACCCCAGTTTTCTTACACAGGGGCCACTGTTGAAGATGGGGAATGAGTAGATTGTGAGGCAAGATTTCTGGAGGGGTGTGCTGTGGGTAAAATTGCAATATTTCCAGAATCTCTAACCTGGCCTTAGTGCATCTCCATATCATTAGGTGTTTCCAAGGAGTGGACAGAATTAGTCTATCTACATATCAATAGGTAATTACAGGGCACTTGAGGGTTTGTTGGGACTGGAGAGGTTGGGTGGACCTCTCTTCTGCTGCACTGGTCAGGAAAGAGATGGGACCACTGACAGTAAGAAATAAAAGGGTTTCTTAACTTTATTTCACCTTTGCCCCCTTCATGAAAGCCTTACAGGACAGAATCCCAGCCTCTAGGTGAGCCTCCTCTTCTCTGAGGTTACCCGCACTGCCCTTCCTTGAAGTATTATTTTTTAGAAATATGATTTCCCCTAAATTCTTTTTTTTATCTTTTTTTTTTTGGTATCATTAATACACAATAACATGAGCAACATTGTGGTTACTAGATTCCCCCCATTATCAAGCCGCCACCACATACCCCATTACAGCCACTGTCCATCAGCGTAGTAAGATGCTATAGAATCACTACTTGTCTTTCTGTGTCATACTGCCTTCCCTGTGCCCCTGCACCCACATTGTGTGTGCCAATTGTAATGCCCTTTTTCCCCCTTATCCATCCCTTCCCACCCATTCTCTCCAGTCCCTTTCCTTTTGGTAACGGTTAGTCCATTCTTGGGTTCTGTGAGTCTGCTGCTGTTTTGTACCTTCCGTTTTTTCTTTGTTCTTATACTCCACATATGAGTGAAATCATTTGGTACTTGTCTTTCTCTGCCTGGCATATTTCACTGAGCATAATACTCTCTAGCTCCATCCATGTTGTTGCAAATGGTAGGATTTGTTTTCTTCTTATGGCTGTATAATATCCATTGTGTATATGTACCACATCTTCTTTATCCATTCATCTACTGATGGACACTTAGGCTGCTTCCATTTCTTGGCTATTGTAAATAGTGCTGCGATAAACATAGGGGTGCATATGTCTTTTTCAAACTGCGCTGCTGCAGTCTTAGGGTAAATTCCTAGGAGCAGAATTCCTGGGTCAAATGGTATTTCTGTTTTGAGTTTTTTGAGGAACCTCCATACTGCTTTCCACAATGGTTGAACTAATTTGCATTCCCACAAGCAGTGTAGGAGGGTTCCCATTTCTCCACATCCTCGCCAACATTTGCTGTTGTTTGTCTTTTGGATATTGGCCATCCTAACTGGTGTGAAGTGATATATCATTGTGGTATTAATTTGCATTTACCTGATGATTAGCGATGTGAAGCATCTTTTTATGTGCCTGTTGGCCATCTGAATTATTTCTTTGGAGAAGTGTCTGTTCAGATTCTTTCCCCATTTTTTAATTCGATTATTTATTTTTGTTTGTTGAGGTGCATGAGCTATTTGTATATTTTGGATGTCAACCCCTTATCAAATATGTCATTTATGAATATATTCTCCCATACTGTAGAATTTATTCTTGTTCTGTTGATGGTGTTCTTTGTCATACAGAAGAATTTTAGTTTGATATACTCCCACTTGTTCATTTTTGCTTTTGTTTCCCTTGCCCGTGGAGATATGTTCATGAAGAAGTTGTTCATATTTATATTCAAGAGAGTTTTGCCTATGTTTTCTTCTAAGAGTTTTATGGTTTCATGACTTACATTCAGGTCTTTGATCCATTTCGAGTTTACTTTTGTGTATGGGGTTACACAGGAATACAGTTTCTCTTATATGTAGCCATCCAGCTTTGCAAGCACCAGCTGTTGAAGAGGCTGTCATTTACCCCATTGTATATCCATGGCTGCTTTATCATATATTAATTGACCATACATGCTTGGGTTAATATCTGGACTCTCTATTCTGTTCCACTGGTCTATGGGTCTGTTCTTATGCCAGTACAAAATTGTCTTGATTACTGTGGCTTTGTAGTAGAGCTTGAAGTTGGAATGTGAGATCCCCCAGCTTTATTCTTCCTTCTCAGGATTGCTTTGGCTATTCAGGGTCTTTTGTGGTTCCATATAAATTTTAGAACTATTTGTTGTAGTTTGTTGAAGAATGCTGTATTTTGATACTGATTGCATTGAATCTGTAGCTCAAGGCAGGTTGGGCATTTTGACAAAATTAATTGTTCATATCCAAGAGCATGGGATGAATTTCCACTTATTAGTGTCCTCTTTAATTTCTCTTAAGAGTGTCTTATAGTTTTCAGGGTATAGGTCTTTCTCTTCCTTGGTTAGGTTTATTCCTAGGTATTTTATGCTTTTTGACGCACTTGTCAATGGAATTCTTTCCTGATTTCTCTGTCTGCTAGTTCATTAGTGTATAGGAATGCAAGAGATTTTTGTGTATTAATTTTGTATCCTGCAACTTGAATTCAGATATTAGTTCTAGTAGTTTTGGAGTGTATTCTTTAGGGATTTTTATGTACAATATCATGTCACCTGCAAACAGTGACAGTTTGGCTTCTTCCTTACCAATCTGTATTGGATGCCTTTTATTTCTTTGTTTTGTCTGATTGCCGTGGCTAGGACCTGAAGTACTATGTTGAATAAAAGTGGGGAGAGTGGGCATCCTTGTCTTGTTACCGATCTTAGTGGAAAAGCTTTCAGCTTCTTGCCGTTAAGTATGATGTTGACTGTGGTGTTGTCATATATGGCCTTTATTATGTTGAGGTACTTGCCCTCTATACCCATTTTGTTGAGAGTTTTTATTATGAATGGATGTTGAATTTTGTCAAATGCTTTTTCAGCATCTATGGAGATGATCATGTGGATTTTGTCCTTCTTTTTGTTGATGTGGTGGATGATGTTGATGGATTTTCGAATGTTGTACCATCCTTGCATTCCTGGGATGCATCCCACTTGATCATGGTGTATGATTCTCTTGATGTATTTTTGAAATCTGTTTACTAATATTTTATTGAGTATTTTTGCATCTATGTTCATCAGGGATATTGTCTGTAGATTTCTTTTTTTGTGGTGTCTTTGCCTGGTTTTGGTATTAGAGTGATGCTGGTTTCATAGAATGAGTTTTGAAGTATTCCCTCCGATTTTTTGGAAAGTTTTGAGGAGAATGGGTATTATATCTTCTCTAAATGTCTGACAAAATTCAGCGGTGAATCCATCTCCTCCGGCGGTTTTGATCTTGGGTAGTTTTTTGATTACCGATTTAATTTCATTGCTGGTAACTGGTCTGCTTAGATTTTCTGTTTCTTCCTGGGTCAGTATTGGAAGATTGTATATTTCTAGAAAGTTGTCCATTTCTTCTAGGTTATCAAGTTTGTTACCATACAGATTTTCATTGTATTCTCTAATAATTCTTTGTGTTTCTGTGGTGTCTGCCATGATTTTTCCTTTCTCATTTCGGATTCTGTTTATGTGTGTAGATTCTCTTTTTCTCTTAATAAGCCTGGCTAGAGGTTTATCTGTTTTGTTTATTTTATCAAAGAACCAGCTCTTGGTTTCATTGATTTTTCCTATTGTTTTATTCTTCTCAATTTTATTTATTTCTTCTCTGATCTTTACTATGTTCCTCCTTCTGCTGACTTTGGGCCTCATTTGTTCTTTTTCCAGTTTCAATAATTGTGAATTTAGACTATTCATTTGGGATTGTTTTTCCTTCTTTAAATATCCTTTCCTGGATTGCTATATAATTTCCTCTTAGAACTGCCCTTGGTGCGTCCCACAGAAGTTGGGACGTTGTGCTGTT
Organism: Phataginus tricuspis; assembly: GCA_029783875.1. NCBI lineage: Eukaryota > Metazoa > Chordata > Mammalia > Pholidota > Manidae > Phataginus > Phataginus tricuspis. The sequence goes on along the minus strand of JAQQAC010020896.1, from coordinate 45,466,915 downwards.
GTTTTCATTCGTCTCCATATATTGCTTGATCTCTGTTTTAATTTGGTCATTGATCCACTGATTACTTAGGAGCATGTTGTTAAGCCTCTGTATGTTTGTTAGCCTTTTTGTTTTCTTTGTACAATTTATTTCTAGTTTTATACCTTTGTGATCTGAGAAGTTGGATGGTAGAATTTCAATCTTTTTTAATGTACTGAGGCTCTTTTTGTGGCCTAGTATGTGGTGTATTCTGGAAATGTTCCATGTGCACTTGAGAAGAATGTGTAACCTGCTGCTTTGGGGTGTAGAGTTCTGTAGATGTCTATTAGGTCCATCTGTTCTAAGGTGTTGTTCAGTGCCTCTGTACCCTTACTTATTTTCTGTATGGTTGATCTGTCCTTTAGAGTGAGTGAAGTCTCCTAAAATGAATGCATTGCATTCTATTTCCTCCTTTAATTCTGTTAACATTTGTTTCACATATGTAGACGCTCCTGTGTTGGGTGCATAGGTATTTATAATGGTTATATCCTCTTGTTGGACTGACCCCTTTATCATTATATAATGTCCTTTATCTCTTGTTACTTTCTTTGTTTTGAAGTCTATTTTGTCTGATACAAGTACTGCAACTACTGCTTTCTTCTCCTTACTGTTACCATGAAATATCTTTTTCCATCCCTTCACTTTTAGTCTGTGTATGTCTTTGGGTTTGAGGTGAGTCTCTTGTAGGCAGCATATAGATGGGTCTTGCTTTTTTATCCATTCTGTTACTCTGTGTCTTTTGATTGGTGCATTCAGTCCATTTACATGTACATATATCTGGGATGTTAAAAAACAAATTCAACCAAGTAAGTTTGAAGATCTTATTGGCTTTTGTAAGCGATTCATGAATAGGGTGATATCCCCCAGCAAGTAGAGAGATGTACCACAGGGCTACAGAAAGGGAGAGTTTTTAAAGGTACTACAAGGAAATCATAAACAGAAAAAGGATTATTTCATGTGAGGTCACCTTCATTTGTCGACAAAAGGATCTTATTAAGTGGACTACTTCATCTTCCTCTCGGGGGATGGAAAGGAAACATGTGGCATTATCTTTTCTTTTCCTTTTTTGTAAATTTCTTATTAAGGTATTATTGATATATACTCTTATGAAGGTTGCACATGAAAAAACAATGTGGTTACTACTTTTACCCATATTATCAAGTCCACACCCATACCCGAATGCAGTCACTGTCCGTCAGTGTAGTAAGAGGCCACACATTCACGGTTTGCCTTCTCTGTGCTACACTGTTTTCCCCATGACCCCCCACACCATGTGTACTAAACATAATACCCCTCAATCCCCTTCTCCCTCCCTCCCCACCTGCCTTCCTACACCCCTTCCCTTTGGTAACAACTAGTCCCTTCGTGGAGTCTCTGAGTCTGCTGCTATGTTGTTCCTTCAATTTTCCTGCTTTGTTATACTCTACAAAAGAGGGAAATCATTTGTCACTTGTCTTTCTCTGCCTGGTTATTTCACTGAGCATAATATCCTCCAGCTCCATCCATGTTGTTGCAAATGGTAGGATTTGTTTCTTTCTTATGGCTGAATAGTATTCCATTCTGTATATGTACCACCTCTTCTTTATCCATTCACGTACTGATGGATACTTAGGTTGCTTCCATATCTTGGCTATTGTAAATAGTGCTCTGATAAACATAGGGGTACACATGTCTTTTTGAATCTGAGAAGTTGTATCCTTTGGGTAAATTCCAAGGAGTGGGATTCCCGGGTCAAATGGTATTTGTATTTTTAGTTTTTTGAGGAACCTCCATATTGCTTTCCACAATGGTTGAACTAGCTTACATTCCCACCAGCAGTGTAGGAGGGTTCCCCTTTCTCTGCATCCTCGCCAGCATTTGTTGTTCTTAGTCTTTTCAATGCTGGCCATCATTACTGGTGTGAGGTGGTATCTCATTGTGGTTTTAATTTGCATTTCCCTGATGATTAGTAATGTGGAGCATCTTCATGTGCCTGTTGGCCATCTGAATATCTTCTTTGGAGAACTGTCTCTTCATGTCCTCTGTCCATTTTTTAATCGGGTTAGTTGCTTTTTGGGAGTTGAGGCATGTGAGTTCTTTATATATATTGGATGTTAACCCCTTTTCAGATATGTCATTTACAAATATATTCTCCCATACTGTAGGATGCCTTTTTGTTCTGTTGATGGTGCCCTTTGCCATACAGAAGCTTTTTAGTTTGATGTAGTCCCATGTGTTCATTTTTTCTTTTGTTTCTCTTGCTCGAGGAGATGCGTTCAGAAAGAAGTTGCTCATGCTTATATTCAGGAGATTTTTTGCCTGTGTTGTCTTCTAAGAGTTTTATGGTTTCATGATTTACATTCAGGTCTTTGTTCCATTTCGAGTTTACTTTTGTGTATGGGGTTAAACAATAACCCAGTTTCATTCTCTTGCATGTAGCTGTCCAGTTTTGCCAACACCAGTTATTGAAGAGGCTGTCATTTCCCCATTGTATGTCCATGGCAGCTTTATTGTATATTAATTGACCATATATGTTTGGGTTTATATCTGGGCGCTCTAGTCTGTTCCATTGGTCTATGGGTCTGTTCTTGTACCAGTACCAAATTGTCTTGATTACTGTGGCTTTGTAGTAGAGCTTGAAGTCGGGTAGCATAATCCCCCCAAGTTTATTCTTCCTTCTCAGGATTGCTTTGGCTATTTGGGGTCTTTTGTGGTTCCATATGAATTCTGCAATGATTTGCTCTAGTTCATTGAAGAATGCTGTTGGTATTTTGATAGAAATTGCATTAAATCTGTAGAATGCTTTAGGCAGGATGGCCATTTTGACAATATTAATTCTTCCTATCCATGAGCACAGGATGTGTTTCCATTTCTTGGTACTTTCTTTAATTTCTCTCATGAGTGTCTTGTAGTTTTCAGTGTATAGGTCTTTCAATTCCTTGGTCAGGTTTATTCCTAAGTATTTTATTATTTTTGATGCAGTTTTGAATGGAATTGTTTTCCTGATTTCTCTTTCTGCTATTTCATTGTTAGTATATAGGAATGCCACAGATTTCTGCATATTAATTTTGTATCCCGCAACTTTGCTGAATTCAGATATTAGTTGAAGTAATTTTGGAGTGGATTCTTTAGGGTGTTTTATGTACAATATCATGTCATCTGCAAACAGGGACAGTTTAACTTCTTCCTTGCCAATCCGGATGCTTTTATTTCTTTGTGTTGTCTGATTGCCATGGCTAGGACCTCTAGTACTATGTTGAATAGAAGTAGGGAGAGTGGGCATCCTTGTCTTGTTTCCAATCTTAAAGGAAAGGCTTTCAACTTCTCACTGTTAAGTATGATGTTGGCTATGGGTTTGTCATATATGGCTTTTATTATGTTGAGGTACTTGCCCTCTATACCCATTTTGTTGAGAGTTTTTATCATGAATGGGTGTTGAATTTTGTCAAATGCTTTTTCAGCATCTATGGATATGATCATGTGTTTTTTGTTCTGCTCTCTGTTGATGTGGTGGATAATGTTGATGTATTTTCGAATGTTGTACCTTGGACCTGGAATAAATCCTACTTGATCATGATGGATGATCTTTTTGATGTATTTTTGAATTCGGTTTGCTAATATTTTGTTGGGTATTTTTGCATCTAGTTTCATTGGGGATATTGGGCTGTAATTTAATTTTTTTTGTGGGTGGTGTCTTTGCCTGGTTTTGGTATTAGAGTGATGCTGGCTTCATAAATGAGTTTGGAAGTATTCCCTCTTCTACTCTTTGGAAAACTTTAAGAAGGATGGGTATTAGGTTTTCAGTAAATGTATGATAAAATCCAGCAGTATAGCCATCTGGTCCACAAGTTTGGTTGTAAGGTAGTTTTTTGATTACCAATTCAGTTTCGTTGCTGGTAATTGGTGTGTTCAGATTTTCTGTTTCTTTCTGGGTCAGCCTTGGAAGGTTGTATTTTTCTAGAAAGCTGTCCATTTCTTCTAGGTTATCCAGTTTGTTAGCATATAATTTTTCATATTATTCTGTAACAATTCTTTGTATTTCTGTGGTGTCCGTAGTGATTTTTTCCTTCTCTATTCTGATTCTGTTTAAATGTGTAGACTCTCTTTTTTTTCTTGATAAGTCTCGCTAGCTGTTTATCTATTTTGTTTATTTTCTCGAAGAACCAGCTCCTACTTTCATTGATTCTTTCTATTGTTTTATTATTCTTGATTTTATTTATTTCTGCTCTAATCTTTATTATGTCCGTCCTTCTACTGCCTTTGGGCCTCATTTGTTCTTCTTTTCCTAGTTTCATTAATTGTGAGTTTAGACTGTTCACATGGGATTGTTCTTCTTTCTTGAGGTAGGCCTGTATTGCAATGTACTTTGCTCTTTGCACGGTCTTTGCTGCATCCCACAGATTTTGCAGTGTTGAACTATTGTTGTCATTTGTCTCCATATATTGCTTGATCTCTGTTTTAATTTGGTCATTGATCCATTGCTTATTTAGGAGCATGTTGTGAAGCCTCCATGTGTTTGTGGAATTTTTTATTTTCTTTGCATAATTTATTTCTAGTTTCATAGTTTAGTGGTCTGAGACACTGGTTGGCACAATTTCAATCTTTTTTAATTTACCGAGGCTCTTTTTGTGGCCTAGCATATGATCTATTCTTGAAAATGTTCCATGTGCACTTGAGAAGAATGCGTATTCTGCTGCTTTTGGGTGTAGAGTTCTGTAGATGTCTGTTAGGTCCATCTGTTATAATATGTTGTTCAGTGCTTCTGTCTCCTTACTTATTTTCTGTCTGGTTGATCTGTCCTTTGGAGTGAGTGGAGTATTGAAGTCTCCTAAAATGAATGCATTGCATTCTATTTCCCCCTTTAAATCTGTTAGTATTTGTTTCACATATGTAGATGCTCCTATGTTGGGTACATACATATTTATAACGGTTATATCTTCTTGTTTGATTGACCCCTTTATCATTATGTAATGTCCTTCTTTGTCTCTTGTGACTTTGTTTTGAAGTCTATTCTGTCTGATACAAGTACTGCAACTCCTGCTTTTTTCTCCCTACTAGTTGCATGAAATATCTTTTTCCATCCTTTCACTTTCAGTCTGTGTGTCTTTGGGTTTAAAGTGAGTCTCTTGTAGGCAGCATATTGATGGGTCTTGTTTTTTTATCCATTCAGTGACTCTATGTCTTTTGATTGGTGCATTCAGATGATTTACATTTAGGGTGATTTTTTTATAGGTATGTACTTATTGGCATTGCAGGCTTTAGATTCGTGGTTACCAAAGGTTCAAGGTTAACTTCCTTACTATCTAAGAGTCTACTGAACTCACTTAATATGCTATTACAAACACAGTCTAAAGCTTATTTTTTCTCCTCTTTTTTTCCCTCCTCCATTCTTTATATATTAGGTATCATGTTCTGTACTTTTGTCTATCCCTTGATTGACTTTGGGGATAGTTGATTTAATTTTACATTTGCTTAGTAATTAACTGTTCTACTTTCTTTACTGTGGTTTTATTACCTCTAGTGACAGCTATTAAACCTTATGAACACTTCCATCTACAGCAGTTCCCCCAAAATACACTGTAGAGACTGTTTGTGGGAGGTAAATTCTCTCAGCTTTTGCTTATCTGGAAATTGTTTAATCCCTCCCTCAAATTTAAATGATAACCTTGCCAGATAAAGTAATCTTGGTTCAAGGCCCTTGCACTTCATTGTTTTACATACATCATTCCTCTCCCTTCTGGCCTGTAAGATTTCTGCTGAGATGTCTGATGATAGCCTGATGGGCTTTCCTTTGTATGTGATCTTATTTCTCCCTCTGGCTGCTTTTAATACTTTGTCTTTATCTTTTATCTTTGCCATTTTAATTCCTATATGTCTTGGTGTTGTCTTTTTTTGTTCCCTTGTGTTGGGAGATCTGTGCACCTCCATGGCCTGAGAGACTATCTCCTCCCCCATATTGGGGAAATTTCAGCAATTACCTCCTCAAAGACACTTTCTATCCCTTTTTCTCTCTCTTCTTCTTCTGGTACCCCTATAATGCGAATATTGTTCCAGTTGGATTGGTCACACAGTTCTCTCAATATTCTTTCATTCTTAGAGATCCTTTTTTCTCTCTGTTCCTCAGCCTCTTTATAGTCGTCTTCCCTAATTTCTATTTCATTTATCATCTCCTCCACCCTATCTAATCTGCTTTTATAACTTTCCATTGTATGTTTCATTTCTGATACCGTGTTCTGTAATGATTGGATTTCCGACCAGAATTCATTCCTGAGTTCTTGAATATTTTTCTGTACCTCCATGAGCATGTTAATGATTTTTATTTTGAAATCCGCTTCAGGCAGATTCATGATGTCAATTTCATTTGAATCTTTCTCAGGGGTTGTATTAATAATTTTACTCTGAACCAGATTCCTTTGGCGTTTCGTATTTTTATGCCCTCTAGTGCCCAGAAGCTCTACTCTCTGGAGCTGCTCAGCCCCTGAAGCAATGTCGGGGGTTGCAGGGCAGCAATATTGGTGCCTAGGTGTAGGAAAGAGCTGTTTCCTGCTTCCCAGCTGTTGTGCCTGTCTCCACTGCCTGAAACAGTGGGCCGAGCACACACGTATAAGCCTCTGTGCTTTGCATTTGTAGTTGCTGTAGATGGGGCTTCCCTCTGCCTGATCTAACACCAGGGTAGGGTTTGCCGATTTGCGAGCCTGGTGGGGCTGGCCGGGAGAATGGCTCAGTAGGCTGTGTGTTACGGAGGGGTTCCTTGGATCTCTGTAGCCAGCTAGGGAGCTGGAGCTCCTGAGATCGTGAAAGTTCCCAACCTGCTGGGCAGAGTGCACCTGGACAATTTTGTCCACATGTCCTTACTCCTGAGCAGTAAGTTCTGTGCAATTCTTGCCCCTTTAACAGCCCTCTTGCCATTAGGAAGTCTCTCTGACTGCCTGTCTTTCTTTAGTCCCAGAGCAGCCACATAAGGATCCCTGCTATCCACAAGTGGCTGGAATCTCAGTCTCTCCAGGTATTCTGCCTGTCTTAGCTTTCCAACCCCCTAATCATGAGAGTACCATGAAATGTAGGTTTGTGTTCCCACTGATGATCTACAGAGTTAGGTATTCAGCAGTCCCAGGCCTCCACTTCATCCCCGCTGTTTCTCTTCCTCCTGCTGGTGAGCTGGGGTAGGGGAAGGGCTTGGGTGCCGCCGGGTCACGGCTTTGGTACGTTACCCTGTTCTGTGTGGTTTATTCTTTTCTCCAGGTGTATGCAGTTTGGCACAGTCCTCTTTCCTGTTGCTCTTTAAGGATTAGTTGTATTAATTATATTTTTGTATTATATGTGGTTTTAGGAGGAAGCCTCTGTCTCATCTCTCACGCCGCCATCTTTAATCCTCCATAATATTATCTTTTCAATGCTGACTGGAAAGTTCCTGACTGACTCCATTTCCTGGGATGTTAAAACTGCAATTAGGTTATGTATTTGGTTTGGTCATCTTGGTGTGGTGACTTGGCCTAGCAAAAGTGACACCATGTTGGGCCTATGTCTCTTTTTAACAGGGGAAAGCATTCCAAACAAATACACCACAAATCTTGAGGTAGGAGTGTCTTGGCATATTTAAAGAACAGCAAGGAGTTAGTGTAGTTGGAGTACAGAGAAGGAGAAGGAGAGGTGAGGTCAGAGAGGAATAAGAGCAAGATTACTTTGTGCCTGACTTATGTTGCAACAGGAACATGCTGGCTGCTGGTAGAGAAAGATGATAGGGGATGCAGTACTGGGTTGGCCAACCACATGAGAGGCTTTTGAAACAACCCAGGCCAGAGATGATGAAGGCAAGGACTGTGGGTCAGGGTGGCAGGAGTAACGAGATTCTGATAAATAACTCTCTGAACTCCTATTAGGGTGTTGTGCTTTTATTTGGTATATGGAAAACAGAAAGGCAAATGCAAAACAAATTTAAATTCAACAACTAACCTACTAAGGGGAACTATCTATTTATTTCAGGAGTATTTTAAATCAGTAAACTCTGTAGATTCTTTTTTAAGTACAAAAGTTTTCAGGTGTAGAAATTCTGAAAACCAGAAGATCCTTGAAATCATTTAAAACTCAGTTCAAATTCTCTGAATGCATCTATGAATTTGTCAAAGTATCTTACTCAAGGAGAAAATGCCCTAGAAAGAAACAAACAGATTAATAAAAAATATATACACCATGGAGATTATAAATACAAAGTTGTTGAAAATACACCTAGATGTCATAATATGTCAGATTATCATCTGATGTTTCCAATAAATATCTAGTACCAAAAGTATCAAAGCTCATTGCTAAATAACACAGAGGAAGAAGAACAATCAGTTGAAATAAAAAGGCCTTGAAAAAGTAAAATACAGTATTACATTTTTGTGACTTTAAGAAAGATTAAGAATTGCATAGCAGAGGTCTTCCCCCTATCATTATGAGAAAGAGAGAGAGACAGACAACTATAATAAATGCTATGTATTCAGAAAGGATGACAAAACAAATCTGACAATGGAATAATACAAAGCAGGAGATATTTTTGCAATGTTATCAAACAATACCAGCAAATATTACTTTTGCCAGGGAATAGCACAAGAGAGAATTAAAGAATATCCAAGGAAATAAAATTTACATTTAAATGGGACACATGTCAGCTAAACCAAAAGTTTTTAATAAAAAATAGGAAAACAGCTTTTGGGAATAAAAGTACTACATTTTTACTATGGGAATAAAAGTGTTACTATGTATATTTACATAACAAATTATTATAGGTGTCCCCTTTCAAAAGTTCATGTTATGCCACTTTGCTTTTTACAAGAGACCTACATTAGTGCCTGTTTTCACCAACCAAAAGATCTCCAATGGGGATTTTTGCTTTTATGAAAAAGAACAATAAGTGAAAATAGCATTCAGGGCTTGTTTTGCAGCAAGCCATTCTAGAGGCAGAAGCTCCTTCCCCAAGAACCACACTGGGCAACTCAACATGAAGCCACCATAGCTTTGAAGTGTATCTGTGAGCGTCTGTGCTTTATCCTGATTTATTTTGTGCATTTGTTGGCAAGATGTGTCTTAAGGTATGAGAAAAGCCTTAAAGAGGTTATTTTTGGGGTCTGGCAATGCTCAAATTTTTTTCCGTATAAATTAATGGTAATTGCTCCTTTGCTTTACACCACTTCAACTTACAAAAGGTTTACAGGAATGCTCTACTTTGGGATCATGGGGGAAACCTATACTTAGACTTAATAGACTGATTTTTTATGTTAAGATGACACAAGCCAAGCATCAGAAATTTAACAATTTTGAAACCCTTTATTTGACTTTGTCACCAGCTAGCCATGATTATTAGCAATGGAACATGTCTTATACCGTGCTTGTTCCTCACCTTTTCCTAAGTAAAATAAAGGAAGGTGTCCTTTTCACAGATAGAGAGATTACAATAGAGTACCTACTCTCCTTTGATGTTAAGCCAAATGTTTACATCACTCTCTTTTCTTCCATATCAAACTTGTCTACCGGTGTTAAGGATATTCCTTATGTTTCTTGACAGCTTCAGGAACTTCCCCTGTCCTCTCCAATTACATCTTCCTTGACAACTTCAATATCCCTATCCGTGACTTGTTGACAACCTGACCTCACATTTTCTCAGCCTTACTGACTTCTTGCCACCTGCCTTTTTCCTTCAGCATTGAAATTGCTCAGCCTCCAAGAATGTAAACTTAAGTGTCAATTCCCAGCTATTACCTCTTGTCCTGTCATTTTTCTCATTCTACTTAAGATGGTATTTGTCCTCAGAGTAATATAAATTCCATCAACCCTCAACCAGTAGTATTGTAGTTAAGGTTATAGATTTTAGAGTCAAACTGCATGGGTTTAAATCCTGATCCTGGTTTTCACTAGCTAAGTGACCAGAGACAAGTTACATAATCCCTCTATCCCACAAATTTCTCACAAGCTTCCTATGTAGGCCAAATGAGATAATCCATAAAACTGGTGATATTTAAAACATGATGAACATTGCCCAGTAGTATCAGTATTCCAATTGGCTTTACTTGTCCTTTGTGGAGCCCAGTCACCATAGTCACTCTGGCTTTCTCACACTATGGCTAGTACTAACCCCTTCCAATGTCCATTTTTTTTCATTTCAGCTCCTGGCTTGATTCAAACCTTGGATACTTCCTAGTTAGACCCTATCTCAACATCATCATGGATACTCAGGAAATTTTTAAATAATTAATCTCTCCTTGAATCCTTACTCCATTCCCCACAATAGGTGTTCTAAACCACCTCTACTTACCTCAAGTCCCCAAATCTTACCCTGCCTGAAATATTTTTATAACAAAAGGTTGTTTCCTGTTTCACAAGGATGACCCTGTTACAGAGAATGCTTCTCCTATACTCTTGTTTCTTCCCAAGAAGAGGGACCTCAATGAATTTAACTCTCGACTTCTCTATCTCTGTACTCACTCTAACATAGGAGAAATAGAATGACTCACCAGATTGTGCAAAATAGACCAGCATTCTCTAACCAGCCCTTTAGATCTCTTGGCAGCCAGCTGGTCTGCACAACCTGCATCAATTGCTTTCTCCCAGGCCAAAAGGTACAGCTTATGGGGAAACCTGAAGTTTGGGATGGAGGTTTAACTCTGAAGTCCAAAGACCCTCAACCAGAAAGGAATACTGAGGAATATAAAAAACAAAACAAATAAGTTTAGGAGAATGAGTGGACTTTAGTATATGGGCAGAATATTTTGACCTTTGCTGTTACATGGGCTTTTAACATCTGCAGTCTGAAAAAGAAGCTGTAAGCTTCAGAGCATGTGGTACTCTAGCCATAGGAAGGGGATGAAGTTTATGGTTGTTTGGTCCACAGGTAGTGGGTATTTTTATAAGAGCAGGACTCAGCAAAAGCTAGGGAACCACAGACCCCTGTCTTGGGCACATGACCTGTGAGTGGTCTCTGCATCCTCTGAGAGGATGAGACCAAACAGGTAAGTACTGTGCACTTGCAAAGGCTAGATAATGGCAAGATTAGACACTTTCAGCATTTGTTACTTTTAAACTATAAGCCAAATTCTAGGTGCATTTCAAAGAAAAAAAAAGTTTTTTCAGTTGTTAGTGGCATTCAGGGAAAAGGACAAAATTAGAGGGACTAAGTTTCATGAATGTGGCTTGTCCACAAACTCAGGAGTACAAAATATTCTAAGAACTACTGTCAACTTGGTAGTTATAGATAGTCATGCAGGAATTTCTGTGCCCTGTGGGAACACACCTGAGAACTTTATGAAATTCAAAAACAGAAGAAACATAGTATCTCACAGAGCACCTAGCAAAGGTATTGGTCCTTACTAGAGTCTAGATTTCTAGGTACAGGCTTTAGAAACATGAACAGCAGTTTTGGAATCTGCTGCTAGTGATTTTTCAACTGAAACAAATGCAAGAATCAGACGAAAATTTATGTTAATCTCATCAAACTAGGAATACAGATGAACTTCCTACAGAACCAAACTAAAACAGTCATTTATGTCAGGGAAAAAATGGAGAAAATCAACACAGGCACATAAAGGAAATTTAACATAGCCTTACAGGAATTTACACCTCTTCTCAGAAAATAGCAGAGGAGAAGAGCCAATCTCTAAATGCCAAGTCCATTCACACCACCTCTGGGCTTCCTTGTTCTTCTGACTCACCTACCCTAATCCAAATAAAGAAGAAGACCACCAGGCAATGAACCAACTTAAAATGCCAAATAACTTCAGCATTTCCTTCATACAAATCCGTTAGTCTGTGAGCAACTCAGAACTCATTGTTCCTGAAGCCTTGATCCAGCTTGCAGGTCAAAGCCTTGCAATAAACTCATCTTTCTGCTTTATTTTATTCAGTATGCAGAATATGGCTTTTGACAATCCTCAACTTGACAAAGAACATCTACAAAAAATATGTAAAACTGTCTTTGTTCACAGATAACATAATTGCCTATGTAAAAAATCCAAAATAATCAACAAATTAAAAACTGATCTGTGAAAGACACAGTCAAGAGAATAAGACAAGCCACAGACTGGGAGAAAATACTTGTAAAAGATACATCTGATAAAGGACTGTTATCCAAATATACAAAGAACTCTTAAAATTCAATAAGAAAAGGAACAACCTGATTAAAAATGGGCAAAAGGCCTGAACAAACACCAAAGAAGATATACAGATGGCAAATAAACTTATGAAAATATGCTCAACATAATGTCATTAGGGAACTGTAAATTAAAACAACAACATACCACTAAACACCTAGCAGAATGGCCCAATCCAGAATGACTGGCAAAACCAAATGCTGCCAAGGACACAGAGCAACAGGGATCCTCATTCCTTGCTTGTGGGAATGGAAAATGGTACAGCCATTTGGTTATGTGCAGCATAACCCAGCTTATCATGACTGATACAGTGTCCAAAGGATAAATTTCTAAGCTTCACAAGAAGACAGCAATATCTTAAATGCCACCCTCTGAGAAAGGAGTTAATGTGGATAGTAAATTATTCCACTTGAAATGGAAAATTCAAAGTGCCAAATTTAACATCTTATAATTAAGTTTATATTCAAAGGACATGGATTCCAGAACCTTATATCAGATCAGCCATCTTGGTAAAGCAAAAACTCAGTCTCTCTCTCCTATCCCTGACTCCAGAATCTCTAACCTGGTATTTGACAACACCAACCTATGGGATTTGGGAACATAATTATTTCCTGGAATAACTACACCACAGACTGGAGACTAGCTTTTTCTAAATATAAATCTAAATATGATGGGTGTGGAGCAGTTCCGTGATAAATTTGTGTATCTTATTCTTTTTTGATTCTCTAGAAACTCAGGGAGAGATTTGATGTTAAATGGTTACAATTTATGTCAAGCTACAACTACTTACAAAAACCTCCAGCCCAATTTAAGCCTTAAGAACTCCTCTAATTAAGATTGAGTGAAATATGAAGTGGAAAGGATAAATTCTGGACATTAACTTCTTTCAAGTTTAAATCTCAGAGGGAAGAGAATTTGGCTTCTGGCATTAGTTTCTTTGGACTTTACTTTGAAGGGGATTTTAATATTTAGACTTCTTTTTCCTGGGAATCTGATAATGGGAAAGAGTCTATGTGGGGAAGTTGTGGTCCAATGGCCAGGATCCTCACTGAACTTAAACCACCTGATGATGTAACTGGCCTGTTGCTAGACTACCGTTTCCACACGTTTAAGCTATTATTGCACTATATAGAAAACTCGACCCAGTGCTCTGGGCGGAGGCAGAGACGCTAGTGCTCAACCTACCACCAGGAGAACAAACCGGGTAATAAACCCTTTCACCCCAAAGAACGTTTTGCTGCCAATTTCTTTGGTCACATTGTATCCATAGAGAACTTGCCTGGGGCTGAAACCCATTGGCAAAACAACTGACGAAAATTGGCAGGGTTCATTGTTGACCAAGGAAAAAAGACAGGCTGCCCTTATGCACAGGGTGCTACAGCGGGCTGCCTCTGTGAATAGGGAGACAGTGGATTGCCCCCAGTGGGTATGTCATCTGGTGTGGCTTGCCTTCTAGAGGACTGGGCTCCACCCCAGGACTGGAGGCAAGTGGAGATGACACCTGAGGCAGTAGGGGAGGCCCTTGGTATAGTAAGTAAATCCTTTGAGAAACAGAGTGCCCGTGAGGCAGCGGGGACTGTAGGTTGGCTTCTTCTCACGGTATTAAAAAGGTCTACAGAAGAGACCCAAGAAATGTCAGCAAGAGAACGCAAGCTGCAAACTTCTGTGGATTCCCTGAAGAAGGAAATGGCATTGATGCGAGAGGAGGTGGCACGAGAATGATAGCTGCAAATTTCTGTGGATTCCCTGAAGAAGGAAATGGCATGGATGTGAGAGGAGGCAGTATGAGAATTCCAGCAGCAAGGTGCCATTGGAGAGGTAAACAATTCCTTACAGAATGAGATGGCAGTGCTGCCAGGTGTTGTGAAGGAGGAAGAGGCCATCAAGGAAAAAGACGAACTACTGAGGGAAGCCCAGGAGGAGGTGGCATGAGAACGTCAGCTACAAAGCACTGAGCTGAAGGTAAGAGAGCTTCTGAAGACTGAGGTAGCATTGCTGCAAGGCACAGTAGAAAAGGTAAAGGTTGTAGCAGAGGAAGCACTCGGGGGAGGGGAGAGAAAAGTGCCATCAGCCCCAGAAATGGAGAAGCTGGGGAATGATGACGGGGTGGTGGTGGAGGCATTCACCCCTCCTGTATTTAAATCATGCCCAGTGGTTGTAAAGAAAATAAAGACCCAGCAGCTGAAAGTTCCCCAAGGAGAGGAGCAGCCCCCTTCCCAGGTCATGGAGCATTCTATTCTCCACCCCTGTACTCAGGCTGAGCTGGTGGATTTGGGCTCCCAGTTTAGGCAGAAGCCCTTGGAGTCAATATCAGCTTGGCTACTGCGTCTGTGGGACTTAGGGGTAGATGGAACTGTTCTGTCTGGATCAGAGATGGGAATACTGTCTTCCCTGATAGTGTAGTCTGCCTTGAGGCAGCGATTACAAAATGCACATCAGACCCCAGGGAGTCACTCCCTCCTCGATTGGCTTATGGATGTACTTCATGCTGTGTGGCCCAATATGGGTGATCTACCATCCTCTCCTGTTAGATGGCAGACATATGCTGACCTCCAACAGATGTTACGAGAGCTAGGCATGAGAAATGCCATCTATAGTCCAGAGAATTATGGCTCAGATGAAGAGATTTTCACTACTGGGATGAGGAATATTGTACTTCAAATGGATCTTACATTCCCTTTTTGGGTCTCTAGTGGCTATTCTTTCCCTTCACTTAGGGCATCCCATAAGCGAGGTGACATGTACAGTAGGAGACTTAGGAGAGGCTGAAGCAATGAGAACCCGAAAAGAAATAAGATCTGCTACTCACAAGAAGAATTTAAAGTCCCCTGAAGGTTACAAGGACCCAGATGTGGGTTGATTTAATACAGGCAGGAGCAGATGGAAGGAAATTAGATGGGAAGCCAAATAAGATATTACTAGAGCTATGGCAACAACTGAAACCAGAGCAGCAGTTCCAGTCATTAAGACCAAAGACGCAGAGATCAGAGACAGAGCCACGAGTCCTGCCTGTGTGTTTGCAAGACTTCCTGCTGGAGAGCGAGTCGACCTCACTTGAGCCCACACAGGAAGATGATTGGGGAACACAGTTTGACTGAGGGGAAGGTCAAGGTATCTGCCTTGAGGGACCGGGCGGGGGGGACCGGAGACCACATGTTGAAAAAGCTATCCATTGTTCCCCAGTGAACATACAACGTGTCCTGGCTCTGGTCGACACTTGGGCTGAATGTTCACTGATTCATGGTAACCCTGAGCTGTTCCCCAGGACCCCCACTATCATAGATGGATACAGGGGTAAGGCTATCAGAGTGAAAAAAGCCCAAATCCCTTAGAGAATAGGGCATCTACCCCCAAAAGAGTAAACTGTGTATATATCTCCTATCCCTGAGTATATCTTGGGGATTGATATCCTGTAGAGTCTATGGTTGCAGACCACTGCAGGTGAGTTCAGACTGAGAGTACGTGTGGTGAAGGCAGTTCTGAGGGGACATGCTAGGACCTGCCGATAGCCTTCCCTGTGCCTCAGTGGGTGACTAATACCAAAGAATACAAACTGCCAAGAGGGCATAAAGAGATTGGAGAGACTCCCCAGGAGCTGGAAAAGGTGGGTATTATAAAGCCCACCCATAGTCCTTTCAATTCCCTAGTGTGGCCAGTAAAAAAGGCAGATGGCTCTTGGCATATGACTGTGGATTACATAGAACTGAATAAAGTCATACCCCCTTATGCATGCTGCTGTCCCCTCTATTGTAGGCATGATCGATACCCTCAGCCATGAACTAGGAACATACCATTATGTGGTAGATCTTCCTAATGCCTTCTTTTTCATTGACATTGAGCAGGAAAGCCAGGAACAGTTTGCCTTCACATGGGAAAGATGGCAATGGACTTTTGTCATCCTTCCACAGGGATACCTCCACAGCCCCACCATCTGTCATGGACTTGTAGCCCAGGAATTGGTTACATGGGAGAAACCGCCAATGGTGCGGCTGTACCATTATATTGATGATGTCATGCTCACGTTCAATTCTCTTTCAGATCTAGAAGGTGCAACACATAGACTGCTGCAACATTTACAGGAGAAAGGATGGGCTGTGAACGTACCAAGGTTCAGGGACCTGGTTTGTTTGTCAAATTCTTGGGGGTCATCTGGTCGGGTAAGACCAAAGTTATACCAGAAGCAGTTATAAAGTCCCGGCCTATTCTACCCCCTACAACTCTAGCATTGCTAAAGGAGTTTCTGGGTTTTCTAGGCTACTGGAGAGTCTTTATCCTGCACTTCTGAAGCCCTTATACTGGTTGGTACAAAAGGGCATCAGGTGGGACTGGTATGAGACATGTGCATTTGCCTTTACTACAGCAAAACGGGCAGTCAAGGCCATGCAAGCCTTGAGTGTGATAGATACATCAGGGCCTGTGAGCTGGATGTTCATGTGACTGAAGATGGTTATGGCTGGGATCTCTGGCAGTGGCTTGAATGAACTCATCAGCCCATTTGATTCTGGTCACAACTCTGGAAAGGGGCAGAGGTACGATACACTTTGATAGAAAACAACTGGCTGCCATGTATCATGCCTTGCTGCTACAGAACCCATCACTGGAATGGCTTCGATAAAGGTAATAACCACCTATCCCATCTTGGGGTGGGTACGAGACTGGACCCAAAAGCCAAGTAGTGGTGTGGCACAAACACCCACACTAGCCAAGTGGGGTGCTTACCTACAGCAGCATAGTGTCCTCTCTAGTAGCCCCTTGAGTGAAGAACTCCAACGCTTGTTGGGGCCGGTGACACATACTAGTGAAAAGCAGGAAGAACTTGTTTTTGAACCATTAGTAGCAGAGAGTCCCTATCAGGAGGGAAGAGCCCCTTTACCTGAAGATGCATGGTACACAGATGGCTCCAGCCATGGGCAGCCCCCAAAATGGAGGGCCATAGCTTTCCATCCTAAGACTGAGACAATATGGATGGAAGACGGTGAGGGAAAGAGCAGCCAATGGGCAGAGTTGTGGGCTGTGTGGCTTGTGATCAGCCAGGAGCCCTCCCCTATAGTTGTCTGCATTGACAGCTGGGCTGTCCATTGGGGTTTGACCCTGTGGCTACCAACTTGGTACCATGCCAACTGGCTGATTGGTCACCAACCCCGTTGGGGACAAGAACTGTGGCAAGACTTATGCGCCTGTGGTCAGACTAAAATAATTACAGCATACCATGTGACAGGTCATTTGCCACTGGCATCCCCAGGAAATGATGAAGCAGATAAATTGGCCCAGATACATTGGTTAGAAGGAAAGCCTGCCTCTGATGTAGCTCAATAGTTACATCAGTGTTTGTTACATGTGGGGCAAAAGACAATATGGGCTGTAGCCTGTGGGTGGGGCTTGCATTTGACTTTTGAAGAAGTTAGTAGAGCCCAGCAGGATTTGTCGTATGCTCCGAAAGGGACTTACACCGAGTTCCATAGCAACATGGAACAATAGCTAAGGGGCTTATACCCCTTGTCAGGTGGCAGATAGACTATACTGGGCCTCTACCTGTGTCAGAAGGATATTGGTATGCCATGACTTGTGTGGACACAGCTACTGGACTTCTGGTTGCTATTCGGCCACCAGAATAACATCTTGCTGCCAGCACCATCTACACTGAACCCCGGATACTTCATTGAGTGGATGTGGCCTTGGACCTTTTGACACATGGACCAACGATGGCTGGCTCTCCTGGCACCTTGGGGACAAGGTCTGGAAGCTGGCCTTCTGTGTATTCCTGGAATAACAGCATATTGGCTGCCAAAGGTCACAGTAGTATATCCTGAACAGCCAGAAGGCAGGAGCGTCTTACCAGGGAGTTTTGTTTTATCATTATGGCCAGTGCATGCACCTCCAGTAGCACTATATATAGACCCTTCAGTAACCCCCACAGGGAAAGGTGTAAAAGTATGTTATACTAGACCTGGAAGGGACCCCCTTCCTGCTACAGTCCTATCACAGGACCACTCTCTTGCATGCAACCTAACTGATGGACAAGATTTGCCTATGTTGGTGTCATCAAAACATGTGTCTTATAGCCCCTAAAGGCTGTGGATTGGGAACTTCCTCTGGCTTGAGTATTATTATAATTTTTGTTACCTGTATCAAAATCTTGTATTTTAATTTTTGTTATTATCTCTAAGTTGTTGTTATCCTTTGTTGCAATTGTGGAATCTGGTTACAGTACTCCAGCTTTCCTGCACAGGGACCATTGCGGAAGAGTGAAGCGTGTAGACTGTAAGGTGAAAATCCTGGAGCGGTGGAGTGTGGGGAAGTTGGGGTTCCTATGGCCAGGATCCTTACTGAACTTAAACCACCTGATGATGTAACTGGCCTGTTGCTAGGCTACTGCTTCCACACCTTTAGGCAATAAGCTATTACTGTGCTATCTAGAGAGCTCGGCCCAGTGTTCTGGGTGGAGGCAGAGACGCTAGTGCTTGATTATGGCTGGGAGAACAAACCTGGTAATAAACCCTTTCACCCCAAAGAAAGTTTTGCTGTCAATATCTTTTGTCACATTGAATTCATAGCGAACTTGCCCAGGGCTGAAACCCATTGGCAAGACCCTCTATGATCAAATTTGGGGATCTGTTGAATATATTTTTCTAAATATTTTTTTATATAATTTATTTTGGTATCATTAATCTACAATTATATGTGCAATATTATGATGATTAAACTACCCCTTTCGTCAGGTACCCCCCACCAGCCCCATTACACTCACTGTCCATCAGCGTAGTGAGATGCTATGGAATCACTACTTGTCTTCTCTGAGTTGTACAGCCCTCCCCATGCCCCCCCTACATTACATATGCTAATACTAATGCCCCTTTGACCCTCTTATCCCTCTCTTCCCACCCATCTTCCCCAGTCCCTTTCCCTTTGGTAACTATCAGTCCGTGCTTCGGTTCTGTGAGTCTCCTGCTGTTTGATCCCTTCAGTTTTTTCTTTCTTCGTATATTCCACATATGAGTGAAATCATTTGATACTTGTGTTTTTCGGCTTGGCTTATTTCACTGAGCATAATACCCTCTAGCTCCATCAATGCTGTTGCAAATGGGAGGATTTGTTTTCTTCTTATAGCTGAATAATATTCCATTGTGTATATGTACCACTTCTTCTTTATCCATTCATCTACTAATAGACACTTAGGTTGCTTCCATTTCTTGGCTATTGTAAATAGTGCTGCAATAAACATAGGGGTGCATCTGTCTTTTTGAAACTGGGCTGCTGCATTCTTAGGGTAAATTCCAAGGAGTGGGATTCCTGGGTCAAATGGTATTTTTATTTTGAGTTTTTTGAGGAACCTCCATACTGCTTTCCACAATGGTTGAACTAATTTGCATTTCCACCAGCAGTGTTAGGAGGGTTTCCTTTTCTCCACATCCTCGCCTACATTTGTTGTTGTCTGTATTTTGGATGTTGGCCATCCTCACTGTGTGAGGTGATATCTCATTGTGGTTTTAATCTGCATTTCTCTGATGACCAGCGATGTGGCACATCTTTTCATGTGCCTGTTGGCCATCTGAATTTCTTCTTTAGAGAAGTGTCTATTCATGTCCTCTGCCCATTTCTTAATTGAATTATTTGCTTTTTCTTTGTTAAGGTGCATGAGTTCTTTATATATTTTGGATGTCAACCCTTTATCAGACACGTCATTTATGAATATATTTTCCCATACTGTGGGATGTCTTCTTGTTCTACTGATAGTGTCCTTTGCTGTACAGAAGCTTTTCAGCTTGATATACTTCCACTTGTTCATTTTTGCTTTTGTTTCCCTTGCCCGGGGAGATATGTTCATGAAGAAGTCGCTCATGTTTATGTCCAAGAGATTTTTGCCTATGTTTTTTTCTATGACTTTTATGGTTTCATGACTTACATTCAGGTCTTTGATCCACTTTAAGTTTACCTTTGTGTATGGGGTTAGACAGTAGTCCAGTTTCATTCTCTTACATGTAGCTGTCGAGTTTTTCCAACACCAGCTGCTGAAGAGGCTGTCATCTCCCCATTATATATCCAAGGCTCCTTTATCAAATATTAATTGACTGTAAATGTTTGGGTTACTGTTTGGACTTTCCATTCTGTACCACTGGTCTGTGGGTCTGACCAAATTGTCTTGATTACTGTGGCTTTGTAGTAGAGCTTGAAGTCAGGGAGCGTAATTCCCCTGTTTGATTCCTCCTTCTCAGGATTGCTTTGGCTATTCGGGGTCTTTTCTGGTTCCATATGAATTTTAGAATTATTTGTTCCAGTTCATTGAAGAAAGCTGTTGGTAGTTTGATAGGGATTGCGTTGAATCTGTAGATTGCTTTAGGTAGTATACCATTTTGACAATATTTATTCTTCCTAGCCAAGAGCATTGGGTGCATTTCCATTTGTTAGTGCCCTCTTTAATTTCTCTTAGGAGTCTCTTGTAGTTTTCAGAGTACAGGTCTTTCACTTCCTTCGTTAGGTTTATTCCTAGGTATTTTATTCTTTTTGATGCAATTGTGAATGGAACTGTATTTCTGATTTCTGTTTCTGGTAGTTCATCGTTAGTGTATAGGAAAGCAACAGATTTCTGTCTGTTAATTTTGTATCCTGCAACTTTGCTGAATTCAGATATTAGTTCTAGTAGTTTTGAGTGGAGTCTTAAGGGTTTTTTATGTACAATATTATATCATCTACAAATAGTGACAATTTGACTTCTTTACCAATCTGGATGCCTTGTATGTCTTTGTCTTGTCTGATTGCTGTGGCTAGGACCTCCAGTATTATGTTGAATAACAGTGGAGAGAGTGGGCATCCCTGTTTTGTTACTGATCTTAGATGAAAAGCTTTCAGCTTCTCGCTATTAAGTATGATGTTAGCTGTGGGTTTGTCATATATAGCCTTTATGATGTTGAGGTACTTGCCGTCTATACCCATTTTCTTGAGAGTTTTAATCACGAATGGATGCTGAATTTTGTCAAATGCTTTTTCAGCATCTATGGAGATGATCATGTAGTTATTGTTCTTTTTCTGTTGATGTGATGGATGACGTTGATGGATTTTCGAATGTTGTACCATCCTTGCATCCCTGGGATGAATCCCAATTGATCATGGTGTATGATCCTCTTGATGTATTTTTGAATTCGGTTTGTTAAATCTTGTGGAGTATTTTTGCATCTATGTTCATCAGGTATATTGGTCTGTAATTTTCTTTTTTGGTGAGGTGTTTGCCAGGTTTTGGTATTAGAGTGATGCTGCCTTCATAGAAAGAGTTTGGAAGTATTCCCTCCTCTTCTATTTTTTGGAAAACTTTAAGGAGAATGGGTGTTATTTCTTCTCTATATATCTGGTAGAATTCAGAGGTGAATCCATCAGGTCTGGGGGTTTTGTTCTTGGGTAGTTTTTTGATTACCAATTCCATTTCGTTGCTGGTGATTGGTCTGTTTAGTTTTTCTGTTTCTTGCTTGGTCAGTCTTGGAAGGTTGTATTTTTCTAAGAAGTTGTCCATTTCTTCTAGGTTTTCCAGCTTGTTAGCATATAGATTTTCATAGTATTCTCTTATAATTCTTTGTATTTCTGTGGGGTCCATAGTGATTTTTCCTTTCTCATTTCTGATTCTGTTTATGTATGTAGATTCTCTTTTTCTCTTAATGAGTCTGGCTAGGGGTTTATCTATTTTGTTTATTTTTTCAAAGAACCAGCTCTTGGTTTCATTGATTTTTTTCTATTGTTTTATTCTTCTCAATTTTATTTATTTCTTCTCTGATCTTTATTATGTCCCTCCTTCTGGTGACTTTGGGCCTCATTTGTTCTTCTTTTTCCAATTTCAATAATTGTGTCTTTAGACTGTTCATTTGGGAATGTTCTTCCTTCTTTAAATAGGCCTGGATTGCAATATACTTTCCTCTTAGAACTGCCTTTGCTGTGTCCCACAGAAGTTGTGGCTTTGTGTTGTTGTTGTCATTAGTCTCCATATATTCTTTGATTTCTGTTTTGATTTGGTCGTTAACCCATTGATTAATTAGGAGAATGTTGTTAAGTCTCCATGTATTTGTGAGCCTTTCTAATTTCTTTCTAAAATTTATTCCTAGTTTTATACCTTTGTGGTCTGAGAAGTTGGTTGGTAGTATTTCAATATTTTTGAATTTACTGAGGTTCTTTTTGTGGCCTAGTATGTGGTCTATTCTGGAAAAAGTTCCATGTGCACTTGAGAAGAATGTGTATCCTGTTGCTTTTGTGTGTAGAGTTCTGTAGATTTCAGTTAGGTTCATCTGTTCTAGTGTGTTGTTCAGTGCCTCTGTGTCTTTACTTATTCTCTGTCTGGTTGATCTGTCCTTTGGAGTGAGTGGTGTGTTGAAGTCTCCTAAAATGAATGCATTGTTGTCTATTTCCTCCTTCAATTCTGTTAGTATTTGTTTCACATATGCTGGTGCTCCTGTGTTGGGTGCATATATATTTATAATGGTTATATCTTCTTGTTGGACTGACCCCTTTATCATTATGTAATGTCCTTCTTTATCTCTTGCAACTTTCTTCGTTTTGAAGTCTATTTTGTCTGATACAAGTACTGCAGCACCTGCTTTTTTTCTCTTTGTTGTTTGCATGAAATATCTTTTTCCATCCCTTTACTTTTAGTCTGTGTATATCTTTGGGTTTGAGGGGAGTCTCTTGTAAGCAGCATTTAGATGGGTCTTGCTTTTTTATCCACTCTGTTACTCTGTGTCTTTTGATTGGTGCATTCAGTCTATTTACATTTAGGGTGATTATTGATAGATATGTACTTATTGCCATTGCTGGCTTTAGATTCGTGGTTACCAAAGGTTCAAGGGTTGCTTCTTTACTATCTAAGAATCTAACTTAACTTTCTTGTTAAGTTATTGTGAACACCGTCTGATGTTTCTTTATTTCTCCCTTCCTATTCTTCCTACTCCATTCTTTATATATTAGGTGTTTTACTCTTTGCCTTTAGTTAGTATTTGGATGGTCTGCTTTCTTTGCTATGCTTTTATTTTCTCTGGTGACATCTTTTTAGCCTTTGATGTGCTTCCCTCTAGAGCAGTCCGTTTAAGATATCCTGTAGTGATGGTTTATGAGAGGCAAACTCTCTCAACTTTCGTTTGTCTGGAAATTGTTTAATCCCTACATCATATTTAAATGATAATCGTGCTGGATACAATATTCTTGGTTCTAGGCCCTTGTGTTTCAGTACGTTAAATATATCATGCCATTCTCTTCTGGCCTGTAAGGTTTCTGTTGAGAAGTCTGATGATAGTCTGATGGGTTTTCCTTTGTAGGTGATCTTTTTTCTCTCTCTGCCTTTAATACTCTGTCTTTATCTTTGACCTCTGCCATCTTAATTATTATGTGTCTTGGTGTTGTCTTCCTTGGGTCTCTTGTGTTGGGAGATCTGTGCACTTCCGTGGACTGCGAGACTATTTCCTTCCCCAGCATGGGAAGGTTTTCAGCAATTATTTCTTCAAAGACACTTTTTATCCT
Organism: Phataginus tricuspis; assembly: GCA_029783875.1. NCBI lineage: Eukaryota > Metazoa > Chordata > Mammalia > Pholidota > Manidae > Phataginus > Phataginus tricuspis. The sequence continues at coordinate 45,443,306 of JAQQAC010020896.1, read as the reverse complement.
TTTTACTCTCTCTTCTTCCTTTGGTACTCCTATAATGCAAATATTGTTCCGTTTGGATTGGTCACCCAGTTCTTTTAATATTCTTTCATTCCTAGGGATTCTTTTATCTCTCTCTGCCTCAGCTTCTCTGTATTCCTGTTCTCTGTTTTCTATTCCATTAATTTGTACCTCATCCAGTCTGCTGTTAAGCCCGTCGATGGCTTGTCTGATTTCTGCATAGTCTTTCCTCACTTCCCTCACTTCCTCCCTCAGCTCTTGTACATTTCTCTGTAGATCCGTCAGCATGGTTATGACTTTTATTCTGAATTCTTTTTCAGGAAGGCTGTCCATGTCCATCCCTTCAGGTTCCGTCTCTGGGGTTGTCTGGGTCTGAAGCTTTTTCTGTACCATATTCTTCTGTCTTTTCATGGCTATAGAAGTGGTTGCTGGTAGTTGTCCCGTATGTCAGCTGGGCTCTTTATGACCGCCTCGCGGGGTGTCGAGTCCTTTCAGGTGTAGCTGCACGCTGTGCACTTTCCTGTGTATTCTGGTCTCCCTTTTAGGAATAGTTGTATTTGCTGTGTTTTTGTGGATAAGTATAATGTTGGGAGGAGATTTCTGCCACTCTGTTCACGTTGCCATCTTCCCAGAAGTCCTCTTGACCTCATTTTACTATTGCGGTATCTTAATCTCAAGCCCTTCTATATGTGAGATTGGACAATATTATTGAATTGGTAAGGAAAATAGACCCAGGATAAATTTTCAGAATTGGAGTATCTGTAAGTAATATACTATTTGTGGTAGTTATAAAACATGGCTTGTTTTATGTCCTATACTAGCAGCTTCTCTCTCATGCAGGGTTTGGTCCTGGATGAGAGCTCAGCTTGGTTTTTAAAGCGCATAGAGCCTAGACCATTCTAGTATCATCTGATCTTCCCATTGTTTCCTTGTGTTTTGCTGAGAAGTGGAGCCCACAAAGCTTCTTCACAGTTTTGACTGCTAACCTTAGAACTCTATAAGCTTTACACTTAGTGAAACTCCTTCATTTAGGGGCATCTTTTGGTAATTTGGTGTTTTGGTTTGGTTTGGTTTGGTTCCCTCTGCCTTTTCCCACATGTGAGTTTTACTATCAGGATTTGTCCCATCTGTATTTGGAAGCTCATACCTTGCTACCTAAACTTGCTGGTGTTGTTCATGATTTTTAGGTTTGCTATCCAACTTGTATCTATTTTTGCAGGAAGATATGGGGACATTAACAAACTAAGCCACTTCCAACTTCCCAGAATTCCTTTTTCCTTGATTTCCTCATGTAGCAATGTAATCATATGGTCACCAAATCCCTTTTCATATTTCTTCTACATTCCGTGCCCCCACCCCCATACAAATGTGACTATGCAACTAGTTCTAGCTAGTGAAACATGAGTGGAAGTAACAGGTGTCACTTCACAGTGGTGGCACTGAGATCCCTCAGCATCACTTCTCCATCGTTTTTCCCCTCTGGTCATGAGTATACAGCCCAGTTTATGTCTCATGTCATTACTCTTGTGTTTGCTACTACAGCATAAACCCAGACTACTCAAACACTTCCCCATCTACTTCCTCTATTAATTATCCCATTTTATGTCTTCTGTGTAAATATGCTCAAGTATTTCTTATGCAAAAACAACCTGCCCCTGATCCTACTGTTCCTTAAATTATCATTATCTCCCTCTTCATTCACTGATACATTTCTGGAAGGAAAATCTACATTTGCTACCTCCACTTCCTCTCCACCCACTCACTCCTTAATCCCCAGGAAATCTGGCTTCTACTTTCTTCACTTTTTAGAAACCATTTTTTTAAAGATCACCAATGATCTCTTAACTTGCCAAATCACTCTCAGTTCTGCTCAACCTCTCTTCTACAAAGGTTCCAAACTATCGTCAGTGATTTTAAATCTTTTCATGTTTACAGATCCCTTTAAAAGTTATATAAAAGCTATGGATCTATTCCCATAAAAAAATCACACACACATGTATACAAATTTTTCATAAATTTCAAAGAGTGTTTGGTCAGCATGTTTCCCCAAAGCCCATCCATAAACAGCCTAAACATCTCCATACCTTGCATAAAGAATTGTCCTCTTGGGTTCCCTTAGGTACCACCTGCACCTAAAAAAGAAACAGAAAGTGAAGAGGGTCATCCATTCCCACCAAACAGTCACATGGAGCATTCTTTCACTTCCCAATGTATTTTCCTATGTCCTCCTTGTCTTATCTCTATTTTTTGCATTTCTGTAGTGGCTTCTTATATATTTATTCCCTCATTCATCTCTCCCTTCATTCAATCATGGAGGACTTTCAAAGTAAAAACAATATTATATTCCTCTTATCCCAAAGGAAATGACAGTACAGCTGGAAAAGATACATGCTTACATTAAAACTTGAGACATAAAATAAGGAATATGAATAAGTGGGGGGTGTATTGAACTATTTCAAAAAGGTCGGACATAGCTTTCTGCAAGAGAGGGAATGTAAACTGGGCTGGGTTTTTGATAGATAGGTGGAAGGAAGCATGGTGTGTCAAATGGAATAGAAAGTATTATGTGAGCAACAGGAAATATGTAAATGTAAATGAAATGTTGAAGAGATTAGAAGTAAGCCCCACGTGAACTGACCAGAGAGGATATAAAGTTAGAGAAAAACAGAATGGTAGGTGGGAGCCAGTCTTGTGTAGCTTGAGTACCAGGTTAGAGTCTGGGCTTTATTCTGTGGATAATAGGGAGACCCTAGACATTTTTGAGCAAAGCACTGAGCAGATGAAAATGATCTTTTAGGATATTAACCTGCTAAGAGTGTTTAATCAAGATATGAGAGAATGGCCAAAAGCAGTCAAGAAACTGTGCAACAATCTGTGACCTGAAGTTGTGAACTGCCGAACTGAACTATCTGAGGAAAGTACCATGAGCAAAGGGACACAGCTGATGTAGCAGGCATGAAGAGCTCCCTTTACTTGGGAGAATGCATTTACCTAACAGCCTCAAGCTGCAGCACCATCAGGACCCGCCACAGCAACATTCAAGCAGAGGTCAGCATTTTTCCCTGCAGCTCCAAATGACTGAGCATGGCAGCATTAGAAGGGCCTAGCCATTTCTACCTAAGGCAGGACCTCTCTAACAGGTAGTGCATGTTCCAGAGCTCTCCATTGGGTTGGCTGAGACTTTGCTGGATCTAACTGCTGGTTGCCTGAGACTCTCCCTGCCCAAATCTCTTCTTTCACAGGTTTCAGATCAGCATCCTCCTCCTGCTGCTTTATCTCACATATGTGTTACACCCCACTCCACAACTAATTTGGAAATATGTGAAAAGTTACACTTTATAAAATTCATACAAGTAAAAATTAAACTGATAATAGTGAGTTCGTTGTATCTAGGAAAGACATATTCTAAGTTTAATTATTTCATGTACTAGAAAACTAAGAAATGTGGTAATTATGATTTATGTATTGAGAAAAACACCATGGTCCCTGTAGGTTTGAATGAGTTTTCTATGTGGTGAAATCTTTTCTCTGATTTAACCTGAGATTAAATAAGAGACTAAAATAGTTATTTGGGCATTTCTTTATTTAGAGGAGCCAATTTATTTTAAAGAGAACATTTTCATCTCACAACTGAAAGTAATAATGGGATAAATGGGAGGAGCAGAGCAGTTCTCTGAAACAAGTGCTGCAGCTGGGTTCAGCAAATATGATTGTCAGTATATGCTCTAAAAATATGTGCTTCAGATAGCAGAGATTCTTGAAACTTCTTTTGAATATACTTTATGTCTTGAGTTCATGAGACACTTCTGTGAAAATGGAAAGATGCTCCTGTCATAGCAGTGTTGAAAAAAAATACACACATGCACATATATATACACACATACATACATACACACACATACATACATACATACATACATGTAAAGAACTACCACATAATACACCAACTTGATATTCAGAATGTAATGGAAACTGAATTACAGACCATCTAACACTATCAGCTAAACATAACCACTCTTCCTGGCTTTTTTTGATGGGGGAAGTTATAGTATAATGTTAGAGGTATATTTTGTGTGTGGGGGCTAGGCTGGAAAGATTAATTGGCCCTTGAGTTTCAGTTGTTCAGTAATAGAGTACTCTGGAAATGAAACTGTCACACTAAAGTAGTTTTGAGCTAATAAAGAACAATTTGACCGAACAGCTGATCATTTCATTCCTATTTTTAACTGCTACCCAATGCAAAGTTTCCTTTTGAGATAAATCTTGGTAGTAGAAGTTGAAACATTTCAATAATATAAATTCAAATTACTGCCTCTCATTAATAAAACACTAAGAAAATAATTCCACAGTCCTCCTTAACCCCTAGCATAACCTCTCTCCTGCCAACTCCCCAACTTATACACTCTTTTTTCCCAAATTGCTTTCTACCTGATTCTATAAATTCCCAACTTTGTAGTTTTTCCTCACATCTTTCATATCTTTTCCACAACTCCCTACTCTCAGCTGAGAATATTGCCTCATACTTCTCTGAGAAAATAGAAGCTATCAGAAGTTGCTCAGCTTGTTTCCCAAATCCACAATTCTGCCTGCATCTGTACATTTTCTCCTTCTTCCCTCCTGTTTCAATGGGGGGAGTGTATCTCCTACCAACACTTCTGTGCTGCTATGGATGCAGTCCTCTCGCCACATCATCATCTCTTCCTTTCTCATGAATTATTCTGATTCCAAACAAACATGTGCTGGTATTGCTCATCTGTAAAAAACTTGTTTGCGACTTATATCCTCTTCAATCTACCTTTCCTTCTTTTGCTTCTCCTCACAGAAAACTTCTTGAAGTATCCTGTCTCTGTACACTGTCTGCACTTGCTCACCAGTAAGTCATTCTTGAATCCTCCTCCACAATTCAGCTTCTCTGTCCCACCATGCCTCTGAAATTGTGTGTGTCAAAGTCAGCAATGACCACTATATTGCCAAATCCATTGGCCATTTGGTCCTTATCTTATTTGATTCTTCAGGATTATCTCTCTCCCTGAGAGCATTCTCCTCTCTTAGCTTCTGGGATGCCATTCTCTGCAGGAAAGTGTTAATATAGCAGAGTACAACAAACAGCTATAGCAATTGTAAATATTGATATAACCAACATGGGAGCAACTAAACATATAAAGCAAATACTAACAGACCTAAAGGGAAAAATTACAGTACAGTAACAGTACATAATAGTGGGGGACCTTAACACCCCACTTATAGCAATGAGTAGATCATCCAGGTAGAAAATAAATAAGGAAACAGTGGCACTGAATAACACATTAGACCAGATGGACTTAAACAGATATATACAGAACATTCCACCCAAAAGCAGCAGAGTACACATTTTTTCAAGTGCTAATGGAACATTCTCCAGAATAGATCACATGTTAGGACACAAAACATGTCTCAATAAATTTAAGAAGACTGAAATCGTATCAAGCATATCTTTCAGATCACAATGGCATGAAATTAGAAATCAATTGCAAGAAAAAACCTGGAAAAAACAAACGTGTGGAAGCAAAACAACATGCTTCTAATAGAACAATGAACACATCAAAGAGGAACTCAAACAATACATGGAGACAAATGAAAACAGAAACACAATTCAAAATATGTGGGTTTTAGCAAAAGCAGTTCTAAGATGGAAGTTTATAGCAATACAGGCCTACCTCAAGCAACAAGAACAATCTCAAATAAACAATCTAATCATACAACTAAAAGAACTAGAAAAAGAAGAATAAACAAGCCCAAAGTTGCCTGAAGGATGGACATAATAAAAATCAGAGCAGGGATAAATAAAATACAGACTAAGAAAATAGAAAAAGTCAATGAAAACAAGGGCTGGTTCTTCAAGAAGATAAACAAAATAGACAAACGCTTAACCAGACTTACCAAGAAAAAAGGGAGAGGGCACAACTAAACAAAATCAAAACAAAGAAAGATGTTATAAAGAACAAAAAAAAAACCATGCAAACTAAAAGGTGGCGGCATGAGAGATGAGACACAGGCTTCCTCCTAAAACTGCATATAATACGAAAATATAATTAATGCAACTAATCCTGAAAGAGCAACAGGAAAGTGGACTGCACCAGACTGCATACACCTGGAGAAAAGAGCAGACCTCGCAGAACAGGGTAACGTACCAAAGCTATGGCCCGGTGGGACCCAAGCCCTTCCCCCACCCCAGCTCACCAGTGGGAGGAAGAGAAACGGAGCAGGGAGGGAGTGGAGGCCTGGGACTGCTGAATACCTAAAACCAGAGATCTGCTCTGGGAGCACAAACCTACATTTCATGGTGCTTGCATGATACTCTCATAATTATGGGTCTGGAAAGCTAAGACTGGCAGAATTCCAGGAGAGATTGAGATTCCAGCTGCTTGTGTAAAGCAGGGATCGATATCTGGCAGCTCTGGGACAAAAGAAAGGCAGGTAGTCTGAGAGACTTCCTAACAAGGAAGCCCTTAGCAAGACAGCTGCTAAAGGGGCAAGGATTGCACAGAACTTACTGCTCAGGAGAGAGGACAGGTAGACAAAATTGTCCAGGTGCACTCTGTCCAGCAGGTTGGGAGCTTTGCATATAGACTCTCATATTTAAGGAGAAAAAGAAATCTTCCTCCTTAGACGATCTTCAGGTGCTCCAGCTCCCTGGCTGGCTACAGAGCTCCAAGGACCTCCTCCGTGATACGGAGCCTACTGCACCTTTTTCCCGGTCAACCCCACCTGGCTCACAAACCGGCAAACCCTTCGCTGGCGTTAGGCCAGCCAGAGGGAAGATCTGTCTACAGCAACTACAAACACAAAGCACAGAGGCTTATACCTGTGTGCTCGGCCCACTGGTTCAGGCAGGGGAGACAGGCACAGCAGACAGGAAGCAGGAAACAGCTCTTTCCTCCCCCCAGGCACCAATACCACTCCCCTGCGACCCCCGACATTCCTTCAGGGGCTGAGCAGCTCCAGGGAGTAGAGCTTCTGGGCATGAGAGGGCACCATTTACAAATAAGAAACTCCAAAGGAACCTGGTTCAGAGTAAAATTATTAATACAACTTCTGAGAAAGATTTAAATGATATCACCTCATGACTCTTCCTGAAAGGGAGCTCAAAATAAAAATCATTAACATGCTCATGGAGGTACGGAAAGATATTCAAGAACTCAGGAATGAGTTCCAGTTGGAGACCCTTTCATTGAAGAGCACACTGGAGGGTATTAAAAGCAGATTGGATACGATGGAGGAGACGATAAATGAAATAGAAACTAGAGAAGAGGAATACAAAAAGCTGAGGCACAGAGAGAAAAAGGTTCTCTAAGAATGAAAGAATATTGAGAGAACTGTGTGTCCAATCCAAACGGAACAGTATTCGCACTATAGCAGTACCAGAAGAAGAAGAGAGAGAAAAAGGGATAGAAAGTGTCTTTGAGGAGGTATTTGCTGAAAACTTCCCCAATCTGAGGAAGGAGATAGCTTCTCAGGCCATGGAGATGCACACATCTCCGAACACAAGGGACCCAAGGAAGACAACACCAAGACATATAGTAATTAAAATGGCAAAGATCAAAGATAAGGACAGACTATTAAAAGCAGCCAGAGAGAGAAATAAGATCACATACAAAGGAAAGCCCATTAGGCTATCACCAGACTTCTCAACAGAAACCTTACAGGCCAGAAGGGAGTGGCAGGATGTATTTAATGCAATGAAGCAGAAGGGCCTTGAACCAAGAATACTTTATCTGGCAAGATTATCATTTAAATTTGAAGGAGGGATTAAATAATTTCCAGATAAGCAAAAGCTGAGAGAATTTACCTCCCATAAACCATCCCTATGGTGTATTCTGGAGGAACTGCTATAGATGGAACTGTTCATAAGGTTTAATAGCTGTCACCAGAGGCAATACAGCCACAATAAAGAAAGTAGAACAGCTAATTACTAAGCAAGTGCAAAATTAAATTAACTATCCCCAAAGTCAATATCAAGGGATAGACAAAGAGTACAGAATATGATACCTAATATATAAAGAATGGAGGAGGAAGAAAAAGGAGGAATAAAAAAAAAGAACCTTTAGACTGTGCTTGTAATAGCATATTAAGTGAGTTAAGTTAGACTCTTAGATAGAAAGTTAACCTTGAACCTTTGGTAACCACGAATCTAAAGCCTGCAAAGCCAATAAGTACATACCTATAGATAATCACCCTAAATGTAAATGGTCTGAATGCACCAATCAAAAGACATAGAGTCACTGAATGGATAAAAAAACAAGACCCATCTATATGCTGCCTACAAGAGACTCACTTTAAACCCAAAGACATACACAGACTAAAAGTGAAGGGATGGAAAAAGATATTTCATGTAACTAATTGGGAGAAAAAAGCAGGAGTTGCAGTACTTGTATCAGACAAAATAGACTTCAAAACAAAGAAAGTCACAAGAGACAAAGAAGGACATTACATAATGATAAAAGGGTCAATCCAACAAGAAGATATAACCATTATAAATATCTATGCACCCAACACAGGAGCACCTACATATGTGAAACAAATACTAACAGAATTAAAAGGAGAAATAGAATGCAATGCATTCATTCTAGGAAACTTTAACACTCCACTCACTCTGAAGGCTCATATTTTTGCCTAGGAACATCCAATTAATTAAGCTTTAAATAACATACTTGATAGTACAGCATGGAGAATACAGTTAATGATTCTGTAACATCTTACACCCTATGCAAAAACATCACACACATGTTGCTGCATTTTCATTGCTGGAGGAAGACAGCACATGGGATGAAGAGGGCATAAGGAACACTGTCCATGTATTCCTCTGGACTCCATCTGTACCTTTTCTCCTTATGATCCAGTGCTATGTGACTGTACCACAATGATAAATCTCAGCCATGAGTATAACTATATGTTGATTCCAATGAGCTGCTCTTGAGGACTTCTAACACTACTTTATCCTGGTTTTCCTTTTCTCAGACTTCTTTGTTGGTTTCTCCTGTTCTGTTCCACTTGGAGTCTCAAGGTTTTATTCTCTTCTCTAACTATACTGTTTTCTAGGTGATCTTATTTGGCCCCTTAATATTAAATATGTCATCTATATGCTGACAACTTCAAAATTCATATCTCTAGTCTAATTCCTACCACTCACTCTAGAAATTGATATCCAAAAGCCTATTTGAATCTTGTAGGCAAACTAATATGGCCAGATTGGAATTCATAATTGCTGTCTCCCAAACCTGGTCCTACCTCTGTTTTCCCCGTCTCAATGGATGACTCCACCATACATGCTCTTATCAAAGGCAGAAATCTGGGAGTCATTTGTGACTCCTTATCTCATACCACATCTATCATCAAATCTTGTTAGTTTTACCTCCAAAATATTTCTCAAATCTGACTACTTTTCACTGTCACACCCTGATATAAGCCATTATCATCTCTCACTGGACTACTGAAACAGCCTCCTAATCAGTCTCCCTACTTCCATTCTTACTTGTGTATAATCTCCACTAAGAGAGCAATTCTTTGAAAGTTTAAATCAGATGAAGTCATTTTCCTGATTAAAAACTTGTATTGATTTACACTGCACTTATTGAGTAAATTTAAGTTCTTGGTCTACCTACTATATTAGAAGAAAGAGTAGGTGCTCTTGCATTGTGAGAAAAGCTTGGCTTGATCAAGAAACTGAAAGGTCGAGTACCTGGAGCAGAATGAGTAGGTGGGGATCAAGATATGAGATGAATATGAAGAAAAGGAGTCTTTTCTGTCATGGCCTTGTTTTTGAGTATTTATTATACAAATCTGTGTGGGCATATAGAAGCAAAAGTCATAATAATGTTCTCTAATGAATGGATGATTTATAAAATGAGTCCCCACTCACAAATTTTTCCATACAAAACATTAGTACTTATCTTCCCCACCATATCTCATTCAGTTGCTCTCAGTCAATATTGTCACTAGTTTGAATTTTCAAACTGTGGTAAATACCTGAATTAAATGAATCAAAGAAGAATTTAACGGCAGATTTTGCAACAGGTACAAGATTTCATGAATGATTAAAGTGATATTAGAGAACTCTTTAAAAAACACATAATGCTTTTGGCAAGTAAAGCTCTGTAGTTATACCAGTTAATAATAGAAGCAGAGATAATAGAAAAATGAATGTGCTTCAAAAAGGAATAATTTTAAAATCAAGAAATTAAGGAAAGTTATGAAAATTAATGAGGCTCTTGGTAATTTCTGCAAAAATGACTCTACCTATTAAGAGAATGATAAAAAAAAAAGCCAGATGGGAAGAAAATATTTGCAAATCACATATATGGTTCAGGATTTATCCCTACAATATATAAAGAAATCTCAAAACTCAATAATAAGAAAAGAAGTAAGGCCCCAAAAGGAGATAAAAGATTTTAATAGACATTTCACCAAGAAAGAGATATGCATACTAAGTCAGCACTCAAAAAGATGCTCATCATTAGTAGTCATTAGGAGAATGCAAATTGGAAGCACACTGATATTCTACTATACTCCTAGCAGAAAGGGTAAAGTTAAAAAGACTGACCATATTAAGTAAACAAGGATGTGGAGCAACTAGAACTCTCATACACTGTTGGTAAAAAATGTAAAATGGAATAATAACATTGGAAAACATCTTGAAGTTTCTTAAATGTAATACGTATACCTATGATATGATCCGGCCATACTTCTTCCAGGTATTTATCTGAGAGAAAACGAAATACATATCTATACAAAGACTTATACATTAATATCCATAGCAGCTTTATTTATAATAACTAGAAACTGGAAATAACCGGAATATCTATCAACAGATAAATGGATAAGCAAATTGTGGTGTATTCAAACAATGAAACATTAATCAACAGTTGTGGTAGAGAGAACCATAAAGTCACACCAACTGCGAGGAAGATCAAGTGATGAGGTCACTTGAGGAGCAGCATTGGCATCAGCTGGGAATTTTTAGAAATGCAAATTATTAGGCCTCACTCCATACCTACTGAGTCAGGAACTCTGGGTATAGGAACTCTCTAAACCACTAATGTACCAGTGAAGGTTCTTGACATACCAGGTATCTTTATTGTCAGTAACCAACTCTGGCTAACTTAAATTGAGGTTAAATGTATTGGAAAGCATCAGGTAAGTCACAGAATTGTTGAGAAATGATAAGAAGCATTCTCAGATAATGGACAGGAACCAAAGGAGTCAGGGTAGCAGAAATTAGTTAAGATACTGCCGCCACCCTGTCTGTTTGACATAATGGTCACTGTAGGCAGCCACTACTCCTGATAACACAGCCATAGACCCCAGACTGCCTATACCAAAGCTACCACAGATCCAGTATCATCTATCATCCCTTCATCTTGGCATAACGTACTCAATGCATGATGGCCAAATCTGGGTCACAAGGCTGTGAGGGGAGTAGAGAGTGAATCACACCCCTCAGGCTTCTGAAATTAGAGGTGGGAGCCTACTTCCCACAAGACCTAGATAAGGAGTTTCCCAAATCTAGCAAGTGTATTCAGATGCTGAGTAGTCAAAAACAATTACATATGCCCACTATTGTAAGTGTTCTGAATAATTAGATGTATTTTTACCAGAATTAGTCAAATGTATTCTTTGTATTACTAGTTATGGATTTAAGAACTGTCCATAAAATGTCTTCTTTGTTCTTGAGAGATATATCTTTTCATTCAAGTATTGGATTACAGTGGATCATAAGAGTGGATGGTGCTAGCATGTGCCTTTGCACTGCATGTTTGGGTAAAGACTGTGAAGTAAAATGACTGGGTTTGGAATACTGCTCCTTTGACTGAACCCTTGCTGGTCTTCAAGTGGTGTTATTTTTTTAAATTAAAGTATTATTGATAAATAATCTTATGTTGGTTTCAAATACACAACATAGTGGTTCAACAGTTATTCATATTATTAAATCCTTACCTCCTCTAGTGTGGTCACTATCTATCAATGTAGTAAGATGTTACAGAATCATTAACTGTATTCTCCATGCTGTACTATCAAGTATGTTATTTAAAGCTTAATTAATTGGACATTCCTAGGCAAAAATATGAACCTTGACCTAAATGTTATACCTCATATAGAAATTAACTCAAAATGGATCATGTGTTTCAATGCAAAACATAAAACTATAAAACTTTAAGAAAACAAACCTTTGAATCTAGGACCAGTAGAGTTCTTAGATCTGAAATCAAGAGTTTGACCCACAAAAGGAAAAACTGGCAAATTAGACCTCATCAAAATTAAAACCTTTTCTCTGCAAAAGGTCCTGTTAAGAGCATGAAAAGACAAGTGACAAATGAGAAAATATTTATAAGTCACATATATGACAAAGGAATAGTACCTGGAATACATAAAGAACTCTCAAAACTCCACCATGGAAAAAACAAGCAATCCAATTACAAAGCAGGCAAAAAACATAAGCAGACATTTTACCGAAGAGTAAATGCAGGTTGCAAATAAGCACATGAAAACATGGTCAACATTATTAGCCATTAGGGAAGTACAAATTAAATCCACAATGAGATATCACTACACTTAACAGAATGGTTAAAATAAATAGTAGTGACAACACTAAATGTTGCCAAGGATGCAAAGTAACTGAATTACTTATACATTGCTGATGAAAATGTAAAAATGATACATTGACTCCAGAAAGCAGTTTGGTGGTTTTTTAATTTACAAAACTAAACATGTAACCCAGTACAACCTAGCAATTACACTCCCGGGCATTTATCCCAGAGAAGCTGAAATTATGTTCACACAAATGCCTGAAAAAGCATAGATCTAATAATAACATAATTAGACCATAAATTCTATCCAGAATGAGGTAGGGAGACAAAAGTCTCGCAAAATATAAGTAAGAAGTATGGAGATTAGAATCAGAAGGTACAACATATGTCTAATGGGAACAGGAACAAAAACTTGTGAAAATAGCTAAAAATTTTGCATGATTGATGAATGATATGAATACTTTAAGAAACACAAATCCCCTGCAAGACAAAAAATTTAAAAGCCTACATCTAGCTACATTGTAGTGAAATGGCAAAATGCCTAGCAAAGAGAAAAACTGTAAAATAACCACAGATTCATTCCTTTAGCTCTGATTTCCTTCCTTTTAAAAACTGGACTTCAAATATACTCTAGTTTAACAAAATGAAGTAGATACCATGGCTGAATCAAAAAGGTTTTATATGAAACATTCAAAACTTATAAATCATATGGGAACTAAAAAAAACCCCTCATTTCTCAGATCCAATATTCTTATGCTTTTAATAACTGCAACACAGAAGCCTGGATATTTAATTCTAATATAATTCAAATATCTCTAAAGATTATGGTCTGACTGAGAGAGTCATCCACTTGCCAATATATCCCTAGCCCCAAATGCATCATACATGGAAAGCACTAAGGCAGGGGAAGGCGTGAAACTAACAACCTGCCATTTTTGTTCTCTACTAATAAGTGGATTATAACATAGTGGGTCAATAAGTATATCAAAGACATAAATATTTGATTAGTAATTATCCCTGCCAATCCCTCCATCTTGAGGAGAAATCTCTCTTCAGAAAATTTTCCATGAAGGGCTAGTGCACATTCTAGGTCTTCCAACAAAGGTGATTATAGTCTGCTTCCTCCAGGGGTCCGATAAGAAATCAGTGTCTCCTTCAGGGTCTGACTGAAAGTCTAATGGGCTGTTATCCTTTGGCCGAGGATCCTGAGTGCTAGGGGATAAAGAATGCTTGGGAATTGGTATGAAAAGAGAAAAATGACCCCACACTTTGGGTAACTGTCTCCAATGATGAGTAGGCTAGGTTCCACAGAGAAGCTTAAGGTCTCCCAACTTTCTCACCTGAAGGGGTTTCAATAGTGATAGAAAAAGACTTCACCTCTTTTGTGACAATAATTCTTTTGACTTTTCCAGGTCAGACATCAGTTCCCGTAAACTGACTAGAAAATCACCTGGAACTGCTTTGAAATCTTATATCCAGTCATTCCTGTTCTTTCAGATCCCTTGCTCAAGCTAATCCTTTCATATCATTCTTGTTTCTCTTCCGGTGAGGCTGCAGAGTCCCTTGACCTCTCTCCTCTCTGCCTACTAGCTCTCTTCTCTCTTCACGTAGATGGCAACCAATTTCAACATTAACCACTCTCTTTCAAATATTCTCAAACTCAATGATCTCTACTCAGAAAATTCAATGAGATATTGTAGGTAAAGCCCTGGCTGAAGTAAGTGCTCAACAAATGGTACTAACACTACTAACCATCACTACTACAACATACATAACATCCACTTGCTTCTTTGTCATTCTGTTGTATCATACGTACAATCCTGGACTGCTGAACATTATTGGAGAAAATCACTAAATTTTGCAGATGTTAGGTAATTCATGCTTCCAGCCTTAACTGCTGAGCAGTTCTAATGGTCCTCTAATCAGTTTTCTGAATTTTGAGACTATTCTAAACCTTCTCCAATCTCCTTAAATCTTCTACAAACTACATCCGTCCATCATTCTCATTCTCTTGATTCATGAGAAGAAAAAGAAACCATCAGAAAGAACTTCTCCAATTACCAGCCATCAAATCTGCAAATCTTTCTTCATTTGCACCTACCCTCCCCTGCTTTCTTCTTCAGACAAAAAAAGTACTGTTCTAGTTTACTGCTGAGGGCCAGTTCTTCCATTGTCTCCTCACCCACACATCTTCAACCTCTCTCTACTTCTCTTTAGTATTTAAAACAGCCCACCTTCAAAAATTCCTCTTGTTATTCCAACTACCTCCTTATCTCTCTCCTGTTCTTCCCACCCAAACTTTTAAAAAAGATTATCCGCTTTTGGTACCTCTATTTAACTCCCATTTATCCTTCGTAATTGTAATTTGGTTTCCATCCTATACATCAAGGAAAGTGTTCTTATCTGCCTCATCAATAACTCCAATAAACCCTTCTCAGGTCTCATTTCATTTAACCTGTTAGCCACCTTTTGTACATTGACCACTTCCTCCATCTGAAACACTTCGCTTATAGGAATGCCCACTTTCCTAGAACTCCTACCTCTCTGACTGCTTCTTGTGAGTATTCTTTGTGGTGTCTCTGTCCTCCCTTCAATATGGGGTCCCTTAAAGATTGGTCAAGGGCCCTATTCTTTCCATACTGCTAAAACTGATTAAACAACGAGGCCATTAGATGGCTCTAATTCCTTGGCTGCCTCCTGAAGCAACCCAAAATCTGAGTATGGAAAAAGGTTAAAAATCTGAATGTTAAGAACAACCAGCCGCAAAACAGCCAACTGAGCTTTAAGTTTTAGCCAATCAAACAATCCTTTCTTTACTTTTCACTGTCTTTCCCTGATCCCTGTTGGGGCTCCTAACCACTTCTGGCTTGGTGGTGCCGAATTCCAATGGATTTTTTTGCTCAAATTAACTTTAAAATGTTAATACGTCTTAGTTTATCTTTACCAGTACCATATAGCTCATTCCCTCTGTGGGTAAAATTGTAACATTTCCAGAATATCTCCCCTGGTTTTAGTACATATGCATATCAATAGGGATTCAGAGGTGGAAAGAAGTATGGCTTTAGTGCATTTGCATCATTCCTCAGGGGTGGAGAGAAGTTTATCTCCATATCAATGGGCAATTACTTGGGCAAGGAGGGCTTATCTGTACCTGAGAGGTGAGGGGGAGAGCCAGTTTTGCTTCTGCTGGAGCAGGAAAGAGAGAAGGCCCTGGACTGGAGTTTGTAAGCAATAAATGGGTTTTAAACTTTATTTCTCCCTTTGACTGATTTTGGTTTTTAGAGGTATTTTGCCCCAGGATTTCCTCTCACCGGACTTATACCATCCAATCCACCTATATGGTAATCCATATCCTAGTTTAGATCACCCTCCTAATCTATACATCAAAATACTTTCCCATCCCTTAGGAATTCTATCTACAAAGCTGTTTCTGCTGTTGTTCGTCTCAGTGAAGGACCACTATCTACCAAGCTTCCCAAGCCAGTATCTGACATCATCAGGTCTCTTCCTTCTGTTTCTTCATATTTAATCAACTATCACACCCAGGTCATTCTACTTGCTGATATAGCTCTCAAATCATTTCAACTGACATCCAGGCCATTGTTATGTCACATCTTCATAGGGGCCCTCCAGTTTTTCAACAGTCCTGTCTGTTCTGATCCATTCTTCATACAAAGCCAGAGTTATTCTTCAAAAATGTAAATTATATCATGCCACTCCTAAGCTTAAAATCTTTCAGTTTCTTGTTGCCTCTAGTTTGAAGCTCTAAAAACTCCCTAGCATTTCCTTCTAAGTCTCAATTCTCCACTCCGCTCTCTTGCAAGCAGTCTTTACTCATTCTGAACTTTGAATTCCTAGAGTGCATATGTGTGCAGCCTGTGAGCTGTTCCTTCACATATATATATATATTCTCCCTCCTCTTTTCCTAACAAACTGCAGTCAACCTTTAAATTCTAGGATACCACCTGAAGCCCCTCCAATTTGAGCTCCACTCGAGGTGTTCCAAGACAAGCATCCTGTACTTACCTAACAATTAAGGGCATTGTCTTGTAATTGGTTATTCCCTAGCCTACTGGTCCTCTGGACTGTGAAACACTGGAGGGCAGAAACCACGTGCTCTTTCGGTCTCAAGGGCCCGAAAGGAGTCTGATAAAATGTAACAACCCAATTAATACTTGTTGAATTAGTCACTTCTCTGGACTGTGGGCGGCCGGGAGAGTACCTGAAAGATGAGGGCTTACAG
This sequence comes from Phataginus tricuspis, assembly GCA_029783875.1. NCBI lineage: Eukaryota > Metazoa > Chordata > Mammalia > Pholidota > Manidae > Phataginus > Phataginus tricuspis. Next base: position 45,426,503 of record JAQQAC010020896.1, on the reverse strand, counting down.
GGGAGAGTGAAAGCTCTGTAGTAACATGTGGGATGGATACACAGTACCTAGGGTTTTCTGTTAACTCGGAGTCGGGACTAGGCCGGCTGCTTTGCCGGAGGCCACGGCGACTAACTCCTGAGGGCAGCCGCAGGTACGCGCGAGCCCAGACGAGGAAGGGCAATTGCTTGGGATTCGGCCTCGCGCTGCCGGTGGGTAGCCTCGCGCTCGGCCGGTGAGGCCGCGAGGGGGGCTCCGAGCCAGGCCCACGGGAGGGAAGCGCCGCCCTCCGGGGTTCCCCCGCAGCGGCCGCTCCTACCTCCTCCTCCTCGCGCACCTCCTCCGACACTGCCGCCCCGCCCCGCCCCGGAAGTGACTTGAGGCCTGTGCGGAACCTCCGGGCGCGGTTGCTGCAGCGTCACCAGCCGGGCCCGGTGCGGGGCGGGCAGAGCGGCTGCTGTAGCAGCCAACGAGACGGGGATCGCGCCCGGGACCAGCAGCGCGCCAGCCGGGGCAGGGGACCCAGCAGTCGGGCCGAGGGCGACGGGCCGCCGGCGGCTGTGGGGCGACGACGCCGCGGAGGAGGCGGAGCCCGGAGAGGGGTGGGGGCCGGGGAGGGCTAGGGTGGGAGCGGGTGGGGGGGTGCCCCTGGGCTCATGGAGTCGGCCGAGCCGGCGGGCGGCGGGGAGCCCCTGGAGCCGGGCGGGCGCCCCCAGCCGGATCCGCGGGGCTTCGTGCCTCAGAAGGAGATCGTCTACAACAAGCTGTTGCCCTACGCCGAGCGGCTGGACGCCGAGTCGGACTTGCAGCTGGCCCAGATAAAAAGCAACCTGGGCCGGGCCGTGCAGCTCCAAGAGCTGTGGCCCGGGGGCCTCTTCTGGACCAGGAAACTGTCCACGTAAGTGTGTCGGGGCCTGCAGGATGGGCTGGGGGCAGAGGCGCAGTGGGAGGGAGTCCGAGGTGGGCTGCTCTTTGTCCGCACCGGACCAGGACCCTCAACTCTGCCCAGACTCGAGCCGGTGGTCCCCATGCAGACGTCTCAGGATCGCGACTGGAACCTGGGAAGCGCTAAGGCTCCTCCCTGCCACTTTCCTACGGGACCTTCCCGGCCCTCGCTGGTCTAATGAAGGGTCCTCCCCAGATCCCCAAGAGTTCTGGTTGTTGTCTTCCCACCTGCGGGACGCAGGGGAGCCGGGGGGCGGCGGTCACCCAAGGGAAAAGAGGGCCTCCCAAGGATCCTCCTTGGACCTTGGGGCAGACAAGATTTGGCTTTGGGGGAGTAACTCTTGGTTTCTAATCGGGCTTCCTCTTGTTCTTTCTTCCCTGGCGGTCCCCGCCTCTTCGTATCCCTTAATTCTCATCTAGTAACTTTCTGAATGGGAAGGAGGACGGAGGGAACTTCTGGGTTCTGGGTTTTGGTGCCAGCTCACTCTGTAGATTTTATCGAAGAGATTGTTTTAAAAATCAGTCCTCATCCGGTTCTTAGGCTGTGTACTAGGCGTTATTGTTGAGAATGTTGAGTCTTAAAACCTCGGGAAAGCGTATGTTGCTCCACTTGTGACGAACCTAAGGAAAATGGAGAGAGCTGTCAAGTTGACCTGGGTTATTAGTATCCAGCCTGTGTTAATTTCTGAGTCGCTCAGAAGAATGTAGATTACCTAATTTGTTCAGGAGTTATAGTTTTCTTCTGTTAACATTTATTTATTTTTCACAAACGAGTTTCAAACTATAGCTCCCCATAAGTTGGGAAGAAAAAAGGAGTAAAAGTACAGTTGGGGAAGAGGTTGAGACTTTACTAGATGGACATCTTTACTGTGTTGAGAACTTAAAAAAAAATTATTGTGTTGTATCTTGTTTGGTTAACTGTACATAAACTCTGGTAACATTGTATGCTCATGCATGTGGGTATGGATGGGTGAACTCACAAGACATAAATCACTTATCCAGTGTTTACCCAAATCTGCTGAGTGAACTGGGTGATGACTCAGGGTTTTGTAATGCAAGTCTTTTCTACATTTCCTCACCGGATGACTTTTTCTGCCAATTATTAGGGAGCTTCTAAGAAATTTCTCATCTCCAGTGGGCGGCCTCGGTGGTGGGAATAATTACCTTTTTAATTAAAAAGAAGAACTAAAACAATTTGCCCTTTTCAAAGAGTGACCATAAAATGTCAAGGTTAAAGCTTTCTTCTTGATTAGAGTGTAATGAAGTTTGTGGTGTTAGGATCCATGGGAGACTTGGGGAAGAAAAAGTGCAACAGGGAGAAGAACCATCTTTAGTCAGAACAGAAGAATGTTTTATAAATGATTGAAATTCAGGGGATTTTTCTACTGAGCTTCCTGCGAATTTGTTACCCAGGCACAGTAAAAAGAAAGTTACTTTGTCAGTTCCAGTGATTCTCCATTTTAACCACTTGATTACATTCGCCAGTGAATAACCTTATTGGGGACACAAACGGCTCCTTTTAGATATACAATATACTAATACCAGTGTGTGAATGCATATCTGGTTTGGATTATGGATCTAGAATCTACACAGGTTACAGTCCCATGCATTGTTTTCTGACATATTTATTGTTACTAAGCTTGGCAAATTAGCACCAGAGTTTTATTATTTTTGACTTACTAGGTATAAGTAAGCTTTTACCTAGAAAGGGCTAAAAACATAGTGGAGACAGTTCTTGGTGTTTAAGGTAAGATTGCAGTTATATGGCTTAATAACCTATGAACCGGAAACCGTTTATATCTTAAATAAGCAACAAGAAATGCTTTCAGATAGAATTTTATTTTGGAGTGGTGGTTAAATGCTGCAGACAGATTCTTGGGATTATACTATGAGACATTTTGAACTTGGTGACACACGTTGTGATCTTGAGAGTATTTTTTCTTCTAAGTCATTTTAAGGTGACCTGTTTATAGTTGTGCTTGTTTTTTAGGCCTTGTGTGTGTTGCACAAGTTTACGTCTAAATGATGCCAAAGTATGTGATAATAGCTGTCAATTCCATGAGTAATGATCATATTTAGTACTTTGTAGGAGAATGGCAAGTAGTGATGAAAATAAAATCTAATTTCTGTCACTAGCTCTGTGACTGTGGTGATTACTTTAATTGTGTGTTTCAATATTCTTGTGAGAGAAATGAGGGGTTGGACTAAATTCCTGAGAAACATTCCTGCTCTGGTATTTTATGATTTGATTTTTTTTATCCTGTAGAGCCTCAAATAAGCCAGTGTGTATCTTTCTACAAGGACTGCTTGAGCAATTTGTAAAGTACTGGGAATAGTTGCATAGATGAAATACATTCCTAAAGAAGACAAGAGTGTAAATGCTGTTCAGAGGCACTAGGACTGGATCCTGACTAGAAGTGTACACCCCTAATCTGGGCATCACAGGGTCTGTGTAGAGTTCTGTGGAGGTCCTCAGGCTCCCCTTTTTTGACTATTTGCCTTCTTTTGTACTTAGTGTAATTCTGTTTCAGTTCGTTTCCAGGCTCGTTTCCAGGTGTGTTTGGCCTCTCGGGAGAAGGATTATTTCTGTGTAATTTGGAAATTGGCCCTGTGTTAATACAAGCTCTCCTGTACAGACAGTTTATTAGAACTGCCTGTTGAAGAGAGATCGTGGGATGTATTACATCAAGGGACTAGTTTTTAAGGAGCAAGAAAACAAATTGGAGAAGAGAGGCACAAACCAGTGGTCTTTGGAAAACAGTAGTAAAGACAGCTCAAGGACGCTAAGAGAAAGGTATTGGTAGATGGCCCCAAGTAGAGAATGAAGGAAATTGAGGAAAGGTAATCCTGAAACTTGACTTTCCTTCTTTGCCCTCCTGGACCTTTCATGAGAGGCAGTGAAGTCTAGTCGGAAGGCCTGTTTATTTTTGCCTTTCTTGCCAGCAACAGTATCATCTTAGTCTTGCTTAACTTCTCTTAGAGTCCTCTTTTGGAAAATTGGAGTGTAGACTATTAGTAGTTTTTCAAACTTAGAACTTAGTGGTGCACTGTTTTATAAAAGCACAATATTAAACACAAAATTGGACTCCTCAGGCAGACTAAAACTGTGCTGGTTTTTCTTTTTAACACTTAATGGATAATAGAACCCCTTGAAAACCTGCTCAGGGCTCAACACACACTGTTGAAAAAAATCACTGGGCTAGTCCCCAGGGCCTTTTTAGCTCCATGTTCCCTTAAGTTGGTCTGGAGGAAAGACAAAAGGAAGGAGAACCAGTGACTGGGCCACTGTTCCCTACAAGCCTACTCCACCCATGATCATTTCTTTCTTGTTTCTTTTTTGAAATTGAATTTGATTTTAGTGAAAGTATGTGGGCACGGTATATTATGAAGGAAATTTAGGTACCTGGTTTGTTACAATGAAATGTTACGTTCTGTGCTGTTTTATAATGAGATGACTGTGTATTATATGGAGGACTCATTTCATTTGCTAATGAAACTGTAGCTCTCTTGTTTACTTATTATTAAGAACATTATGTAGCTTCCTGGATAGGGACTGGATTATCCCAGTTGAAACCAAATAATGTATTTAATTAGATTACTTAGCCACTGGAAACAAGTTTAGTCAGGATATGAGTTATCAAATACCCTGACTTCCTCTTGTGGAAAGTAACATGACCACAGGAGCACCCAAATTTGTATCATCTCAGTGTTAGGGAAGAAAGTAGAAAATGCTAACCACTGAATCTCAATTGTCTGTTCACATGATGTACTTAGTAGGATGTCTGATGTTTGAGTGAGAAATCATGAAGTACACAATAAAGATTCTTGACAAATTATAATATATATATATTGTCAAAAATAAAGATTCTTGACAAATTATCACATTTACCAGAGAAAACTCATTAGAGAAAGTAGTAGAAAAGGTTTTCTTTGTTATTAAATGACCACACTCAAAATGGGAATCAAGTTTCTTTGTAGTGAGAAAGTTGGTTTTTCATATAAAAAAATAAATGAAGTACCTGGTTTTGGAGACATGATTTTTTCTGACAAAGTTGTGTCATAGAACATTAAGCTATTGTTCACATTTGATTTTTTCTTTTAAATTAACTATTTTTTAGAGTAGTTACAGGTTTGAGAAAAACTGAGCAGAAAGCAGACTTCCCATATACCCCCTTCCCCACACATGCACGCATTTGCTTTTTCATAGCAGTGTCAAACGTGTATATGTGTTTATGTGTGTGTGTGTATGTATACACACACATTTTAAATATTTGAGGCTCTTCCCATTCTCCAAGGACTCTTGTTAACCATTCTTTTAAAACATCTTGTCAGTTTTTCCCTCAGTAGTTAACTGGCTGTTTTTGCCGGAATCACATTCTTCTGACTATGTTATTTGAAGAATGTTCTAATATTTTTTGTTTGCTTTAAGCATTTTTTTAAGTTATGGAAAATATCAAACATATACAAAGGAAGACAGTAATATAATGGGTTCCATGTACGCATCACCTGTCTTAACAATCATTTTCCCAGGGCCAATCATGTTCCCTCCACCAGTCCCATCCCCCAGCATTGCTTTTGAAGCATTTTACTTCATTTGTGTTAAAAGTATATATCTAAGGGAAAAATAATTTTTTTGTTATTAAATGACCATTTCAATACCATCAAACCTAAAAAAAATCCATTATCTCTTTAATCAACCTCATGAAATTCTGCTTTGCAAAATTTGTGATTTTATTTCTAAGCTTCAATTTCATTTGCATTGTTTTGTCTGTTTACTATAAACAGACCCCATGGGCAGAGATAAAAAAAATACAACTGATGAATGAACATTTTCATATTATGATGTCTCCCCCCCCCCCCCCTTTTGGAGGTGTAGAATCAATTCTAAGGTAACAAGGACTCCCTTGAATTATCTCCATTTTAGGAAACAAAGACACAGAGGTTCACAAGTTAATACACAATTTGATACAGAGTAGTAGAGTCAGGAGTCTTTTTTGAACTAATTATATTCTGAATGCCTGGCACTTGGGATATGTCAGTGAAAGATTTCTGCCTTCTGGAAGAGTTCCAGTGTGCTCTTTCTCTTAGCACACATTCTTGTTCATTTAGGACAGACTAGGCATGGGGTAGCTCCATCAATAAATGTAGGGAAAGAAAATATGAATTCTAGGTGCATTCTTTTAAAAAAAATTCTCATTATGACTAGTGGGTTTTAATGCCCCATATTGAGGCACTGAGAAAGGCAGTTTAAAAAAATTTTGTACAACAGTGTATATTCTGAAATCTGAAAGTATCACTTAAAAATTATTTTCTCAAGTGACTTTGCTGCATTGTTGTAAAATTAAAACTTTGAAATACATGTTCTAAATTGAAGTGAAGTGGAGGCTAATTCTTGTTTTTTAAGGAATGCTTATTTATTAGTAAATAAGTATACAACTTCTAAACCAGTTTTTCTCATTGTGGGACCTTAACTTTTTTCTGTTAAGTGAGACTCATTTCTAGTGACTCTCCCACACTCACTCCCATCTTTTTGATAGAAAATCCAAATCTGTGTTTCCTTGTAACCTTTGAAGAAAATGAGATAAAAAACTCATTCATACCATGTGAACAGCAAGCTGAGAACATGGTAATGAAAGCAACAGCAAGCAAACAACAAAAAACCCTCTATATTCATTAAGACTGCCTCTGGAATGTTCAAAGCAGCACATACTATAAATATTCCCATTTGGAATCTTGAGGTTGGCTACTTCCATATTCGGCCTACAGTCAGCATTTCTTCCCTTCTAGTGCCCTCTCTTGATCCGTTTTTCATGCTTCTCTATACTTTGTTTATATACCTTCCCTCTACGGTGAGCTTTCTTGAGGTCAGTGTCTTAAACATTTACGGTTCCTTCCCTCCACTGCCAGCGTTTAGTACAGTGGTGTATACACTCATAGGTAGTCAGTACTATTCAAATTAACTTTTTGTTCTTTGTAAACTGAAGCATTTTGCAGTTCTAAGGAATTGTTACTTTTACAGTCAAAGTGGAGAAAAGGAATCTGGGATGAGATCTGTTTTAATACTGGGTTCAAAAGAAAGTGTATATTTAAGCAAAGAAGTGGAGGGAAGGAGCATTTTGGTTAAGGAAGAGAAGCCAGGGGTACGGGGCTGTAGAGTTGAGCAAAGTTAGTTAGAGAAGAAAGTAGATTATACTGGTTGTATCAGGGAGTTTGACCAAGACTTTTATTTAAAAGTAAATCTGTAATAATTGTTAAGGTTAAATATTTAGTATTTAAAATTTAGAGTATGGTTTTTACAGTTTTTTGATAGAAGAACCATACAACTTTGGTAGTGGTTGTCAGCTTTTATGCTAACTTAGCTTTTCATAATACCTAGACTCTAGATTTTAGAGTTTAAAAATATAATAAACATTTGTTTCCCTTTCTAAGAAAAAACTAACATCACTGCAGCTGCAAAATGGGTTTAAGACTAGTATTGTAGTTCAGATAACTTGGAGACTGCTTAAGAATTATTTAAAATGCTTTATGATCTTCTAATAGTAGACAGTCTAAATGGAAGGTGTTAGTAATCTTTTTGGGCTGGTAAGTGTGGGTGTTTCATTTCATTTTCTAACAATTTTCTTTAAGCCAAGGGTGAAGTAGAAGTTTTTAGAGCAAGAAATTTTGTGAACACAGCCTTTTATATGTGAATGTTTACATTTTGGACAGATTCCTGGAGAGTTTAGTCAGGATACTTTGTGTTCTGAGGGACAGTAGGTTACTTCCCAAGATAAATAAAATGTTAGCAAATTTTTGTCAGCATATACCAAACAGAGGTGCTATTTTGTGTATGGCAGAAGAAAAAGTTGCCAAATTACAAATTCAGGAATGATTTAGAAATGTGTTTTTTTTTAATTCATAATTTAACACATATTATGACTTTTCCCTTTGTGATTGTTTTTGGGGTCTCAAAGTTTTTCATCTGTATGTTCATTTACATGTGTTTACAAAGAACTTTTCAGTTGTGGATTATGACCAAAGGATTGTGAAATCCTTTTAGTAGATCTTGACCAGTTTTTGTTGTTGTTTTTCGGTGTTTGTTTTTTATTTGTTGGTAGAATTATTAGAGTGAATTTGAAAATAAGGGTGAATGTGCATAAGCTTTGTTTCAGTTATACTGAGTTACATATTAATTACAATAAACACCCACATATTGAGCTATAAAGATACACGCGATGAAAATGAAAAGTTGCAACAGTTTAAATATATCGGTAACCTGGAGTATCTTATGAGGGATAACTACTAGATTGTTAAGATAGTGGTATAGATACTACCCACCACATGGTGAGGGCTCAGCAGTGTGCTAGTGCAATGCTATGGGCTTTACATTAATTATTTCATTTATTTTTCACAAACAGCCCTGTGAACTGTAGGTATTTTTACTATCCCAGTTTTACCATTAAAGAAAATGAGGCTCAGTGAGGTTATGTAACAGCTGATTTGCCTGATAACATCAGGGCTTTTGGTCTTAACCATGTGTCCAGAGGAAGGAAAGCAGCTCCCTGGGCTGTACAGCCTGAGAGGACTACCTAGGGAAGGAGAACTAATCTGAGCCTTTAGGTAGTATTTGGTTAGGTAAGAATGAATTCATAGAAAGCCATTTAATGTGGGGGAACAAAGATATAAGCAAATTGACCATACAACTGTGAAAAGTTCTTACTCAGAGCATCATATTGGAATTATCAGTTACCTGTCTCCCTCTCCAGGCTGTATGCTCCAGAGCATTTGTTATTTTTATGCCCTATTGTTTTTGCTGTGTCTGGCTCTTAAATGACCAATAGTAAAACATTTCAAGAAATGAGTGCCCTTTATCCATGCCTCAAGTGAGAAATAACTGGGAATAAGAAGCATCATGATTAGGTGTTAATGGTCAGTGACTTTATTACTCTAGAAACGGTCAGTTTAAAAAAGTCATAAAGAATATAACTCTGAAATACAATATGCTGAAATTCTAGTGAGTGTTGTTCGACATGTACTGCATGGGGATACAGAGAAGTGTGTGTGTACCTAAGATCTCCTTGTCCAGAGCCTTCCATCAGAGATACTATACTTGGTAAAGATAATAAATAGACCTGTTTTTTAAGTGTTTTGGAAACCTAGTCTTGATGTTTTAAAGCCAATTTGCTTAATTTGGTAATATATTTATTGTTAGTTTGAAGGGTTTTTTTTTTCCTTTTAGAAATAGCCCTGCTGAGGTGTTTATAATTACATAAGCCAATACATTCCTCGAGATACAATTGCACAATCAGTTGTAAAAATATATCTCAGAATGTCTACCTTGTTTTCATCTCTGGTTAGAGCTGAGGGTTAAATAGGTGTAAAGGTTTGGTGCTTGCCACCAGCTATCTTTCAGTCATCTAAAGATATAAAATGAACTATAAATGTATAACTATAGGATGAAATAGCATGTGGAAGATACTCAAGTTTGGTACAAGCAGTTAAGGGCCAGAGAGGACCGAGAGAGCACTTCTGGCTAGCAGTGAAAGACTTCATATAGGAGAAAGTTTTAAAGGATAGATAGGCATTTATGAATATGAACAAATAATTCACAAGAAAATAATTGTAATGTATAGTAGGCAAACAAGATACAGTTAGCCTCATAACTAAAATATAAACAGAAACAGACTTCATTACAATACATCTTTAATGACTTAACTAGATTTTTAAAAGCATATATTGTGCTTTAGACAGTCTGCTAAGGTATGGTAGTTTGTAAATGTGAGACATCTTGGAAACTTACTAAAAAACAACTGGTACCCGGGGCTCTGTTCCAGAACAGTTAAATCAGTTTCACTCGTGTACATTAATAATTATCCATCACTGTAGCCTTTTAAGGAAAACCAGGTTTTACACACAACATTAAATGACTTATCCAAGGGACTTACAAAGAACAGTTTGAACTTTCAACAAACCTGTAGAGAACCATGTTGCTGCTGTTTGCTTGGCTACTGTGTTGAAATCAATGAATATTCTATCTAGAGTTGATTATAATGTTGGAAGTTGCAAAGCAAGCTAGCGTGGAACCATAAGGCATTCTTCACTTTGGATAACACCTAACTTGCCTTTGTTCCATACCCAGCAGTCACTTGTAATTAACATCATTTAAAATTGTTCTCTGTTTGTGACAGTGTATCTCCTTTCTTGATCCTTAGCTTGACTTCTTTAGAGGGGCAGTGTGGGGATAAGGAACATTCTCTTGGTTGTGCCTTCTTGCCACAGAAATATGCTGTTTCTGCTCTGTTCTTCTGCCCAGAGCTGCCTCCTCTGCCTCTTCCTGCATCTTTCCCCAATTGCTCAGATTATTTTGACCTTTGATTGCCTATTCAGAGTGATAACAACTTTTTAATCTTTCAAGATTAAGTTCTGTGTTCACTTACATACGATGAAACATTGGTAAAAAAAAAAAAAAAAGAATCGCAGAACTGTAATACTTCAGTTATCCCCTTTTATAGTTGTTTTTCCTGGTACATGTCTCCTCACATCTCACTGTGAGTTCTTGGCCTAAAAGAACTATTCAAGTAGTACTCTACTCTGTATGTGTCATTTGCTCTAGAAATGCTCTTTTAATAAACAGGTAATTAAGTGAAAATAGAAGAGGTGGGTTTATGAGAAAAACCTTTCATTTTATCTGTTCACCCACTGTTCTTAGCAGTGAGGGGCTGTATCTGCATTTTTAATATTATGTGTAATGACCAAGGACTTAGTCTTGGAATAAAATCAAAGTGATTCATTCTTGATGCTCTACATTTCTCTGTTAATTCTGCCTTTTAACATTTTTTGTTTTTTCTCTTTGGTGACACCTTAGGAACAGAAGGAAAAGACTGGAACTGATGTAGTAGCTACAGTAAAGTTTGTGTGGTTTGTTTGGGTAGGGAAAGGAGTTGAAGTTACTGTCTGAATTAAATTTTGGAGTTGTTCAGGTATTTCACTGATCATGGTAGTTTTCCTTACTGTGAAATGTAAAACACCTGTCATTTGGCCTTAGCTGTCAGGCGGTAAGACACATTTTTTTTCTAATGCTGTGTCTCACTATTCAAACATTTTACATTTTAGTACAGTTTTATTGTTTTGCAATATAATTCCTGCATATTTCTAATACAGAAATTTCTAATTAATTTTTTTGTTGGTATCATGAACAATTTTCCTTCAGCTACCATTATTTTTTTATCTGGATGCCATATAGAAAGGCTGGTTGTTAAAAACATTCTGGAAGTTTTCTTATTTAATCTAAAAGCGGTTTTTTAGTTGATTGTTTCAGATGTTTTATGTATAATCATAGCATTGACACCTTACTTTTCTACCTTTCCTAAGCAATTTTCCTTATTTCTGTTTCCTAGTATATTTTACTCTTTAATCTATATTCAGGATAATACTAAATAGTAATAGTAAAAATAGTCATTACTGTCCTGAATCTGTTTTTAAAAGAAGTACCGCTTGGGAGGGGATGGGTGATGCCTTAAGTCTGATAGAACTAGTATAGTTACTGTCTGCTTCTTAATTAAGACTCGTGTATTTTGAAATTATTTAGTTTCTTTTTGTTACATTTGTTAATATTTTCTAACTTAAATTTTATTATAGTCAGACTGGCTAGAATAATGTCCACATGTTAGAATTAAGTGAGGTTTTCTTTGTGGCCTAGCTTATGACCAGTTTTTATAGGTGTTCCACAGAAAATTGAAAATGGCATAGTTTCTATAAGCTCCCAATTTCTATCCACATCTTCTAAACTCAGCTTAGTAATTATGTAATTATTATTACCTTCAGTCTAAGTCATATTGAAATGTTAAAGACACGCAGTAATTGATTTTGTTGCTGTTACTCAGCACATAAGGTTTCATTTTCTTTTTCAAGACTGTATAGTAGGTGGTTTATTGTCTGCTTTTTTCAGGAAATGCACAGTTCCTGGTTCTCTTTTTCTGTAGTGTTAGTAGCCATCCTGTGCCCATTAGAGGTTGCAAAATGGTGATACCTTTCATTTGTTTCTTGTTAGCTGAAGCTGGAGTTCATTAAAGAACTTTTCCTCACAAACTGTTGTTTACCTTGAGGTACAGTTCCTATACCAGGGACAGGAAAATTATGCCTGATTAATTTTCTTTCTTACAATAGTTTGTAAGATGACTTGTTACCCTAACATTCTTCAAAGATATGTTCTATGAGGTCTTCCTTTGTATTTATATTTTTTAGTATCATGAATTCAGTGGATTTAAATATCCATTATTGTTAATTATCATGATTCATGCTCTCTGATGTCATTTTTGGCTACTGAGAACCATACAACTTCTGTGCTTTTTAAAATAGGACTTTAATAGTCTGCTAAGGGATATTTTTAGTGAGGTAATAGTAGAAATGCAGAAATATTGATTATCTGGTTTTAAGCATAGTGTTTTATAATAAATTTGATGTGAAATGTTTTTATGTTAATTTAAATTATAAAATAATGCTGGTTTACTGTAGGAAAATTTGAAACAGATATGTAGAAGAACATAAAAATCACTATTTTACCATAGAGATATAACATTTTATGGTGATTGCATTTTAATCTTTTTTTTATTGTTGAAGTATACTTCATATACAATATTACATTAGTTTCAAGTATACAACATAGTGATTTGATAATTACTGACATATGCGAACCCCAACTAGTATAGTTACTGTCTGTCAACATAGAAAGATACTAAGTTATTATTGACTATATTCTCTATGCTGTACTTTGATCCCCATGACTGATTTATATTACAATTGAGATTTTGTGCTTCTCTATCGTTTCACCTGTTTCAACCAACCCCCTACACCCTTATCTTTTTTCTTTTTTCGATTTACTGATTTTTTAAAATTTTGCTATTATTAATGTACAATTACATGAGCAACATTATGGTTACTAGACTCCCCTATTATCAAGTCCCCACCAAATACCCCATTGCAGTCACTGTCCATCAGCATAGAAGGATGTTATAGAATCACTACTTGTCTTCTCTATGTTATACTGCCTTCCCCGTATGCCCCCCAACCCCTACCCCCCGCTACATTATGTGAGCTAATCGTAATACCCTTTTTCCCCCTTATTCCTCCCTTCCCACCCATTTTCCCCAGTCCTTTTCCTTTTGGTAACTGTTAGTCCATTTTTGGGTTCTGTGAGTCTGCTGCTGTTACGTTTCTTCAGTTTTTTCTTTGTTCTTATACTCCACAGATGAGTGGAATCATTTGATACTTGTCTTTCTCTGCCTGGCTTATTTCACTGAGCATAAAAACCTCTAGCTCCATCCATGTTGTTGCAAATGGTAGGATTTGTTTTCTTCTTATGGCTGAATAATATTCCATTGTGTATATATACCACATCTTCTTTATCCATTCATCTACTGATGGACACTTAGGTTGCTTCCATTTCTTGGCTACTGTAAATAGTGCTGTGATAAACATAGGGGTGCATATGTCTTTTTCAAACTGGGCTGCTGCATTCTTAGGGTAAATTCCTAGGAGTGGGATTCCTGGGTCAAATGGTATTTCTATTTTGAGTTTTTTGAGGACGCTCCATACTGCTTTCCACAATGGTTGAACTAATTTACATTCCCACCAGCAGTATAGTAGGGTTCTCCTTTCTCCACATCCTCACCAACATTTGTTGTTTGTCTTTTGGATGTTGGCCATCCTAACTGGTGTGAGGTGATGTCTCATTGTGGTTTTAATTTGCATTTCTCTGATGATTAGGGATGTGGAGCATCTTTTCATGTGTCTGTTGGCCACCTGAATTTCTTCTTTGGAGAAGTGTCAGTTCAGTTCCTCTGCCCATTTTTTAATTGGCTTAATTGCTTTTTGTTTGTTGAGGTGCGTGAGGTCTTTATATAATTTGAATGTCAACCCCTTATCGGATATGTCACTTATGAATATATTCTCCCATACTGTAAGACGTCTTTTTGTTCTATTAATGGTTTCCTTTGCTGTACAGAAGCATTTTAGTTTGATATAGTCCCACTTGTTCATTTTTGCTTTTGTTACCCTTGCCCGGGGAAATATGTTCATGAAGAAGTTGCTCATGTTTATGTCCAAGAGATTTTTTTGCCTGTGTTTCTTATAAGAGTTTTATGGTTTCTTGACTTACATTCATGTCTTTGATCCATTTTGAGTTTATTTTTGTGTATGGGGTTAGACAGTAATCCAGTTTCATTCACTTACATGTAGCTGTTCAGTTTTGCCAACACCAGCTGTTGAAGAGGCTGTCATTTCCCCGTTGTGTATCCATGACTCCTTTATCATATATTGATTGACCATATATGTTTGGGTTTATATCTGGGCTCTCTAGTCTGTTCCATTGGTCTATGGTTCTGTTCTTGTGTCAGTACCAAATTATTGTGGCTTTGTAGTAGAGTTAAAGTCGGGAAGCCTAATCCCCCCAGCTTTATTCTTCCTTCTCAGGATTGCTTTGGCTATTCGGGGTCTTTTGTGGTTCCATATTAATTTTAGAACTATTTACTCTAGTTGATCATGATGGACGCTCTTTTTGATGTATTTTTGAATTTAGTTTGCTAATATTTTGTTGAGGATTTTTGCATTTATGTTCATCAGAAATATTAGTCTGTAATTTTCTTTTTTTATGGTGTCTTTGCCTGGTTTTGGTATTAGAGTGATGTTGGCCTCATAGAATGGGTTTGGGAGTATTCCCTCCTCTTCTATTTTTTGGAAAACTTTAAGGAGGATGGGTATTAGGTCTCCACTAAATGTTTGATAAAATTCAGCAGTGAAACCATCTGGTCCAGGAATTTTGTTCTTGGGTAGTTTTTTGACTACAAATTCAATTTCTTTGCTGGTAATTGGTCTATTCAGATTTTCTGTTTCTTCCTGGGTCAGTCTTGGTAGGTTGTATTTTTCTAGAAAATTGTCCATTTCTTCTAGGTTATCCAGTTTGATAGCATATAAATTTTCATTGTATTCTCTCATTATTCTTTGTATTTCTGTGGTTTCCGTAGTGATTTTTTCTTTCTCATTTCTGAATCTGTATGTGTGTGTGTGTGTGTGTGTGTAGACTCTTTTTTTCTTGGTAAGTCTGGCTAGGGGTTTATCTGTTTTGTTTATTTTCTCGAGGAAGCAGCTCCTGCTTTCATTGATTCTTTCTATTGTTTTATTCTTCTCAATTTTATTTATTTCTGCTTTAATCTTTATTATGTCCCACCCTCTTCTGACCTTGGGCCTCATTTGTTCTTCCTTTTCTAGTTTCATTAATTGTGAGTTTAGAATATTCATTTGGGGTTGTTGTTCTTTCCTGAGGTAGGCCTTTATTGCAATAAATTTCCCTCAGCACGGCTTTTGCTGTGTCCCACAGATTTTGTGGTGTTGAATTATTGTTGTCATTGGTCTCCATATATTGCCTGATCTCTGTTTTTATTTGGTTATTGATCCATTGATTATTGAGGAGCATGTTATTAAGCCTCAACGTGTTTGTGGGATTTTTCATTTTCTTTGTGTAATTTATTTCTAGTTTCATACCTTTGTGGTCTGAGAAACTGGTTGGTACAATTTCAATAATTTTGAATTTACTGAGGCTCTTTTTGTGGCCTAGTGTATGATCTATTCTTGAAAATGTTCCATGTGCACTTGAGAAGAATGTGTATCCTGCTGCTTTTGGGTGTAGAGTTCTGTAGGTGTCTGTTAGGTCCATCTGTTCTAATACGTTGTTCAGTGCCTCTGTCTCTTTACTTATTTTCTGTCTGGTTGATCTGTCCTTTGGAGTGAGTGGTGTGTTGAACTCTCCTAAAATGAATGCATTGCATTCTATTTCCCCCTTTAATTCTGTTAGTATTTGTTTCACAGATGTAGGTAATCCTGTATTGGGTGCATAGATATTTATAATAGTTTATCCTCTTGTTGGACTGACCCTTTTATCATTATGTAATGTCCTTCTTTGTCTCTTGTGACTTTCTTTGTTTTGAAGTCTATTTTGTCTGATACAAGTACTGCAACTCCTGCTTTTTTCTCCTTATTGCATGAAATAATCTTTTTCCATCCCTTCATTTTCAGTCTGTGTATGTCTTTGGGTTTGAAGTGTGTCTTTTTTAGGTAGCATATAGATGGGTCTTGTTTTTTTATCCACTCAGTGACTCTGTGTCTTTTGATTGGTGCATTCAGACTGTTTATATTTAGGGTGATTATCAATAGGTATGTACTGATTGTCATTGGAGGCTTTAGATTCATGGTTACCAAAGAAAGGTTCAAGGGTAATTCCCTTACTATTAGTCTAATTTAACTCACTTCGTATGCTATTACAAACACAACCTAAAGGTTCCATTTTTTTTCCTCCTTTTTCTTCCTCCTCCATTCTTTATATGTTAGGTGTCATATTCTGTATTCTTTGTCTATCCCCTGATTGACTTTGGGGACAGTTGAATTGATTTTGTATCTGCATAGTAATTAATTGTTCTACTTTGCTGTGGTTTTATTTCCCCTGGTGACATGTATTTAGCCTTAGGAATACTTGCATGTATAGCAGTCCCTCCAAAATGCACTGTAGAGGTGGTTTGTGGAAGGTAAATTCTCTCAGCTTTTGCTTATCTGAAAATTGTTTAATCCCTCCTTCAAATTTAAATGATAACCTTGCTGGATAGAGTGTTCTTGGTTTGAGGCCTTTTTGCTTCATTGCATTAAATATATCATTCCACTCCCTTCTGGCCTGTAGGGTTTCTGTTGAGAAATCTGATGATAACCTGATGGGTTTTCCTTTGTATATGATCTTTTTTCTCTGGCTGCCTTTAATACTCTGTTCTTGTCTTTGATCTTTGCCATTTGAATTGTTATATATCTTGATGTTGTCTTCCTTGGGTCCCTTGTGTTGGGAGATCTGTGCACCTCCATGGCTTGAGAGACTTATCTCCTTCCCAGACTGGAGAAGGTTTGAGCAATTATCTCCTCAAAGACACTTTCTATCCCTTTTTCTCTTCTTCTTCTGGTACCCCTGTAATGCGGATATTGTTCTGTTTGGATTAGTCACACAGTTGTCTTAATATTCTTTCATTCTTAGAGATACTTTTTTCTCTCTGTGCCTCAGCTTCTTTGTATTCCTCTACTCTAATTTCTGTCCCGTTTACCATCTCTTCTACTACATCTAATCTGCTTTTAAATCCCTCCAGTGTATGTTTCATTTCAGATATGGAATTTCTTAATGGTTGAATGTCCATCTTAAATTCATCCCTGAGTTCTTGAATACTTTTCTGTACCTCCATGAGCATGTTTATGATTTTTATTTTAAACTTTCTTTCAGCAAGATTGGTGAGTTCCATTTCATTTGGTCCTTTTTCTGGGATTTGTGATATTTTGGTCTGAACCAGGTCCCTTTGACATTTCATAATTCTATGTGGTGCCCTCTAGTTCCCAGAAGCTCTAGTCTCTGGAGCTGCTCAGCCCCTAGAGTGAGGTTGGGGATCAGAGGGGAGCAGCACTGGTGCAGTCGGGCAGGAAAGAGCTTTTTCCTGATTCCTGGCTGCAGTGCCTGTCTCAAGTATCAGAGCCAGTGGGGCGAGCACACAGGTGTAAGCCTATGTGCTTGACCTCTCTTGCTGTTGTAGGCGGGGCCTCTGGCTGGCCTGACGCCAGCGCAGTGACTGCTGGTTTGGGAGCAGTTGCCAGTAGGCCAGGAGGAAGGTGCAGCAGGCTGCATGTCACAGTGGGGGGCCTCAGAGCTGAGTAGGCAGCCAGGGCCCTACCCGCTTATCTTTTAAATTTACTACAGGATTATATGTTTTTATTTAATTGGCATTGTGTGTGTTTTATCCTGCTTTTTTAATATGATTTTGCATTTCACATCCACTAAAGTTCTTTGAAAACTAATTTAAAATGACTACATTATAGTCTAAAGGAATAAAACACAATTTAACAAACTATTGTCTTACATTGAACTTTTTAGATTTTTTTTTCCCTAGGAAATTGTATTATTACAAATGTGTTGAAAAACTTTTGGTATCTTGACTTTGATGTTTTGAATTTTTACTTACAACATGTTGTTGCTAGATGTAGAATTAAGAAAAATCCTTAAATACTTGTAAGGGCTTTCAGTGAAAATAGTTAAATTCTGGCTTTTAAATTTTAAGCTAAAATTCCATTTTTGTCTTTTGAGCATGACTACCCAATTAGAGCATTTATATAAGATTAAATATCATTGCTAGATGTCTTATATGTTTTATAATTACATTTAAGCCTTATTGTTGCTTTGAAACTATGTTAATTTTATTTTATTGATGGATATAGTTAGAACCTTAGAAACCAGCATTACCTTGAAGAAATAACTGGTGAATGACAAAAGCTGGCATGGAAAACCAGTGTTTTTAGCCTCTAGACAAACTGTAATTCTTAGTTCATTTCAATAGTATTACATAATTATATATTTTACTTTTATTTTCCTTGTAATGTATAGTAAACTGTCTTCCAGGGTATACTGTAGGAGAAATGTTGGCGGTATTGTACATTTTGTTAAATAATTACCATTTCTGTCATGCCACTGTCTTTACTTGAGATGAAAAATTAAAGCATTTGGTTAATACTATATGAGGTTGTGAGGAGGAAGCGGTTGAAAAGTGCTTCTGTATTATCTTCCACTGTTTTTTTTCCCCCCTGTGGGAGGAAGGAACAAGAGTTGCCATCTATGTATTTTTGGATAGTTTAAGAAATATTCTATTGAAAGTTCAGTCATGACTTACCAAGGTTTTCAAGTATTTTGAGACACCTAATAGTGATTTTTAGTCCCAAAATTGAATGTGAAAATTAATTGGAAAAAGGGAACAGACTACTTCTAAATATGGTCTCAAGTAGGATTTTTGAACATAAATGTACAGAAGAACCAACTTGAGTAGTTTTTAAAAAATGAAAATCTTAGTCTCCTCTCTAAGTATTTTTTTAACCCCATTCTCCCTTTGTTGTTATACCTTTATTGTTTTTAATACTTCCAGTATATTTATGGTCTAGAGTTAAGATGGAGCCTAGGAATCTGCATTTTAGATAGTCTAATGTCTAATAGACATTTACTAGATAATGTTAAGTGGTTTTTCTAGTGTGTGTACCACTTTATACACCTACCAGTAACATATCAAAGGGCCAGTTGCCCCATATTCTCACAAAAACTGGGTACTGTTAGGCTTTTTAATTTTAGCCAGTCTGGTGGTTGTGAAGCCTTATTGTGGTTTTAATTTGCTTTTACTTATAGATACTGATGTAGATATCTTTTCTTATGCTTATTAGTCACCTGCATTTTGTCTTTTGAAAAGTGCGTGCCTGAGTCTTTGCCCATTTTTTTTTTCATTGGGTTTGTGTCTTTTTCTTACTTATTTGAAAGAGTTCTTAGGTAATTTGGATATGAGTACTTTGTCAGATAGGTGGGAATATTCCAAATATCTGACTGGGTTTTTCACTTTTAATGTTGTTTTGTTGTCAATAGAAGGTCTTAATTTTAATGAAGACCAATTAGTAATTTTCTTCAGTACTTTATGTGTTCTTCAGAAAGAATCTTTTTGGACTCATTTTGAAAAATGCTGAAGCAAGGACCACTTTTTGATTTACAAGAACTATTTGCTGGTTGACAGGGGAAATACGTAAAAGGTGTCTGAGTAATCACCTTAAAATCTTTAATTTTATTAGCAGTGGTGGCTCTTCTAGGAAACCCCTGTTGGACTTCTCTTTTCATAGTATTTACATTTTGTGCTCTGTGAACCTCAGGTCCCCAGTGTTAAGCACACAGCTGTCTTCCTATGGCAGTAAATGCAGTATTCTGCAGCTAAGTTATTTCAGTGGCTCAGAGCAGTGTTCTCCAGTCTTTCCGCAGTATCCCACAGGGGAGAGTGAGTGCATACCCAGCGGCATCTCGAGGCCTGGCAAGTCCTGCAATAGCCACTGAAAGCAAGGAATACTTCCTTGAATTCCTCTGTTTTATCTTTAAAATATGTGCTGTTTTTTAGGGATATAGTTGTTTTCATGTGAGAGTGGTGTTTAAATTATTTTAGCTTTTACTCCTAAATGCGAGTGAAATTAAGAGAGGCTTCAGGAGGCTGTACCAAGCTTACTGAGCAGCTTGAAGTACCTCTGGCAGCCCTGGGCCTGGGGTTTCTGTTTATCATCTTCACTAATCCATTGAGCCCAGGATGGTTAAGGAAGTTCTCAGTAATTACTGGTAAAGGCAAAACAGTATCTCCGGTCTCATTGCTCTGCCCTCCATACTGAATAGTCACATAGTACTAAAGTGAAATCATGGGATGATAACTTGAAATGACTCAGTAGACCTAAATAAAAACACAAGAGCCTGAGATCATGAAAAAGAGTGCTCTTTGAGGAATTTCTGAAAAGAAAAGCAGTTCGGTATCCTCATTTTAGAAGTTAAATGCAAGTTTTAATTTGATCTTAGCTGTTGGGGAAGTACTAAAGTATCATATAAGGAATATTAGTGCTACCCTTTCTGTTGATTTATGTATTTAATTGTCTGTAAAATGGTCTTCCTCAAAGGAGTTAATGATTTTGTGTGTCCAGTAATTGTTCTAAGTTTTGGTTACTTAAGTTTTAATTACTTCTGAATGTTTAATTATGCTTTAATTAGTCATTCTCGCTTTTTGGGATACCCTTTCCATAAATTTGCTTTAACTGATGCTTTTGATTACATTGCTAAAGTTAAAAAAGTTAAATTTGTGTAATTTTGAGATAAAATACTGTATATTTTTGGTAGTTACTTAATTTTATTATGAGTTAACTCTTGGAAACACATAAAACAAGTTATATAATTTGCTATATTGTTTCAGAATTCTAAGCCATATGCATTCTTCAGAGATTCTTGTGGCTAAAACAGTAAACTTCTTTATCTGTACTCTTGTGTTGTTTTCTTCTTTAATCACGTACTTATATGTTGTGTCGTAGTAGTTTCAGGGAGTTAGTTAGAAGGAGATCATTTATCTTGAATGAGCACTCGTTTATGAATAAAAGGTGAAAGAGGAACTCTTTTCAGGTTACTTATGACCAAAGGCCAAAAAAGACCATATAACAAGATGGCAGTGTTTTAATTGGTCATTAAATGTTGATAGAGTTCAGTTATTATAAATATGTATATAGTATAATATTTTACATGATATATATATTATAAGCCTTTTATTAACAAAGTGCTTATTTGGTAATCTCATTTAAAATTCAGAATAATTCTCTCCGACATAACAATGAATGGGTATAAAATGCTTACCATTAAAGACATTTGAAATTAAGGTGTCACAATGTGTGTTTTGTGTATGTGTGTGGCAAAAACATTTAATTGACCCTCTTAACAATTTTTAAGTGTACAGTACAGTATTGTTAACTGTATGTACATTGTACAACATATCTCTAGAACTATTTAATCTTACATGACTAAAAGCCTATACCTTTCGATTCCCCCTCTCTGCAGTCCCTGGCAACCATAATTCTACTTTCTTTGAGTTTGATTACTTTCAGATGCCACTAAAAGTGGAATCCTGGTATTTGCTTTTTGTGATTACCTTATTTCACATAACATAATGTCTTCAAGGTTCATCCATGTTGTAGCATGACAGAATTTCCTTCTTTTTGAGGGCTAGATAATACACCACTGTGTATATATACTATGTTTTCTTTATTCATACATTGATGGACACTTATATTGCTTCCACACCTTGGCTATTGTGAGTAATGCTGTTTGAATACAGATGTGTCACCATGCCTATTTTTAAAGACTATATCTGTTTTTCTATTGCAGATATATTCGACTTTATGGGAGAAAATTTAGCAAAGAAGATCATGTTCTTTTTATCAAGTTATTGTTTGAACTGGTATCAATTCCCAAATTGGAAATCAGCATGATGCAGGGATTTGCCCGTCTCTTGATCACCTTGTTAAAGTAAGTCAATTTCCTATGATTTCTGCTAAGTGTTTTTGTTTCTTCAAGGTTTTAGGGAATGAGACCCAAGTGTTCTTTGGTAAAAAGACTAAGTCCCAAATTGCCAGTTTGGAAAACTTCACCATAAGTTTAAACAACATCTGTTAATTAATTAAAATTCCATCTCCTCCATGAGGCCTTCTCTTACCTAGCAAACTTTGAACTATATGTTGTCTGATTGTTTCATTTATACTAATTATCTTCCCTTATAAAAGGTTGTAAGATCCTTGAGAAGACAGGGATTATTTATTCTTTTGCTGATACCAAGGCATCCAGCACAATACTGGAATCATTAAGTACTCCATAGATAGTGTTGGAAAATAGGAAATTTAACTTCAATAATGGTATCACAAATTTACATGCCTCTTTTCACCTGGTGCTCTTTAGGTTTGAGCAGCAGCACGATTCTGGTACATTGTTCTTAATACCATGTTCTGCCAGTTAGTGGCAATGGGTGGGGGAAAGCAAAACCCATTGTGATGACAGCAACATTTAAAACTGTCCTCCTTTGTAGTATGTGTAATACGTGTGTGTATACGTACATGTGTGTGTATCTGTATAATAATGTATCTATGTAATATGTGTATGTATATATATATATATATATATATATATATATATATATATACACACACACCGGTGCAAGAATGCATACATATGTATTTACTTTTTTTTTTTTAATTAGGAAAAAGGAACTTCTTTCAAGAGATGATTTGGAGTTACCCTGGAAACCACTTTATGACATGGTGGAAAGAATATTATATTCCAAGACAGAGCACCTGGGATTAAATTGGTTTCCTAAGTAAGTACTTCCATTCAGAGTACTTCTTTGGAAGTACCTGAGGGCTTTGAGGGTTTGATCATAATTGAGATAAGCAAGCAAATACATATTTTAATATGCTTATTTCCAAGTAACTTCTAAAACAGTTTATTACCTTCTTTAAAATATATCTGAAACTGCACTTAAGAATTTCCCATGAAGATAACCTGACAGCTAATATCACCATACTGACCAAAGAAAGCAAGAGATTTTTGTTTGAAATTGAATATTTTGCCTAATACACACTTGGCGTTCTTTATAATAGATCAACATATATTTTAATATTTCAGTAACATGAATGCTTCAAGAAAAGGAGCTTTACTTATTCTAGGATGCACCCATATCCCAGAGGGGCCACACCCCCAGTTAAAGAAACATCAGTTTCAGTGATTTATTCCTAAGAATACAAGCTATTCAAATGCAGTCCTGGGTTTATGTTATTTTTTATTAATGTTAAGATATAGATTTCTGGCTGGTTATGGCTTCTTGTACATACATTGTGATTGTTCCAGATCACTAATTCTGGTACGTTTTGTATTTTACTCTGAATATAGAATACAATATGATCTGCCCTTTTTAGTGATTTCAGACTTGGCTACAAAGTATTTTTCCCTGTTAACAAGGGTTTGTCTGGCTCTTAATTTTCTTAATCTTAGCACATTTGTCTTAAAATATTCTTGTTTGGGTTTATTTTTAGGAAATTCAGTTTTTAGTAGCTATTTCCTTAAATTACCCAGAATTGTTTGTCATATACATACGTAAACATTTCCTAAAGAGCACCATTTTATATGCCTGTATTATTTTCCTTTTTCTCTTTCATAAATTAAATTTTTAAAGATTTATTTCTGTGTTTTCTCTTTCAGTCCTAAATGTATTTACATTGTTTCATCACTTCTGGTGGCCTCCCCAGTTCAGTTGATAAAGGTTGTGATTAATACTCATACTTGACTTGAGTTAGCAGTCTTTGGTATACACTTAACTGTAGAATTTTTGGAAAATGACTGCAGATGGCAGACTTTAAAAGATTTTCAGTTCATAAATAAATAATGAAATGATATAAATGGAAAAAGGTCATTTTTAAAAAATTGACTACAGGTGATCCTGAACGTAGGGCCCTGATTGGTAATTGGACAATGGTTACAAATAGAGAGGTCAGAAGTCATTTATTTCCTGGAGATTTCAAGGGTTGAAACAAGGAAACCCATTTCAAACATGAAAATAGCAGAATTCATCATGAAAGCAAAAGTTACAATGATCAAATATGTTTTTACAAATATTTATTATGAAACCCCAAAATTTAACATAAAAACTTTGTTGTAATGACTCCTGATTTTACTTCTGCTGGAGGGAGTATCGCACCAAATGGATTGATTAGACCTTCTTAAAATATGAGCCCATTGAAATTTTGACTGGAATCATTATTTCATAGATTTCAGGGACCTTAAACTGTGTTCAAAATCAGGTATTTTTACAAAATTTTCTCAGTGAATCTTTCTGCTGCCTAGGTCTTTGGTAAATGGTAGGTGAGGGAAGGCAATTTTCTTCAGTAATTTCTTCTTCTTCAATATTCTTTTACTTGCTTCTTCATAACCAAGTGTCATACTTCCTGCTCTGTCAGGTGTACCTTTGCAAAGGCAGCAACTTCCTTTTAAGTCCTGTGTGGTCACTAATAAATATCTATAGCTTTCCTCTTCAGTTTTCCTGGAAGTTTTGTTAACAGTTTATCATTGTTGGTGTCAGTCAGTGCTTACAGTTCCCCTTCCGCATCTTGATGCTATGCTTATTACCACGTTCTTTTCCTGAAGCTTCACATCATCCTTGCTGTTGTGGAAACTTCTTCCTTGAAACACCATGGTTGTTCTTTGACATTTTAAAAGACACCGTGTCTGCTGAAATCTTTGCTTGGTTTAAAGCACTGAGTGTCAACTCTAACAGGTTCTACACTCACTTTTTTATTTTGTAGTTAACTATTCTAAAATGAAATTCATAAGTAATATAATCTACCTATACTCATTACCTACACAAAAATAAATAATGTATTAACCATAATAAAAATAATGGGAAAGTAGTTTATTATGAAATAATATATATTTCAAACATTGTACTATAAGATAATACAGTATTCAGATTTTGCATCTACTTACAATGAGTAAGCTTGGATTTAAAAGAAGAAGGGTCAAGATGGTTCACTGCTGAATCTTATCAGACATTTAGTGAAGATCTAATACCCATACTCCTTAAAGTTTTCCAAAAAGTAGAAGAGGTGGGAATACTTACAAACTCATTCTACGAGGCCAGCATCACTCTTAATACCAAAATCAGTCAAAGACACCACAAAAAAAGAAAATTACAGACCAATGATGAACATAGATGCAAAAATACTCAACAAAATATTAGCAAACCAAATTCAAAAATAAATCAAAAAGATCATCCATCATAATCAGGTAGGATTTATTCCAGGGATGCAAGAATGGTACAATAGTCGAAAATCCATCAACATCATACACCACATAACAAAAAGGACAAAAATCATATGATCATCTCCATAGATGCTGAAAAAGCATTCAACAAAATTCAACATCCATTCATGATAAAAACTCCACACAAAATGGGTATAGAGGGCAAATACCTTAACATAAAGGCCATATATGACAAACCCACTGCCAACATCATACTTAACAGCAAAAAGCTGAAAGCTTTTCTTTTAAGATCGGGAACAAGACAAGGATGCCCACTCTCCCCACTTTTATTCTTCATAGTACTGGAGGTCCTAGCCACGGCAATCAGACAACACAAAGAAATAGAAGGCATCCAGATTGGTAAGGAAGAAGGTAAACAGTCCCTGTTTGCAGATGACATGATATTGTACATAAAAAAAACCTAAGAATCCACTCCAAAACTACTAGATCTAATATATGAATTCAGCAAAGTTGCAGGATACAAAATTAATACACAGAAATCTGTTGCATTCTTATACACCAACGATGAACTAGCAGAAAGAGAAATCAGGAAAAAAATTCCATTCATAGTTGCATCTAAAAGAATAAAATACCTAGAAATAAACCTAACCAAGAAAGTGAAAAACCTATACTCTGAAAACTACAAGACACGCATGAGAGAAATTAAAGAAGATACCAATAAATGAAAATACTTCCCATGCTCATGGATAGGAAGAGTTAGTATTGTCAAAATGGCCACCCTGCCTAAAGCAGTCTACAACTGCATTCTTCAACAAACTAGAGCAAATAGTTCTAAAATTCATATGGAACCACAAAAGACCCAAAATAGCCAAAGCAATCCTGAAAAGGAAAAATAAAACTGGGGGAATTATGCTCCTCGACTTCAAGCTCTACCACAAAGGCACAGTAATCAAGACAATTTGGTACTGGCGTGAGAACAGGCCCATAGATTAGTGGAACAGAATGGAGAGCCCAAATACAAACCCAAACATATATGGCCAATTTAAATATGATAAAGGAGCCATGGATGGGGAAATGACAACTTCTTCAACAACTGGTGTTGGCAAAACTGGACAGCTACACATAAGAGAATGAAACTGGATTATTACCTAACTTCATATACAAAAGTAAACTCAAAATGGATCAAAGACCTGAATGTAAGTCATGAAATCATAAACTCTTAGAAGAAAACATAGGCAAAAATCTCTTAAACATGAGCAACTTTTTCCTGAACACATCTCCTCAGGCAAGGAAAACAAAAGCAAAAATGAACTCATGGGACTACATCAGATTAAAAAGCTGTCTTGATGTACAGCAAAGGACACCATCAGAACAAAAGGCATCCTACAGTATGGGAGAATATATTCGTAAATGAAATATCTGACAAGTGGTTAACATCCAAAATATATAAAGAACTTATACTCCTCAACACCCAGAAAGCAAATAACCCTATTAAAAAAGGGGTGGAGGATATGAACAGACACTTCTCCAAAGAAGAAATTCATGAAAAGATGCTCCACATCGCTAATTATCAGAGAAATGCAAATTAAAACCACAATGAGATATCACTTCACACCAGTTAGGATGGCCAACATCCAAAAGACAAGGAACAACAAATGCTGGTGAGGATGCGGAGACGGGAAAAGAAACCCTCCTACACTGTTGGTGGCAATGTAAATTAGTTCAACCACTGTGGAAAGCAGTATGGAGGTTCCTCAAAAAACTACAAATAGAAATACCATTTGACTCAGGAATTCCACTTCTAGGAATTTACCGAAAGAAAGCAAGATCCCGTATTCAAAAAGACATATGCACCCCTTTGTTTATCCCAGCACTGTTTACAATAGCCAAGATATGGAAGCAACCTAAGTGTTCATCAGTAGATGAATGGATAAAGAAGAGATGGTACATATATACAATGGAATATTATTCAGCCATAAGAAGAAAACAAATCCTACCATTTGCAACAATATGATTGGAGCTAGAGGGTATTATGCTCAGTGAAATAAGCCAGGCAGAGAAAGACAAGCATTAAATGATTTCAGTTATATGTGGAGTATAACAACAAAGCAAAACTGAAGGAACAAAACAGTAGCAGACATACAGACTCCAACAAGAGACTAAGGGTTACCAAAGGGGAGGGTTGGGGGAGGGTATGTGGGGAAAGAGGGAGAAGGGGATTAAGGGGCATTATGATTGGCACACTTGGTGTGTTTGGGTGTCACGGGGTAAGCAGTATAGCACAGAGAAGACAAGTATTGACTCAGTGGAGTCTTGCTACACTGATGAACAGTGACTGTTGGGGTATAAGGGGGAACTCAATAATATGGGTGAATGTAGTAACCACAATGTTGTTCATGTGAAACCTTCATAAGTTCGTATATCAATGATACCTTAGTAAAAAGATAAAATAAAAGAATGGTCAAAAGGTGGAAAAATACAGAACATTTTATATCAGAAGTACAAGAAAATAAAAGAACATTGTGAGTGGACATTATAAATAAAATCTGGTGCTTGGATAAAGAGTAATAGACCAGACTTAATTAAATATAATGAGAGAAATAACTTTAATGTCAGACTGCTAAAGTGGGAAAAAAGGGATTGTCATATTTCATACATGAGCTGGCCTTATTTGTAATACAGCATCACAGTAATTCTCTATATAATGATATAGGATAGTGTAGCTACTTAGTGTAATAAAACATTTTTGAATATTGCTTATGGAAGAAATAGAGACAAAATGAATTGGGAAAAGAAACACATTAATATATGAAGCCATACAGAATCTGTGCAGTAGACTTATATGGGAGAATATCAGAGTAAGATTGAAAACTAATAGGCAGTGCTCAAATAAATGAATAATGTCAACTTACAGTTTTCACAACACAAACTCTTATGCCATACCGAAAAAGGATGAGAATAATACGGAGCATAACAATGAAATTATTAATGAAATGCCATCACATCGTGTTTTGTGTCTGTGCTAATTACCAATATAGCCACGTGATCCTCACACTATAACAGTCTTCAATCTTAGTTACATATTTGCATGCATCAACTACACGTGCACAGGGATATGGTATTAAATCCAGTGTCAAAATTAGAATTGCTATGATTGTGTGATTTTCTTTTTGAGGAACAATGAATAACCCTAGGTAAAATTTCAGTGAAACAAGAGTACAGCCTTCATTCAGTTTACGTGTTAGTTGTATTCGTAGAAGATTCAGTGTCTAAATATTTATTATGAAAACCCAACTCTTTGCTTTCTTTTTTCTGTTTTTAATTCTGTAAGACCCAGGTTTTCTAGTTTCCAAATCCTTTTTCCAGTACTTTTTCCTTTGCCAGTGCCTTCCAACTATTTGCTTAATGCTTCCTTTTCTTTCCCCAGTTCTCTGAGGTGTTTCCTCAAAGGTCTGGTGTGAGTAATATCTTAGAAGTTTCACATTTTATCTGTATTAGGCTTATTAAGTAATGTTTTCCTAAGTAAAAATTTCTTCCCTGTACATCTTTTGACTAAAACTGATGCTCTAGGAAGATGCAGCATGTTGGTCCACTGGCTTGCAGTCGTGGCACCCAGGGCGTGGGAGTACCCCCACTGACGGGCACACACTGGGAAGTGCGGCTCTAGTACTGGAGCCTCTGCTTAAGAATAATAATGTGATGTTCTGATTTGAAGGGATCAGAAAGAGTACATACTGATGATCTGGAACTACTTTTGAAGAGGCTTCTTTACTGTAGGACAAAATTAGAAACCTAATGTCTCTGTAAGAAAAGGAGAAAAAAATGTACTTAAAACATTTTTCAGGACTGTGATTAATTTGTTCATTTTCTCTAATTTCCTGTAATCTTTTATTGTTGTCATCAGATATTTACCTCCTTTGGGAAGGAGTACCTGTTACCTTTATTTCCATTCAGCTCATACTGTATATACCTAAAAATTCAATTTTGAAAATATTTTAAAATTCTGTGGTTCTTGGACTTTCTTCATCCCACTTGCCTTGATTTTAAAGTAAGAGGACTCTGGTAGTCTTGATTCTTACACAGAAATGTTAGAGAAACCAGTTGGAGAGCCATACTTCAGTGCTTTACTTTCTGTTCCTCAGACCTATTTTCCGTCCACTGAATTTCTAAGAGGGATCTTTTAAAACATTTAAAAACTTTACTACTGTTCTTAAGATTCAACTTCACACAGTAGTATAGCAACTATTTATAGTCAAGTGATGAAATTATGACTTTTCACAAACATTTTATTTCAAAAAATCCCTTATGGGTCCTTTAATATGGTATGCTTTTGAAATTGGTATTTTGTTTGGAGTATTTTCATGTTAGATGTATTCTGACACATTTTGAAACAGTTTTATCAGCTGACTGCATGTGTTCATACAATTTTAGAAGACTATTTTTATAATCAAAGGGGAAAGGTTGCTTCATTTGTTAAATGTCTATTCAAGCCTTAAACTCAAGTGCCCTATGTGTTTATCTCTACTGAAACTACTGCTTGGATGATTTTAAAAGCTGGTTCTGTTGTTTGGAGCAAGGATTATTAAACTTCTCCTTTCCCTTCCCCTTTTTCCTTCTTCCTCTTTCTCCCTCCTCCTCTCTTCCTCTGTCTGTCTGCTCTTCCTCTCTCCCTTCCTCCTTTTGTCTTTCTGTCTTTTTAGAGGCAGAAGACTCTCATTCTCATCTGTTTCTATTTTCTACTGGAGAAGCAATTTGTAGGTTTTTTAATAGAAAAATCAGAACTGGAAAGGAGCTAGGTTGTAAACTTGATAATAGCAACATAAGTGCTCATTGTTTACTTCATAAAACTGGGTTTGAACCTTTTGGGCATGGTTGTATTTCCTTAAACAATGTCTCACACACTTAAAAGGAGTAGCACATTGCAAGTTACAAATATATGCAGCACACTTATGAAGGGTATTGCTACTGACAAAATGTGGGGAATTATGTATAGATCAGCTTTTAAAAATGGACATGAACAATTCATATTCGAATTGCTATGTTTATAAATTTGTTTATTTAGTCTTACTGCAATCAATTTTAGTTGAGGATTGTTTGGTGTTACAGGTTTACATATTTGCATCCTGAGTAGTTTGGGCCTAGATAACTCATTATTTTTTTTAATTTTATGTATCTGTTTTTGTTAGGGAATCATAATATTAAACTCTTTAATTTTTCATATTAATCAGCCTCTGGAGAAGTTTGGTATTTCCCTTCTCTGGTACTTGTTCTTGATGGCATTTGTTTCTCTATTGATCTGTCAAAGGACCAAGACCATTTGAATTGGTTTTCTTATCCTTAAGATGCAGTTATATCTTTTGTTCCCTCTTCAACACAAGGAAGATCTAACAAAGAACCAGGACTGTTTGAATTGGGACTCTTATCCTTAAGATACAGCCAAATCCATTGTTCCCTCTTCAACATGTGGAAAGACATGTTCTTAACCTCTATTGTGGGTGGGTTTCCTGATACAATGTGGCCAAATTTCAAGGCTTAATCTACTACCAGCAGCTCGAGAATGATCTCTAGCTATAGAATTTAATATGATAATGAAATGATGAAAGTAATTTCTCCGAAGACCTGTTGAAGTTTAAAATAGTTTATTTTATTAACAAACATGATTATTAATAAGGTATTTGCAATGATTTTTAACATGGTGTTTGAGGAATGTTCTATTGGCTTTTAGAAAAATTGTTCTTTTACTTTTATTGGAAATTAGAGAATACATGGTTGATATTTGTTAATGAGTTTGATAGTGTTTCTTCCAAAAGTTATCTCTTTGCTATCTTGACCCTAATTTTGTATGAAATGGCTATGAAAAATGACTACTTGCCAATTTAACTAAGCGATATTAGATTTTGAAAGGTTAGATAGATAACAGATAGTGTTTGGCTAACTGGTGAATTTGTTTAGGTATAAAGAAAACAGGTAAAACTGAGTTCTCTTAGATGCAGTGTTAAATACATTCTTAAGGGAAAACATCCTGTATAAGCAATTATCATTAGATTATAAGGAGGTTAAGGCAGAGGTATGTAGAACATGCCAGTGTTAGTTTCCCAATTCATTTATGAAGAAAGAAATATGATTGTTTGGAAGTTACATTTTAGTTCAAGAATTGCCAAGTGAAACTGAAAGAACTTCTGGCTATGGGCAGTCCACACTACTCTCATGTTGAATATTTCATTTCCTGTACATTTCTCTGGTTTAGAGGTGAACATTGTCATGATAGGTAAGACCAAGGTAGTACGAGGCACAGACCTTCAGGTTTTAGAAGTGTTTTATCTCAATGACTGGATTACTGGAGACTAAGGTTTTTGGCTTTTCTTGGGCTTCTGTGCTACATATTTGGCATTTGGTGTTTTAAATGTCATCATAAGGAACCATAAAGAATGTCATCATAAGGAAATTGTGGCCCAGAGAGGAAAATTCACTGTCATTTGTTGAAGCTGGGACAAGAGCTCAAGAACTGGGACAAGAACTTACATTCTGCCCTAATAAATAGTGTTACAGTTGGGGGAAGAATTTCTTATTTTGATGTGATTTCCTAAACGATAAATTATTAGTCACTCCGAGGCAGTAGAATAAATGTAAAAGCAAAATGTGCACAAAATTTTACTTCTTAAGGAGATTGAAAATGTATTTGGGCTGAATATGATATGGTCATTATAATTAACATTTATTGTGCATGATTCTGGGCTAGATAATTGCTTCCTTTACATTACCTAATTTACTTTGTGTAACATCCTTATTAGAGGTAGGTATTACTGTTCTTAATATAGATGGAAAAGCTGAAGCTATAATATTATTGCACTACTAGTAAATAGCAAAGCTGGTATTCAAATTCAGATCTGTTTGACTTTAAGCCCAAGCTGTGAACTATTGCATGATATACAATGGCTTTCTTTTCAATTTAACATTTCTAAGAGGAAATAGAGTATGATAAAACCCATCCAAAGTTTAGTTTCTTTATAGATCCCTTTTGATATTTTTGAAGTGTTTTGAATTGTTAGTATTTACAAATACTGTAGTATTACAAATCTCCAGCAATTGGAAAGTATGTAGATTTTTTATCTCCCTCTAAAAATTAGTGAAATACAGTCTAGTAGCATCTAGCCTTAACCTTTTATTTTATTTTTAAACAGAAACATTGTTCTCTTCATCTTGAGAGATTACAAGAATCACAAAAGGTCACTATACAGATATCACAGGTTAGAGAGATTGTACCCTTTTCTGGATCAAGAGTATAAAGCCAGTGACACAAGCCTTATATATAAGGAGGGGTTGAAAGTGACTTTATTTAGATGAACTAAATCACATTCCCACATATCCTATTCCTCTAATGAGTGGAGTGACAGCTATTTCAAGTATTATAATTAACCTCCAGTTCTTCAGAAGAGTGAAGGGAACTAGAAAAACATTGAAGCTATGGAGCCTTTTATGACTTGCTTTCTAGAATCATTTTTTTATATTATATGAAAGTTTGTTCTTGGAATAGAAAACTTACCAATGAAAATAGCAGGTTTTCAGGGTTATCCTTTCAGATGAGTTGCCAGAGAAACAATAAAATAAATGTAAAGTTAACATGAATACAAACTTTAGGAACTGATAGAATTATAGATCTACTTATTTATTTGGACAGAAAGTTAACCATTTTCGAGTTACATTTTTTAACTCGGCGTTTAAGTTAATCTGTTATTTAGTTTGGACCGAGATGGTTCTTTAAACCTTGCCTATTCTGTAATTCGTTTCTAAATGAAGTTCTAAAGTCCAAACTAAAAGAAGATCCAAAGATCTGAGCTCTTGGTTGCCCTGACAGAAAATGTTTATTGAGCATTGTAAATAAATTGTGTGTGTGTGCGTGTATAAACACATAGCCTTGTTATAATCACTTTGGAAATGCCCAGAAGTAAAAAATCATAGTTGTGGTAATCAGGAAGTTTTAAAAAATAGCTGAAGAGAGGTTTGCCCCCCCCTTTTTTTTTTACCAGGCAAGCTGAGATACTCTCTAAACTCAATTCTGTGTTTCTGATTTGCTTAGCTTTTTTGTGAGAAAAGGTAGAATCTCTCTAATAATCCGAGAAAATGCTCCATGATGGTTCTCTGGGCATATGATCATTTTTTTTTTTTTTTAGGAAAATGGTTTCCTTTTCAGTTACTATTTTTTTGAGTGGTTTTGAAATTAAAGGATTCTTACTGCTTCAAGTAATGAAATTACAGTTTTCTCTCTTGGTTATACATAATACATTGATTATTTGTGCTGAGTTTGGTTTGTGTTATTACTTGGAATTTCTTGGCAGATTAGTCCTTAAGCTTTCAGAGAAGTTGGATAGACTTCTGAACTTTAGAATTTCAAGAAGCTTAATAAGAAAAGTGTCACATGGAAGCACTGCCTGAAAGTTACCCCTTGCCCTCATAATTGTTTTCGTTGAGATTTGGGGACTTGTTTTATTTTTACTTACACACATCACACTGTATGTAAGTAGTCACCCATTTATTTTAAAATTCTAGTTCAAAGTTATTTAATACCCCTTTGTTTTGTTGATTGCATTTGATTTCTTGTGCCTGTAGTCTTATTAGTTTAAATATTCCATTTTGGTCATGTGTGTTTAAACCAGTACACATTGGCTGCTTCTTTAAAACATGTTTTTATAAATTCATATACAAACATGTATGTCGTTTTCCTATATTCACTTGAGCCACCTGCAAGTTGGAATTTAAGTCATAGTTTTTAATATTACTTTAAGTCATAGTTTTTAATGTTACTTAACTAACTTTTTAAGTAGCTGGTCAAAAATGTGGCTGTTGCCTTTTTTTTTTTTTTTTTTTTTGGTAACTGTGGCTGGCAATAAAGTGCCTTGGAGAGTTATAGGACTCTTATCAGTTGGTTACAGAAAACTAGTTTCTGGCAGTTGCTGATAGAAGTGTGCCAGATTTTGTCTGCTGTTTGTGGTTTAGAGTAAAAGCACTTTAATAAAAATAAAAATTTAGTATTTGAAATTTTAAGCCACTGAGTATACTTTCTGATGTGTTGATACATATGGTCATTGCTGCCTACTTTGTAAAGCTTGAAAATGATTTGTCCTTTTCCTAGTTTTCTTCCGTTTAGTTCACAGCAGAGAATGAGCGAAGTGAGGGCAAAGGAAAGACTAGTTTAGGTTGTTTATGTAGCTGGTCCTCAGAAGTTCTGTCTGTACAAAAGAGAAGGATTAGTTATTGCATGTATACAGATTATCTCTAACTATGAGCATAGCTTAGAGATAGTTATTAATTGAAATAGAGATGTGTTTAAAATATACCAACCTAATTTATCAAATGGCTTTTCCCCCCAGTTCTGTAGAAAATGTTCTCAAAACACTCGTGAAAAGCTGCCGACCGTAAGTAGTTTCTCAATTTATAAAGCTTCTTGTTTCTGTGGGCTTTCCCCCCTCTTTAATATGCTTTGAAGAGGGAATTAAAGGTAAAAGTATTTTCTGATATTATGATTTTAGTTACTGGGTAAAAATAACATTTCTAACTATTGAACTGAATTTTTCAGATTTAATTTATAAATTTAGGCATTTTTAAGTGGTGAGGGTGTCAGTCACCCATTATATAGTAAGAACGCCATGATTTAGTTGTGAAAGGTTTTCCTTGAGATCAAAAATATTTTCCAAAATGAGCATTGTAGGTATTACTGCATTAAAAATGAGTAATAAGGTGTCCATACATTTTTTTCTAGTATATTCTTTCTCAGTAGGCTATTTGACTTTAACTACCTCTATATTCTGATATTTAAAGATGAATGTGGGTAGAATTTAGTTTTTCTTAATTAAGGTCCATTTCTGAGGACTTGAGCTATTTTCTCATTTTTGTTTATCAGGCTGTTCTAAGACTACTTACTCTACTATAGATGCAGTGGATTGTTTTGAGTGGAAATCCCTATTTCATATTCTTGTAATAGGAATTGAAGTTATTTTATAAATTAGGTATTTGTTGTTGAGATACTAAACCACTCAGTCTTAGGCAAATGTATTTTCAGCATATAAAAGGTCTCCCTTTGAGAGGCTTAAGATCTAACTTAAGTTGTAAGCCACCAATAAGCAGTGTCATTTTGTGGTAGGCAGTTACCCTCATGGCCTATTTCCTCAGGAAACTTGATCATCACTGAGGTACTTACTGGTTTTTAGATTCTTAGGTAATTGACAGGACTACTAAGCAAGCCTTTAGTTTGGAGTACTAGGCAAACAGTTGATTCTGAAAAATTAGGAAGGGGAATTGATGTATGAGATCTTTCAAGGCAGACTATAGTCTGCCTTTTTTTTTTTTTTTAATTTTAACCTGCTGCCAAACATAAAATGCTTGATGAGCTGAAGTATTATTAGAAATGTAATTGTATTTTTCATGTAAAGGGATGAACTGTGGCTCTAGTTAATACAGAGGTATAAAAATATAATGGGATTAATATGATATGTAGACAAAACCTACAAGTGTATTTGAAAGGGTTTCCTAACTTTTGGCTATACCCAAATCAGAATTTCTTCCATGATTTGTTATTTTAAACCCCTTATGGATATTTGGTGATTATATGTAGGTCCTCTTTATCTGTTTACCTTTGTGTGTGTGTGTGTGTATGTATACTTCAGATACTAATTTTGTGAATCTTCTCTATCCCTGTATGCTCCTGCCCATTTTGTAGAATTAATGAAAAGTTAGAGCCTGAAGGACCATATCATCTAGCCCCATCTTCTGTTGTAAACAGGAGAGCTCTGTGGTCCAGTGAGGGCAGGTGGTTTGTCCAAAGGTGCCTAGAGATTTCTGGGCTGATGTTCTCTTTCTCACTTCAGTGATTATCCATTTCTATACATAGCACACAAGAAAAAATACAACCACCATGTTTAAGATTGTAGATGATTTGTGACTTTGTATTTTATGAGTATCATCAACTTTATAGCGTTTTTCTAAGTCCCACAGAAGAAAATTTATTTTATCCTAAGTGTGATGGTATTTAGAGTTGTAAAAATGTGTTTCTTGTAGGCTAACTTGACATTTGTAGTGTGTGATATATCTTAGGAAATCCATCCCTCCTTCCCTTTTTTCTGTCAGTCATGTATTAATGTTGTAGAGCATTTATGATCAGATACATGAAAGCCTTCTTCTTTATTAGATACTTTCCAGTAGATGCCACAGCTGAGATGCTAGAGGAATGGAGGCCTTTGATGTGCCCTTTTGATGTAACAATGCAAAAGTCCATCACTTATTTTGAAATATTTCTTCCTACCTCCCTTCCTCCAGAACTTCATCATAAAGGTTTTAAGTAAGTACATACATTTCTTGTTAAAGTCTAGAATAAAGCAGGAAATACAGATATATAGGCAAACTAGTAAAGCAATAAAAAGTAAAAAAAAAGAAGTTCAACATAAGATTGTATTGTAAATAAAGAGAAAATAATGCTTGTTTGTCTGTTAAGCCAAATAAAATAGGGGCTTTAATAAAATCAAGAGAAAAAGAATAACAGATGCAAAAAGGAGTGGGAAATACCAACAAACAGGCAGTGACAGAAATGTTAAATTGCACAGTTTAGGGAAATGAAATTTTTTTTTTTTAATAAAACTTGGCTTTAATCCTCATCAGGTGTAGTTCTCCTAGGGTCTTTTTTAGAAAATTTTTAAACTTCTAGTCTTTTTACCATTTTTAAGAACTGTTTTTTTCTAGATGTCTGTAAGTATATAGTAAACCCTAGAATGAAAAATACTTAGATTGTACTTTAATGAAAAAAGAAAAACGCATGACAAAAACACAGAAAGATAATAGTAATTGTCACTGTGTTGTGGGTCACGCTTAGGTTTCCCCCACCACCCTTTCTATAGTGAGATGTCAAATCAGAAATTTCATATGGAACTGTATATTTATGAAATTTTAATTCAAAAATTCTAAAAATTTTTAATTTCTTGGACATTTGCAAAGATTGGTTAATAATATTCAAACATTTTCTTGTCCCTGTATTCTCTTCTATTTCTTTGAGATAGTTTCCCTGCTAAAATTTAATTGCACCTAACACTTTGTGGCTCATTTCTTTTGTGAAATATTTACTATAGTGCTAATTAATGCATACTTACTAATCGGCCTGCTAAAGAAAATAAAAGTAAGGGAGAGTTGCAAAAACAGTAATAGGAACTCATTAAAGAGAAAGGCAGGGAGAGGAAGGAGAAACTTGTAAACAGTGTTAGAAAAGAATAGACAGTAATTATATAACAATGAAGTAAAAATTTGATGAAATTACTTTTAAGCATAAATAAATAGGAAGGGGAATATTCAGGTAAAAACAGTCCTTTGTTCCATTAAGTTTGTAACTTTCAGTATTATTTTTTCTAGGTTATGTAGTTAATCAGTAAGAATAATAGATTAAAAAAATACAAAGGATACCTGGCTTTGAACCACTTTCTCTAAATCACTTGATATTCATAACAACATTTTTCTTCTTCAGACTTTGGTTTGATGAATTAATTGGCCTTTGGGTTTCAGTGCAAAATCTCCCACAGTGGGAGGGGGTAAGTATCCCATTTTTCCTCCTATACATCTTAGTTTTGAAATAAGTATATATGATCATTTGATTAGACAACTTCGGTTCCTTAGCATTGCTTATTAGCAGTGTTGTACTCAGTTTTTAAATTTTTTATTTGCTATATTCTAACAGAAATAGACATTATTTTGGTTTTATCAATATATCTAAAAGTGTAGGTATGTATTGTGAAATGCATGAAATGTTAAGTCCCTGTTGTTTGCCCTTTTTTACCCTTACTAGCAGGAACACAGTGGATGTTTTCTACATGCTTGTTGGATTAAAATTTCAGTTTCTGTTTGCGTTTTAGGCGATGCTTTGTAATTTCCCTTTTTATAAGCCCTTCACCTGCAATTGATTTTAAATGGGTGACAGAATCAGAACTAAAGTTTTTGGAGTTTTTAAAAGTCTGAGTCATAAACCATGTATTAAGTTGTTCTATGATTGCTAAAACAAAACAAAAACACATCAATACAGGGTGTGACTGACACTTAAACAATAACAAATGTATTAACTGGTTTTCTTTTTGTGTTTACTTTCAGCAACTAGTAAATCTCTTTGCTCGATTGGCTACAGATAATATAGGGTACATAGATTGGGATCCATATGTACCAAAGGTAATTAAAAGCATTTGAACATATACAATAGCACTGACATCACCTTTGTGTTTTTAAGGAAAAATGTGTTTTGTATGCTAATTCCTAGCACCACATAAAATATTCTTTGACCATTAGTAAAAATATAATTTAAAGGGATGCATCATTTATTTTTAAAAAGTACTTGGATTGTACCAAGGTATCATAAATGTTTGATTTTGTCTTATCTGTCCAGGACATGAACTGTAACTTTCAGAGGGGGCAATTTAGGAAGTACTATGTACATTATTCAAGGTGTTCATTCATATCTTCAACAAATTTTGTGTATTGTATTTGATTTATATTCAGGAGAGTTCTCATTTTAAAGATCACATTATATATTTTCCTAGAGTAAATAAAACTAGACTGTCTCCAGGCACGATGTTCTTAACAATGCATTTCAGTCATGCTTCACCTGCAGTAGAATCACCCGTGGACCTTTAGGAGGGCTGATGAGGACATCTAGTTACTCTGATGCACACAGTGATAGTAGGGCAGCTGGAGAGCAGCAGAGGGCAAATGCTCCCTCAGCCTTTGTGCTGTCTTCCTCACTTGTTGGTCAATAGAAGCTAAGGAAGGTAAATTTTCCCCACTTTGGGGCTTCTTATCTGTTAATAATTAATATGCTAATTAGGGGAAAATCAACTCGTCATTAAAATTTTGAGAGGGAAAGTAACCTGCTGGAGGATATTTGCATTTTGTGCATCCCTGGCATGGAATGAAAGCATAGGAAAAACTAATTTGATATGCATTTAGATAGAAAGGAGTCAAAATATTTCTTGTTTAAGTGCATGTTTAAGCCACATTTTGCTTTTTTCTGTTTATATCTCATTTGTCTGTTTTTGGGTGCTTGGATATAGCAGCTTCATATCCAATGCCTGTGACCTCAAAGTGTCATAAACAAAGGTACAGATGTTTATATAATTTTTTAAGGAATAAAGCAGATTAAACAGTATGTAATTATGCTGAAAAATTGATCAAATGAGAATATATCCAATAATATTAATATGTAACAGTTGAGTTATTTAAGGAGAGAGTTATTTGATACCTGTAAATATTTATTCTTAATTCTTTTTTTCTTTTTAAAGATATTTACAAGAATTCTGAGAAGCTTGAACCTCCCAGTGGGAAGCAGTCAAGTGTTAGTTCCAAGATTTTTAACAAATGCTTATGATATAGGACATGCTGTAATATGGATCACTGCCATGATGGTTTGTAATACATTGCATTTGTTTTATATAGCTCATCTAAATTTTGTGTTAACCATACAAAATCCTGTATGATCACATAAATCTATATTACTGATTTATTTGTTCACTTGGGTTTTGGATATTCTCTGACCTAGTAAGCTTATGATTATCAGATGCAGAATATAGTTATGATGTACCACTTAGAAAACTCACTAATCAGTGGATCTTAAAAATAGAGTGAAAAGTTTAGTTTTGAGAGATTCAGAATGTCTGTAATAGTTTTATGGAGCAAGAACCAGGCTCATAGATAAAAGGATCTTCCCAAGGTCAAACTGATAATTATAAAAGTACTAGAGCTCCGGGTTCTGCATATGCTCAGAACTAATGCATTCATTGTCAGTGTTCACATGAAACATTACACTGAACACAAAGCTTATTAACAAAGTAATTTTTAGGGAGAAATTTGAAGGACTATTTTACTGACATCATTGAAGGAAAGTAAAAATAAATCCACATACTTGGATTTCAATGTCATCTTCCAAATAAAAGTATTAGAACACTTTATAATTTTCTGGATTGTCACACATAATACTTCTGCAGCTCTCTCCTTGACTTACTCTGTGTTTGATACTTTCTCCCAGGATATCCTATTTGTTTGATTGTTTCAGTGGAAAAGGCAGAATATGGTTGTGAAAAGTTTAGCTCTCAAATTTCATTGTAAGATGAAAAGGAGAAAAAAAAAGTTCAAGCTCCCCATTTTTGGTATTTCATTATAAAGCAAAAGGAGAATTCCATTTCCCTAAAATATTTCTTTGTAATGTCCACTAAGAGCAAAAACATTTGGATAAGCAGTGAGTTGGAACTCATTTTTTAGGAGCCAGTGTATTTGATAGTGATTACTATCAGTCTTATTTTAGTTAATGTTGCTGTTCTTTGTCACACAGTTGTTCTCATTGGCAGCTTCATTTTGTGTTAAATGTGAA
Source organism: Phataginus tricuspis (assembly GCA_029783875.1). NCBI lineage: Eukaryota > Metazoa > Chordata > Mammalia > Pholidota > Manidae > Phataginus > Phataginus tricuspis. Next base: position 45,386,016 of record JAQQAC010020896.1, on the reverse strand, counting down.
TGTTGAATATAATTTTAAAATCAGAAATGCTAATTATGTTGGAATTTTGATGATTTTGTTGGTATTTTGTTGTGGAATTATTATGGCCTCTCAGTAGTTGCCCTATTCTAGACTGGGAAACGTGAATGCGGGTTTCATTTCTGTAGAAAGACTCATAACTGGACGTTTTACCTTAGGTCTGTGCTGTTGCTTGAAAGATCATTATCTTGAGACGTACAGGAGGTTTCAGAGCTAACCTGTACTTTATGCCCAAGGGCTCTCTTCACCTTGATCAGATAAATGTTAGCTTTTTTCTTCATTTCTTTTCCCCCCAGGTTCTTTGTTTGGTTGATTGCTTTGCATGTTTGTTTTGATAATAGATTTAAAAAAATTTTTTTCTTTTGAGTCAACATAGTTAAATAAAACAGGCTTAATCGTTTAAAACATTTAGAAATAATAATAAAATACTTAATACATTTATGTAAATCTTACCTTCATTTCCCACAGTGAGAAATTCACTTCTTGAATCATTTAAGGAATGTTTTTAATGCTTGATATTTACCACTTTAGTATTTTAAAGTGATCATCTTAGTGACAAAAGTTATTTGACTGCAAAAGAGTAAAAGATATGATTATCAAAGATGTCTTTTCAGTTTTCTGATTTGGTATCAGTAAGCTGCCCTTTAGTAGAATGTTTTGAACTGATTTATTTGTTTGAAGTTTATCAGAGAATTGTTTTGACTCAATCTTTAGACGTAGAATTGATTTTTATCAGCAGGATGAATATGAACCGTACAGAAATTTATATGTAGGCTTAGACCTGTTTACCTCTTCAATTTTAAAATGTAATGTGGGTACTGATATTTTTACTCTTGTCTGAATAGGGTGGACCAAGTAAACTAGTGCAAAAACACTTGGCTGGTTTGTTTAACAGCATCACATCTTTTTACCATCCTTCAAATAATGGGCGCTGGCTGGTAAGCATGTTCGTTTTTCATTCTGGCATTTGGAGATTTTTAATAGATGGTCACAATTAACTAATTGTAATACATTTAGTCGTGCAATCTGTAATACATTTTCTGTTCTTCATATAAACTTTGGCTATGTGTAAGTGATTAGGTTCAAATAAAGTTATTGTATTCACACAACATATAGAAATGAAGTATAGTGTAGGGGGGGTCACAGGGAAGGCAGTATACCACAGAGAAGACAAGTAGTGACTCTATAGCATTTTACTATGCTGATGGACAGTGACTGTAATGGGGTGGGGAGAGGGATTTGACAATAATATATATGGACGAATGTTGAAACCACAATGTTGCTCATGTGAAACCTTCATAAGATTGTATATCAATGATACCTTAATAAAAAAAAAGAAAGTAAGGTAACACTGGTGTGGGAACTGGTAACAAAATGCCACAAAACATGGAATCTTTTCAGTTTTATTGTGTCAGTTTTTTTTGGAATTTAAGCCTGGTTAAAGTGGCTTTTCACTTAGCAGAAGATTTGTATGGTGCTAGAAATTACAAATGACATTTGGAAAACATTTTTATTATCAATAATTGTATTCTATCTTATTATGCTGTGCAGGCCTTTGTAATAAGATTCTAAAAGCTGTTGTTTTAAAAAATCTCTACTTGGGAGGGCAGAAAGGGACCATGAATATCTCTGTGGAAAATAGAACTTACCCACGACTTTTTGCTTCTCTGTCCTCAGAACAAGTTAATGAAACTACTTCAGCGGTTGCCAAACAGTGTTGTTAGAAGATTGCATCGTGAAAGATATAAGAAGCCTTCTTGGTTAACTCCTGTGCCTGATAGCCATAAGCTTACTGATCAAGATGTTACAGACTTTGTACAGTGCATTATTCAACCTGTCCTCTTGGCTATGTTTAGCAAAACTGGTAGTTTAGAAGCAGCCCAGGCTTTGCAGAATCTTGCACTAATGAGACCTGAGTTAGTAATACCCCCTGTTCTTGAAAGGTAAGTGTAACTTTACATGCTTTGTTGAACCCTCAGCTGTGGCTCCAGTTATCCTGTTTATCTCTTCCTGCAACTCTTCTGTTCGGCTTGGTTTTCTTTTTTCTTTTCTGTGACTTCTGTTCTGCTGTCTCCATGCTTACTCCTGTTCCTAGAGGAGAAGCAAGATATTTTAACCTAATGATTGGTAATTTGATAAAGATTTATTCAAGAGAATAAATTGACACAAATGGATAAAAATGAAGTATTTTGGATTATTTGCACATTTTAGTTTATTTTAAATCAAGTTATGGCTGTGTTTTCACTAAAATGTGAGTGTCGCTAAATATTGAGAACATGACAGTACAATATTGAGAACATGACAGTCAAAATGATTTTGGATTTCTGTTATTTCTTAGAAACAGTGATAAAAGAAAATTTGGTTATCTTTTATTATTTTCATGTATTATATAATCTTTTGTTTTTTTTGCTATCATTAATGTACAATTACATGAACAACATTATGGTTACTAGATTTCCCCCTATTATCAAGTCCCCCCCACACCCCATTACATTCACTGTCCTCAGCGTAGTAAGATGCTATAGAGTCACTACTTGTCTTCTCTCTATTACACGGCCTTCCCCGTGTCCCCCCCAACTACATTATTCGTACTAATCGTATTGCCCCTTTTTCCCCCTTATCCCTCCCTTCCCACCCATCCTCCCCAGTCACTTTCCCTTTGGTAACTGTCAGTCCATTCTTGGGTTCTGTGAGTCTGCTGCTGTTTTGTTACTTCAATTTTTGCTTTGTTCTTATACTCTACAGATGAGTGAAATCATTTGGTACTTGTCTTTCTCCACCTGGCTTATTTCACTGAGCATAATACCCTCTAGTTACATCCATGTTGTTGGAAATGGTAGGATTTGTTTTCTTCGTGTGACTGAATAGTATTCCATTGTGTATATGTACCACACCTTCTTTATCCATTCATCTACTGATGGACATTTAGGTTGCTTCCATTTCTTGGCTATTGTAAATAGTGCTGCGATAAACATAGGGGTGCATATGTCTTTTTCAAACTGGGCTGCTGCATTCTTAGGGTAAATTCCTAAGAGTGGGATTCCTGGGTCAAATGGTATTTCTATTTTGAGTTTTTTGAGGAACCTCCATACTGCTTTCCACAATGGTTGAACTATTTTACATTCCCACCAGCAGTGTAGGAGGGTTCACCTTTCTCCACATCCTTGCCAACATTTGTTGTTGTTTGTGTTTTGGATGTTGGCCATCCTAACTGGTGTGAGGTGATATCTCATTGTGGTTTTAATCTGCATTTCTCTGATGATTAGGGATGTGGAGCATCTTTTCAGGTGCCTGTTGGCCATCTGAATTTCTTCTTTGGAGAAGTGTCTGTTCAGTTCCTCTGCCCATTTTTTAATTGGCTTATTTGCTTTTTGTTTGTTGAGGTGCATGAGCTCTTTAAATAATTTGCACGTCAACCCCTTATCGGTTATGTCATTTATGAATATATTCTCCCATACTGTAGGATGTCTTTTTCTTCTACTGATGGTTTCCTTTGCTGTAGAGAAGGATTTTAGTTTGATACAGTCCCACTTGTTCATTTTGCTCTTGTTTCCCTTGCCCGGGAAGATATGTTCATGAAGAAATTGCTCATGTTTATATCCAAGATATTTTTGCCTATTTTTTTTCTAAGAGTTTTATGGTTTCATGAGTTCCATTCAGGTCTTTGATCCCTGTAGGATGTCTTTTTGTTCAACTGATGGTGTCCTTTGCTGTAGAGAAGCATTTTAGTTTGATACAGTCCCACTTGTCCATTTTTGCTTTTGTTTCCCTTGCCCGGGAAGATATGTTCATGAAGAAGTTGTTCATGTTTATGTCCATGAGATTTTTGCCTGTTTTTTTCCTAAGAGTTTTATGGTTTCATGAGTTCCATTCAGGTCTTTGATCCATTTTGAGTTTACTTTTGTGTATGGGGTTAGACAATAATCCAGTTTCATTCTCTTGCATGTAGCTGTCCAGTTTTGCCAACACCAGCTGTTGAAGAGGCTGTCATTTCCCCATTGTATATCCATGGCTCCTTTATCATATATTAATTGAACATATATGCTTGGGTTTATATCTGGGCTCTCTAGTCTGTTGTTCCATTGGTCTATGGGTCCATTCTTATGCCAATACCAAATTGTCTTGATTACTGTGGCTTTGTAGTAGAGCTTGAAGTCAGGGAGCTTAATTCCCCCTGTTTTATTCTTCCTTCTCAGGATTGCTTTGGCTGTTCAGGGTCTTTTGTGGTTCCATATGAATTTTAGAACTGTTTGCTCTAGTTCATTGAAGAATGCTGTTGGTGTTTTGATAGGGATTGCATTGAATCTGTAAATTGCTTTAGGCAGGATGGCCATTTTGACAATATTAATTCTTCCTATCCATGAGCACAGGGTGTGTCTCCATTTATTGGTATCTTCTTTAATTTTTCTCATGAGTGTCTTGTAGTTTTCAGAGAATAGGTCTTTCACTTCCTTGGTTAGGTTTATTCCTAGGTAGTCTATTTTTTTTGATGCGATTATGAATGGAATTGCTTTCCTGATTCCTCTTTCTGCTAGTTCATTGTTAGTGTATAGGAATGCAACAGTTTTCTCTGTATTAATTTTGTATCCTGCAACTTTGCTGAATTCAGATATTAGATCTAGTAGTTTTGGAGTGGATTCTTTAGGGTTTTTTATGTACAATATCATATCATCTGCAAACAGGGATGGTTTGACTTCTTCCTTGCCAATCTGGATGCCTTTTATTTCTTTGTGTTGTCTGATTGCCATGGCTAGGACCTCCAGAACTAAGCTGAATGGAATTAGGGAGAGTGGGCATCCTTGTCTTCTCCCGATCTTAAAGGAAAAGCTTTCAGCTTCTCGCTGTTAAGTATAATGTTGGCTTTGGGTTTGTCATATATGGCCTTTATTATGTTGAGATTCTTGACCTCTGTACTCATTTTGTTGAGAGTTTTTATCATGTATAGATGTTGAATTTTGTCGAATTCTTTTTCAGCATCTATGCAGATGATCATGTGGTTTTTGTCCTTTTTGTTGAGGGAAGATAAATACTTAATTGACAATATGATAACATTTTTTGAGACTCTCGGTTGTAATTTTGTGCTATTTAGAAGTGGCATGACTATTTCTTTAGGAAGTTTTCTTTTTATATATATATAAGCAAGTCTTTTAAGAAGTAAAAATATAGGCAAAAATTTTAGGCACTTATCTTTGCATCTAAAGACAGCCTCTTAAAGAATTTGGTATTTTTTCTACTAATAATGAAATTTCCCTTATTTACCTTTTTTGCATAGAAGAAACTTAACATGACTGCATTTTAGATCTTTTCCTCATAGAACAGATTTTCAAAAATGAAATCGAGTCAGAGTGAATGTTCTTAGCTCATAAATTCTTACGTAGTGATCAAAGATTACATTTGTCTTTTTTCCCCTGATTTATTCACTCTAGTATCAGTAATATTCTCATATGTTTCTAATAGCTAATTTCCAATTTTAAAATACTGGTCTTTTTTAATTAATTTTTTATTAAAGCATCATTAATATACAATCTTACGTTGGTTTCAAATGTACATCACAGTGGTTCAGCAGCCCCCATGATAACTTCTATTGTGATTGTGAATTATTGTGCCCCTTTATCCCTCCCCTCCAGTAACCACTAGTTATTTCCCAGTGTCTATGAGTCTAATACTGTTTTGTTCCTTCTGTTTTGCTTTGTTTTTATAGTTCACAAATAAGTGAAATCATACAGTATTTGTCTTTCTCTGCCTGAAAATACCTCTTTTTAAAAATATAAAATAGAAATTTCAGCATTTTCATAAGATTTTTTTCCTATAAAAGTTAAGAGGATTTTAACTTGTTATTCATGCATTCTTACAATTATTGGATTAGATATGGTCCTATTGGAATGTGGAAGTGGATAAAGATAGCTGGAATAATGCAAAATCCATCAGTTTTATGTTCTGATTTTTCACTGGAATTTGCATGGAGAGAGGTGATAAGATGGCAGGGGATCGGGAAAACGTACTTTCCTTTATGTTGATGCTGTTAACTTTGAGAGCAAAATTCACTCAAAATATTTTACTAGCTACAGACCTTTTAAGCCAAAATGCACTTTATGAATTTAGTATATTTACTGTAGTATGTATGTTTGTCTGTGATGGAAATTTTTTAAGATTCTGCTTTTAAACTGTAGAACATATCCTGCACTAGAGACTTTAACAGAGCCTCACCAGCTCACAGCTACTTTAAGTTGCGTAATTGGAGTAGCCCGCAGTTTGGTGTCAGGGGGCAAATGGTTTCCTGAAGGTCCAACACACATGCTACCTCTGCTGATGAGAGCATTGCCTGGGGTGGATCCGAATGACTTTAGTAAATGCATGGTGAGCATATTTATAATTCTGTTTCATATCTAAGTTACAGTTATGTAAATGGATATCCTGTTAATTTTTCTAGAAATATATTTTAGAACATACTTCAATGTAAAATTTGTTAATGTTAACAGAATATACCAGTAGGCCCAACTTGAGATCTGTGAATGGTTAGTTGACCTATATAACATCTTCCTTCATAAGTAATTTGCCATAACCCAAGTGCATTTAATGATAATAAGATGTTTTAAACCTCATTACATATTTACTATTTTCCTTTTTTTAAGAAGAGGCATTAAAAGTCATTGCATATAATCATTTTTGCTCTTTCCTTCATCTACACTAGTGACAGAGGTCATGATAAAAGTTACTAGGTGTAAAATGCCAGATCTTGCTTATATACACATTTTCTCCTGACTTACATCATTGCTTATCTTCCTTCTTCCCTGGTCTCTACCTTCTGCTTTAGCACAGAAGTGCTACCCTTAGGTAATGTTACATTTTTAGGTGGGAGGCCAATAACTTTTCAGTGACAAAAAATTGAAGAACTTTGTACTTAATCCTAATAAATAACTATGAAAATTAATTTAATATAACTTCATTACTAAAGTAACGGTTAGTTAATGTGAGGGGCCTTAAAATGTTTGATTCTAAATGAAAATTTTCCAGAAACATTGCTGTGGAATTTCCCTCAAGAGAATTTATATAACTGTATATATATATAACTGTACTTTATTGTAGTTTACAATATACTTGTGTTTTTGAACTAGAATTATTTATTAATTAAAGCTAATTAAAGCTAAATCTTTTGCATCTTTCCCATAGATCACATTCCAGTTTATAGCAACATTTTCCACTCTGGTGCCTTTAATGGACTGTTCATCTATACTGCAAGAAAGAAATGACCTCACAGAAGTAAGGATGCTTTCTGGTTGTAAAAAGATTGTTAAACTGAATTCTAATTTTTCTTGAATATGCATAATTATATTTTATAGTTTAAACACTAGTTGTTTAAAATTACTGTTTTTGTGACCAGAATGATTAAATAGAGAGCCAAGTCATCATTGGTAAAATAGCCTGCAGAGCACCCACTGAGGAGGTGTGTTTAAAATACCTATTTTTATAAGTGCCACTGAGAGGTGTATTTTAATTTTTGTCACTTTCTGATGTTTTGTTAGGCAAAGGGGGTAGCATTTTGTTTTCCCATCTTCTTATGTTAGGAATAAATTGGCATCTATGAAGATAGACTTTTCATTACCAGTTCTTTTCAGAACTGTTTTCTTTATTGTAAACATGTTATTACTTTTGTTATTTGGATGTTCAAATAGTGAGAGATAATTCTTTATGTAGCAGCAGTTTCAAAACCATAATTGATCATAAAAGTAACTGCTTGACTTCTGTTTTTAGGCCCTTATAAAATACATTAATTACTTCTTATTTTGGTTATAAATTAGAAGGTCGAGTTATTCTAAATTGGTATGTGATTATGGTGCTGTTTCTCACAGTACTCAATATAGTAATGTGGTAGATCTGTTATGTAGGCAGTAATTGAGTTCTTGTTAGTTCAGGGGGAAAAAACGGCTATTTAAAATTTTTCTCCACATTGACATTTTACAGGTGGAACGAGAACTTTGTTCAGCAACAGCTGAATTTGAGGATTTTGTCTTACAGTTCATGGATAGGTGAGCATATACCCTAGCTTCTCCCTTTATCTGACATTTAAAAAAATGACTGTCCTCTCCCGAGAACTTTATATTCCTATTCCTTCTACATTGCAACCCATATTTAATATTACCCATGAATGGTGTTTCTGAAGTTACCAGAGGACAATTAATTTGTGAGCTCTGCAAACCAGTTTTTAGCTACTAAAATTGTACTTTCTTTGGCTTATTTAGGTGCTTTGGACTTATAGAAAGCAGCACATTGGAGCAAACAAGGGAAGAGACAGAAACTGAGAAAATGACTCACTTGGAGAGTTTGGTTGAATTAGGTCTGTCTTCTACATTTAGTACTATCCTCACACAGTGTTCCAAAGAAATATTTACGGTAAGAGTGCATTGCTGAAAAAAATTAAATTAAAATCTTACAAAGTTTTATTTGATGTTTTAAAAATTGAACTTGAACTTCAAAGTGTGTATATCATTGCTCATTTCCATACTAAATTTGAAAGAGTTAATCCTCATTATTCACAAATTCCATATTTGCAAATTTACCTACTTGTTAACATTTATTTGTAACTCCAAAATCAGTACTTTGAGTGCATTTGTGCAGATATATAAAAGTGCCAAGAAATTTGAGTTGCATATGTTCCCAGATAAGGTCAAATAATGTGACGTTGTCTAGTGTTCTCATAAGAAGGTTGTGATGTGCCTAACAGAAAATTACATAGTTTAGATAAGCTTCATCAAAGCAGGAGTTACAGTGCTGTTTGCTGTTAATTCAGTGTTAATGAAGCAACAATACATACTAAATAAGGTGTCTTTAAACAGAAACACCCATAAAGCAAAACTATATATTCATTAGTTGATGAAAATGTAACCAGAGGCTTGTAGGGACTTAATCCTGTATTTTCCCTAGAAATAATGGTTCAGTATTTGCCAGTTCAGTGCTCACAACTTTATAGACTATTACGACTACAAGTAACAACAAACAATTATATTTTTGAAATTTCTAATTAAATACTATTTGAGAGAAAATTTTGGAAATTGTTTATGCCATCACATGATAGAAATTAAGTCCTAAAAATCTGGCAAGCTATGATGAATGAGAAATAGTTTGTCCTTATAAGGAATTCAGTAAACACTTAATTATTAAATATTGGTTGATACCTCTTATACACAGTATGGTTTTAAAGATCACATTTTTTTCCCATTTCTGTTCTTTCATTAACTAAGATTATCACTATTCAGTAAATTCATCCTGGTTTAAAGCTAAACTGCTGTATAGCTGTATGAAATAGTTAACTAAAACTGTTAGCATGAAGAAATTAACAAATGATCTCATTTAACCGAAATCTTTTGAAAGGAGTTGTTTGTAATTTTCAGCATTGTTAATCCATGTCTAGAACTCATTCTTTCACTGAGCCATTAGGTTAAAATTCTGCGACAGATTTATTAAAGACTGTTTCAAGTCTTTTAGAGTAAAGGTAAATGTTTATAGTTGGCAAAATAACTAATTATAAATATTAGATATTCCCAAAATTCCCTTTGTTACTTGAATTAACCCTCAAGATAATTAAATTGCATTTGCTTTCAGCAGATGTAATTATGTAGTGTTTTTGTAGCAAATAAAATCTTGTGCCTCAAATGCTTTATTCATATTATGGTCTTATGTAAGGATTATTCATAGATCTGAATATAATATTGTTAAGCAAGACCTTAAATTCAGATGATTAAAAAATATCCTGCTTGGGTATTTTTAGTATAGTCTTTTATGCTTCATAAGATGTTTAATTTTCTTAAAAAATGCTGATTATACATTTTCATTTCTTACGTATCTTAACAGGTAGCCCTGCAGAAGGTTTTTAATTTTTCTATTTCACATATATTTGAAACAAGAGTAGCAGGCCGCATGGTGGCAGACATGTGCCGTGCTGCTGTAAAGGTGAGTTTGGTTTTTCTCAACTGATGAATTAATGGATCAGTAACCAACAGATTTGTGTGGTTAATTATTTTAGACAGCCTTATCATACTTAAAATACATAGTTCTTTCAGTAGTTCCTTGCAACCTTTATTTGCTACTGAAAATAGTGCTAGAGTATACTTTATGACTGTCAAATATTTGTACCTTTCAAAAAAATCTTATTTATGCAAATACCTTTTCAGTGCTGCCCAGAGGAATCTTTGAAGCTATTTGTTCCTCACTGCTGCAGTGTTATAACTCAGCTTACAATGAGTAAGTAATAAGGTTCTTGTTCTGCATTTATAATTTTAGGTAAAAGTTTTTCTTGGCTTCTAAAACTATGTTGATAAAAAAACTTCTTTAAGCTATGCAATAATTTTATTTTTAAGTTTGGTGGGAAATTGCTTAAAACAAAATATCCAGGTCAACATGTAGCTTAGAAATTTTACTCTATTAAATTAATATTTTCATACCTACAAGAATCATTCAGAAGTTACCATAAGAAATATCAGCTACTAGAGGCTAAGACGGGAAGGAGCCCGCCCTCTGCAACTTGGTAGGCGGGCAAGGCAGCAGTGGGAATGAGGCAAACATTTATGGGATATTTGTGACCCCAGAGTTCTAGACTTCCGGGAAGATGGCGACATGAACGGACCGGCAGAAAAATTCCTCCCAACGTTATATTTATTCACGAAAATACAGCAAATACAACTATCCCTAAAAGAGAGACCAGAATACACAGGAAAGTGCACAGCGTGCAGGTACACCCGAGAGAACTTGTCGGTGAGGCGGACGGGATACGGAGCCACGACCCGGCGGGACCGAGCGCTCCTCCCCCCCAGAGCTCCAGCAGTCAGACACTCCAGAGAGAGGACTCGGCACCCGGTGAGGCGGGATGGAGCCACGACCCAGCAAGACCAGAGCGCTCCTCCACCCCAGCACTCCGGTGGGAGTCCCGGCAAGGCGGTCATAAAGAGCCCAGCGGACATACGTGACAACTACCAACAATTAATTCTGTAGTCATGAGAAGACAGAAGAATATGATACAGACAAAGCTTCAGACAAACAACACCCCAGAGAGAGAATCTGAAGGAATCGACAGGCATAGTCTTCCAGAAAAAGAATTCAGAATAAAAGTCATCGCCATGCTGACGGATCTACAGAAAATGTGCGAGCTGAGGGAGGAAGTGAGGAAAGACAATGCAGAAATGAGACAAGCCATTGACGGGCTCAACAGCAGATTGAATCAGCTTCAAGACACGATCAAGAATTGCAAGACAGGGAACAGGAATACAAAGAAGCTGAGGCAGAGAGAGATAAATGGATCTCTAAGAATGAAAGAATATTAAGAGAACTATGTGACCAATCCAAACGGAACAATATTCGCATAATAGGAGTACCAGAGGAAGAAGAGAGAGAAAAAGGAATAGAAAGTGTCTTTGAAGAAATAATTGATGAAAACTTCCCCACGCTGGGGAAGGAAATAGTCTCACAGTCTACGAAAGCCCACAGATCTCCCAACACAAGGGACACAAGGAAGACAACACCAAGACACATAATAATCAAGATGGCAAAGATCAAAGATAAAGACAGAGTATTAAAGGCAGCTAGAGAGAGAAAAAAGATCACCTACAAAGGAAAACCCATCAGACTGTCATCAGACTTCTCAACAGAAACCTTACAGGCCAGAAGAGAATGGCATGATATACTTAACGTAATGAAACAGAAGGGCCTCGAACCAAGAATACTGTATCCAGCACAATTATCATTTAAATATGACGGAGGGATTAAACAATTTCAAGACAAAAGAAAGTTGAGAGAGTTTGCCTCCCATAAACCACCACTACAGGATATCTTAAACGGACTGCTCTAGAGGGAAACACCCCTAAGGCTAAAAAGATGTCACCAAGAAAATAAAATCATAGCAAAGAAAGCAGACCATCCAAATACCAACTAAAGGCAAAGAATAAAACACCTAATATATAAAGAAAGGAGGAGGAAGAATAGGAAGGGAGAGATAAAGAAACATCAGACGGCGTTCACAATAACTTAACAAGAAAGTTAAGTTAGATTCTCAGATAGTAAAGAAGTAACCCTTGAACCTTTGGTAACCAAGAATCTAAAGCCAGCAATGGCAATAAGTACATATCTATCAATAATCACCCTAAATGTAAACGGACTGAATGCACCAATCAAAAGACACAGAGTAAAAGAGTGGATAAAAAAGCAAGACCCATCTGTATGCTGCTTACAAGAGACTCACCTCAAACCCAAAGATATACACAGACTAAAAGTGAAGGGATGGAAAAAAATATTTCAAGCAAACAACAAAGAGAAAAAAGCAGGTGTTGCAGTACTTGTATCAGATAAAATAGACTTCAAAACGAAGAAAGTAGCAAGAGATAAAGACGGACATTACATAATGATAAAGGGGTCAGGCCAACAAGAAGATATAACCATTATAAATATATATGCACCCAACACAGGAGCATCAGCATATGTGAAACAAATACTAACAGAAGTGAAGGAGGAAATGGACAGCAATGCAATTATTTTAGGAGACTTTAACACGCCACTCACTCCAAAGGATAGATCAACCAGGCAGAGGATAAATAAAGACACAGAGGCACTGAACAACACACTAGAACAGATGGACCTAACAGATATCTACAGAACTCTGCACCCAAAAGCAGCAGGATACACATTCTTCGCAAGTGCACATGGAACATTTTCCAGAATAGACGACATACTAGGCCACAAAAAGAACCTCAGTAAATTCAAAAGTATTGAAATCCTACCAACCAACTTCTCAGATCACAAAGGTATAAAACTAGAAATAAATTTCAGAAAGAAATCAAAAAGGCTCACAAATACATGGAGACTTAACAACATTCTCCTAATGAATCAATGGGTTAACGACCAAATCAAAACAAATCAAAGAATATATGGAGACTAATGACAACAACAACACAAAGCCACAACTTCTGTGGGATGCAGCGAAGGCAGTCTTAAGAGGAAAGTACATTGCAATCCAGGCCCATTTAAAGAAGGAAGAACATTCCCAAATGAACAGTCTGAGGACACAATTATTGAAATTGGAAAAAGAAGAACAAATGAGGCCCAAAGTTACCAGAACGAGGGACATAATAAAGATCAGAGAAGAAATAAATAGAGAAGAATAAAACAATAGAAAAAATCAATGAAACCAAAACTGGTTCTTTGAAAAAATAAACAAAATAGATAAACCCCTAGCCAGACTCATTAAGAGAAAAAGAGAATCTACACACATAAACAGAATCACAAATGAGAAAGGAAAAATCACGACGGACCCCACAGAAATACAAAGAATTATAAGAGAATATTACGAGCATCTATATGCGAACAAGCTGGAAAACCTAGAAGAAATGGACAACTTCTTAGAAAAATACAGCCTTCCAAGACTCACCAAGCAGGAAACAGAAAAACTAAACAGACCAATCACCAGCAACGAAATTGAATCAGAATCAAAAAACTACCCAAGAACAAAAGCCCTGGACCTGATGGATTCACCTCTGAATTCTACCAGACATACAGAGAAGAAATAACACCCATTTTCCTTAAAGTTTTCCAAAAAATAGAAGAGGAGGGAATACTTCCAAACTCTTTCTATGAAGCCAGCATCACTCTAATACCAAAACCGGGCAAAGACCTCACTAAAAAAGAAAATTACAGACCAATATCCCTGATGAACGTAGATGCAAAAGTACTCAACAAAATATTAGCAAACTGAATTCAAAAATACATCAAGAGGATCATACACCATGATCAAGTGGGATTCATCCAGGGATGCAAGGATGGTACAACATTCGAAAATCCATCAACATCATCCATCACGTCAATAAAAAGAAGAACAAAAACCACATGATTATCTCCATAGATGCTGAAAAAGCATTTGACAAAATTCAGCATCCATTTTTGATTAAAACTCTCAACAGAATGGGTATAGATGGCAAGTACCTCAACATCATAAAGGCTATATATGACAAACCCACAGCTAACATCATACTTAATAGCGAGAAGCTGAAAGCTTTTCATCTAAGATCGGCAACAAGACAGGGGTGCCCACTCTCTCCACTGTTATTCAACATAGTACTGGAGGTCTTAGCCACGGCAATCAGACAAAACAAAGACATACAAGGCATCCAGATTGGTAAAGAAGAAGTCAAATTGTCACTATTTGCAGATGATATGATACTGTATATAAAAAACCTTAAAGACTCCACTCCAAAACTACTAGAACTAATATCTGAACTCAGCAAAGTTGCAGGATATAAAATTAAGACACAGAAATCTGTTGCTTTCCTATACACTAATGATGAGCTAACAGAAAGAGAAATCAGAAAAACAATTCCATTCACAATTGCACCTAAAAGAATAAAATACCTACGAATAAACCTAACGAAGGAAGTGAAAGACCTGTACTCGGAAAACTACAAGACACTCCTAGGAGAAATTAAGGAATACACTAACAAATGGAAATGCATCCCATGCTCTTGGCTAGGAAGAATAAATATTGTCAAAATGGCTATACTACCTAAAGCAATCTACAGATTCAACGCAATCCCTATCAAACTACCAACAGCTTTCTTCAATGAACTGGAACAAATAATTCTAAAATTCATATGGAACCAGAAAAGACCCCGAATAGCCAAAACAATCCTGAGAAGGAGGAATCAAACAGGGGGAATTACGCTCCCTGACTTCAAGCTCTATTACAAAGCCACAGTAATCAAGACAATTTGGTACTGGCACAAAAACAGACCCACAGACCAGTGGAACAGAATAGAAAATCCAAACATTAACCCAAACACCTACAGTCAATTAATATTTGATAAAGAAGCCCTGGATATACAATGGGGAGAGGACAGCCTCTTCAGCAGCTGGTGTTGGAAAACTGGACAGCTACATGTAAGAGAATGAAACTGGACTACTGTCTAACCCCATACACAAAGGTAAACTCAAGGTGGATCAAAGACCTGAATGTAAATCAGGAAACCATAAAACTCTTAGAGAAAAACATAGGCAAAATTCTCTTGGACATAAACATGAGCGACTTCTTCATGAACATATCCCCCCGGGCAAGGGAAACAAAAGCAAAAATGAACAAATGGGACTATATCAACTTGAAAGCTTCTGTACAGCAAAGGACACCATCAGTAGAACAAAAAGACATCCTACAATATGGGAAAATATATTCATAAATGATGTATCTGATAAGGGGTTGACATCCAAAATATACAAAGAACTCACGCACCTTAACAAACAAAAAGCAAATAACCCAATTAAGAAAGGGCACAGGACATGAATAGACACTTCTCTAAAGAAGAAATTCAGATGGCCAACAGGCACATGAAAAAATGCTCCACATCGCTAATCATCAGAGAAATGCAGATTAAAACCACAATGAGATATCACCTCACACCAGTGAGGATGGCCAACATCCAAAACACAAACAACAACAAATGTTGGTGAGGATGTGGAGAGAGGGGAACCCTCCTACACTGCTGGTGGGAATGCAAATTAGTTCAACCATTGTGGAAAGCAGTATGGAGGTTCCTCAAAAAACTCAAAATAGAAATACCATTTGACCCAGGAATCCCACTCCTAGGAATTTACCCAAAGAATGCAGCAGCCCAGTTTCAAAAAGACAGATGCACCCCTATGTTTATTGCAGCGCTATTTACAATAGCCAAGAAATGGAAGCAACCTAAGTGCCCATCAGTAGATGAATGGATTAAGAAGAAGTGGTACATATACACAATGGAATATTACGCAGCCATAAGAAAAAAACAAATCCTACCATTTGCAACAACATGGATGGAGCTGGAGGGTATTATGCTCAGTGAAATAAGCCAGGCCGAAAAAGACAAGTACCAAATGATCTCACTCATATGTGGAGTATAAGAACAAAGAAAAAAAAAACTGAAGGAACAAAACAGCAGCAGACTCACAGAACCCAAGAACAGACTAACAGTTACCAAAGGGAAAGGGACTGGGGAAGAAGTGCGGGAAGGGAGGTATAAGAGGGTAAAAGGGGCATTACGATTGGCAGACATAGGGTGGGGGGGTACGGGGGGGGACTGTGCAGCTCAGAGAAGACAAGTAGTGATTCTCATCTCACTACACTGATGGACAGTGACTGTAATAGGGTTGGTGGGGGGGACCTGATGAAGGGGGTAGTTTAATCATCACAATATTGCTCATGTATTTGTAGGTTAATGATACTAAAATAAAATAAATTGTAAAAAAAAAAAAAGAAATATCAGCTACTAGTTACTCTTGTGAGCTGTAGTGGGGCAGATGTCCAGGCTGGTGTGTTTATTTTCTTGAAAATTGAGTTTCCACCCCCTCTGGAGCAGTTCAGCTTCATGAAGAAAGAGTAGAAAGTCTCCGTAAAAGAAACTTTCCTCTACTATTAGAAATACTAAATGTTAATATTAAAAAATGATGCATTTCATTGGATACATGTTTGTTTGTGTTTTTCCCCTGATACTATTGCCATTTTTAGATGATGATGTTTTAAATGAAGAAGAGCTAGACAAAGAGTTATTATGGAATCTTCAACTTTTATCTGAGGTATTGTAAATCTTTTGAAATTAGAAAATATTACTATAGAAATGTTGACTTGCTTTTAGGATTTATCTCTCTTTTTTTTTTTAATGACTTTAAAACATGAAAAGTCCTAAGTTTAAAAATTTCTTAATATGTTTGTAAAGTTAGATAATGTCATTTTCTTAATATCAAAGGAGTATAGTAATTGTTGATTACTTCATGTTCAACACTACTTAATTCTTTACTGATTAATTCTAATGTGGGTAACTCATTGAAAAGTTTATCAGATCTGGCAGGGGGTTTTCCCCTCCACATTCTAAATTTGGCCATCAGTCAAACTTTAGTTGCTTCTATGGGTTAGTTAAGGAACCAAAGAACATAGAAATCCAATTAAGTTCTTTCTACAGGGAGATAGACACTTGAAAAGGTTGTTGATACAGCCTATGAGAGCCTAAACTCAGACAATGTGTTTCCATATTAAAGAATTGATTGCTAGAATATATTTAATCTATGACAATCCTAAAATGAATTAAGGTCTTTTAAGAAACAGTTATTATTTTTAGGCTACTGTGGCCGAATTTTGCCACTTCCATTAATTACCAATTATTGGTATTTTAACCAAATGTCTTCCACTGTTTTCTTCTTTTTAGATAACTCGAGTGGATGGAAAGAAGTTGCTTCCTTATAGGGAGCAGCTTGTAAAGATTCTCCAAAGAACCCTACATTTAACCTGTAAGCAGGGTTACACTCTGTCTTGTAACCTTTTGCATCACCTTCTTCGTTCTACTACACTTATCTACCCTACAGAATACTGCAGTGTGCCAGGTGGCTTTGACAAGCCTCCTTCTGAATACTTTCCTATCAGGGCAAGTATTTTCAATAATTTAGGATTCAAGGATACATTGATAACTTTTCTAAGGAATTCAGAGTATGTGTGTGTGTGGGTCAGGGGAGGTTTCTTGTGTATAAATGTGTCACTTTATTGTTAAGGCAGATTATTAAAACTATTATTGGAATGTTTCAAACTTGGCAAGTGCAACATAGTGCTGTAGCGAGCTAATTCTAGTGTACTTCCTTTCTGTTTGTATGTGAAATGACTTGGTAAGCCATGTCTAACCTCCATACTTCCATATAATTTCATTGGTAAAATAAGACTTTATCTTATCTTCACATAAACTTATTGTTATTCTTATCATAAACTGCTGTTTGAGTAGCATTCCTTTTTCAGGAGTGGTGATGATGAAGGGGTTGGTAATGTTTTCATGCCATTTTTGCGCATTATTTGCTATCCTTAGGTTTGGATCATTTATACATTTTCTTTTGAACCTTTTAAATTACATGTTTATGTTCTTTTTTCAACTTATCTATCTGCTGAACAAGTGCTTTTCTTTTCTAGGACTGGGGTAAGCCAGGGGACTTATGGAATCTGGGAATCCAGTGGCATGTTCCTTCTTCTGAAGAAGTGGCTTTTGCCTTTTATCTGTTGGACTCATTTCTTCAGCCTGAGCTCATTAAACTCCAGCATTGTGGGGATGGAGAACTTGAAATATCTAGGTTAGGTTTTTTTGTTTTACAATCAATTAGTGTTGTATTAGGTTTCAGACTAAAAAAATTGTTTTTTCTGCCTCCCAACCCTCTAGCATATCTGATATATTCGTTTTCAGTGTGTTTTGAGTATCTGCCATAAATATAATTAGAAAATAATTAAATACAGTGTTGTGTAACAGAAATTTTGGCATAATGTCTAAACATTTTAAATATAAAATCTTGGGGGAGTTTCTAGTTTCTTTTTATGCTTTCTACATAGCAGTTGCACTTGTACATCATTGGGACGTATGTAGGTGTGTCCCCTTTGAAAGGAAACGCCCATTTTTCTAAATTTAGCTTAGATTTTATTAGGTTGCTTTTTTCTAATCATATTATTGACATTAATTTTACTTACAGTAATAGCACTACAAGATTTATTTTTCTCCCATAGAGCTTTACCAAGAACATTTATTTGAGACCATTAGACTTTTATAGTGTGAATCTTTGAAAGTTTCTAAAATAAAATTAAGAAAATTGCTATGTGGTAAATACCAAGAAATTTTAATAAGCAAATTCAGTAGAAATGGGCTTGGAGGAAGAAATATGATTGACTTAATGTTGGGTATTGTGCTCTGAATTGCTTTGGGGAATAAATATTTAGCTAGTCTCTTTTTAAAAGATGGAATATACTAAAAGATGTTCTGTAATAATCTTTTCCCTTTTTGCTAGTGGTAGTGATCTTAGGGTAAAAGGTGATTAAATTCAGAATTGCTTCAGAAAGGGCAATCAGTTGTTATTATTTCTGATTATTTAGAGCCTGCTTAAATTAAGCAGGTCTAGTTTTACTTGTAAATATCTGTTTAATTACCTTGTACTGTTAAGTGGATAAACTGATATTTGCCGTTTCTTTGCTTTAATTTTGTATGTCCCCACCTGATAAAGTTTTTGTACTTTACACTAGACTCCAGAAGTTTTTTTGTTAAATAGGGATTTGTAATATTCTAAAAAATGAAAATAACCTTTTATATTTTCTAGAGATGATGTTCTACAGAGTCTGACTATAGTGCACAACTGTTTAATTGGCTCAGGAAACCTCCTGCCTCCATTGAAAGGAGAGCCAGTTACTAACTTGTAAGTAAAAATAACTACTATACATATTTTTCTGTTTTGCCATTTGGTATATATTTTAAGTCTTAGTCTCACAATGAGTCACCAGTTTTGTTATTGGTGTTGTTTCTGTATCATTTTAACCTTTTTGTCATTGTTAGGCCAAAAATACCTACAGCATAACGTAGGTCTATAAACTTTAAGACTTTATTCAGATTTTCATATTGTGCCAAGATAGAATAACTTTTGGTGTTAATCACTTTAAAAATACCAACTTGGAGATAGTAAGTTCATCTGTTAGTTTACTGAGTTAATTAAGAAAGAAAAATCCATTTTTTTCTGCAGTCAGTGTTAAGGATTTTGAAGTAAAAAAACTGGTGTGTTCTTCAATAAAAATAATGTTACTCATTATGATTTTGAACTTTTAAGATCTACCAAATTGCTTTGTGAATTTAAGTGCTTTTCCAGAGTATTATTATTTTGAATGAATGTCTTGATTTAATTCATTGTTACCATTTAAGTTGAAAAAAACCAGTTTAAGTGAAATCAGTATGTGATTTTTAGCTCAGTTATTAAGTTAGATGCTACTCTTGGTATACCATTTTCGATCATTTCCTTTCAACATAGTCTCATTGCTGACCAAGTTAATGAAAATCACGTAAAAATGAGTAAGTAACCTCTGCCCCATCAAAAACACAAAGTGGGGAATTATTTGTTGATTTTGCAATAAAAATTTTTAAATCTTCAAGGAGTGGTTTTAAAAGGTGGCCTGCTTGTCTTTCCCATATTTTGATAATCATTGTTTGGAGTCACACTTTTTCATTATTCCCACATAGTTCATTCTAAAAACAATTCCTAGGCATTGAACTTTAGATTGCTCATTAGATTTAAGAGTGAGAAGCAGGGTCATTTCAGGTAAGGAAATCTGTTTTAAGTTTGCCTAGGAATTTGCTGAATTCTTATAAAGAGCTTTTGTTTTGCATCACTTTTATAGTTTGATATAAGCAATTTTACCAACATTCATTTTTGTTAAGAGAGATTGATTTTAAACAGTACTTAAAAATGAGACCTATAGAAATGGTTTTGATTTTCCTGATGATCTTAACAGTGTGTAATACCATGAGACCTTAACTCTTTTATGACATTGCTAAAAAAGCTATTTCATGCATAACGAATTTATTACATCAGTAAATTTAGTTGTGCTTGAATGTGTTGACAATGAAGAGTGTGGTCATTTAATAATTTACCTAAGAGCAAAAACATATCTTCTGTGTATGATTAGGAGATTTTTAGTACTGAGTAATCATTAGGATGCACTGCTGAGGGTCACCTCAGGAGGCTTAGAGATTTCCACTGCAGTTCATATTGGCATATAGCCATAGTTATGCCATGGGCACTATAACAGTGAATTGAAGCAAAGTCTTTATCATTTGATATAAGTATGCATCAGGACAACAGTTCTATATATTTAATCATTATAAAGCCAATTAGTTTTATATATAATGAAATGCATTTTCAGTAAAAAAGAAAATACCATGTTATAAAAATTTTATGAATGCCATGAAATGTAAACCAGTAGATTGTTAGCCAATATAACTGTATGTTATAATATAAACTTGATCCTGAGTATACTTTATAGGTTTTTCCTAGAAAAGTTGAAAAGGAAAGATAATTTAGAGTGAAGTTTTGTACTCTACAATTTTCAGTTTTAGAGTGAAAATTTAATAAAACCTAAGTAATGCCAAATGATATTTAATATAATTATGTTTATTTATTTTAATATATGTAAAAGTATAAATATAAAATGTTTTCTTACATATTTAATAATACATAATGAAATAAAATGTGAAACAGTGAAAACTTCAGTTATCTTCAAGATTGATCAATACACATTTTAGTGCCAGTTGTGTACATCTATGCAAGATAATGATTATACAAAGTAGAGTTAAAGGTGAACGAGCAGCCCTTTGCTTGTAAATTGCCGAAAGAGGAAGTTTAGAAAGTTTTCTCTGGGCTTTTAAATAGTTCTTAACAGGATCCTTCAAAACCAGTTTCTAACTGATATCACCTTCATCTGAACTTTTCTTTTGGCAATGGGTGGCTTTTTACATTTATTTATGTAACATTTTGACCCTTTTTTGTAGAGAGTACATTAGTTCTCACCAAAGTATCATAAAATAAAGTTAGTCTTTTAAATGTCAAAAATGCTTATTCTAATATATGTCAATAATTGTTAAAATCTTCTAACTATAAAGAGATTTGAAAACTAATGAAATAATTTTCAATTGATGGTGCCTTTGTTCTATGGTATTAGATCATACTGCATCATACAAAGAAAGAATATCTGTAGTATAATTCTCAGATTATCAGTAGCAGGTCAATTTGAAACCAGTAGATGGAAAGAAAACTCTTTACTTTTGACAGTATTACTCCATAGGAAGTAAAATGTACAGGTGGGGGAGAAAAGGAAATGCATAATTGTTACAGGTGCTTTAGGGTAATGCCTGAGATGCCTGAGGAAGTCACTCTTATAACAAAAACTTTGGCTGTGATATTATGGGGCATTATGCATTTTTTGAAATACCAGACCAGTTTCTGGTAGCACAGAGCAACTCAATTCTTTTTAAAATTTAAAATTAGATTTTTCTTTTGTAAATCTCAAGTAGGTAAATAATATAGCTGCTTTAATTTTCTTTTTCGTCAAATCATTATTTTTGCTTTGCTCATGTACTACTAGTATTTGTCTTCTGGAATATTTCAATAATGAAAAACTAGAAGCTTAGTTTAGTTCTGAGTTCCTGTGAGAAAAGAAAATCTACTTAGTTCCTAATAGAGTATTTGGGATGGTTTTAAAACCCCATTCATTGTTCAAGGAAATGGCTACTAAATGTGAAAACCAATTTCCTGTGTTATGTGATTAGAGACTGACAAAAAAATAAAAAACTTAGATAAGTTGACTGTGCTGAGTATAAAGCAAATAATTATATCTATTGGTATCTACATTGTGGTTTCTGGCCTTTGGCAATGTAGAGTTACTAAATATCTTGTACCTACTATAAATTTTAGTATTTCAAAGGATAGGCAAATTAAGGTCCCTTGACGGTAATTAAGGGTAAAGTTTTTTAGTTTAGTGCATTTGAATTTTTAACAGTTTTGTCAGATACCAAGGTTGCTGAATTAATCTTAAAATGGAACCTCTGTTTTGCTCTTGGAACCTTTAGTTAATGATTTAATGTAAGTATTGTGGTATAGTTTATATTCATAGTTCTACCTTTATTGATTGGAGGTGGATTATGTCTTTTTGGGGTCACACAGGAATTTTGGACGCTTGCCTTTAATCCTTAGATTGTTATTAATTGCTCCTTTTGCAGTCCACTATTTTATGATCTTTTAGGTCAACCAGCTATCACAGAATGCAAAAAACTAACATCTTTAAAAACAGGGTTACTCAAGGTAGAGCAGTCATCATTTTTTCATCTTGAGTATTTCTTCTTTACTTTGTGCCCCCCTTTCCTCTGATAGAATCTGTTAAGTCATTCTTAGAATCTCAGCTTTTACTAACTTTTCACTCAAAAAAAATCTTACTTAAGGTCTAACAGTTGAGACCATTTCATTAATATGTGAAAGGATGTGTTGTCATGCGATGAGGGGCAGGGCTAGCTAACCTCTCTTGGCACCTCCAGGAAACTACCCAGCTCTGCTGGGGGAGCTGCACACAGGAAAGGAAACAGTTACTACTCCACGGTGAGTAACCCTGTTTTCTCCTTATTTCACCTTCTGACTGTTTTCATTGATTTTTAAAAGCTTGTGTGTCACACATGGAAATAGTTCTTACCACTCAGAGGTAATTTTAAAACTAGCAGTTGTAAGATTTCTCTTTACTTACTAGCAATCTTTTGTTCAAGGTTAGAGTAAGAGTCAGCTTTTTATTTACTGATGCCTAAAATTGAATTAGAACACAGAAATAGGCCATTTCTCTCTGTGAAACACTTGTAACCTTGAATGGGAAAAAAATCTATTAGTGGCATGGTTTTATACCTTTTGTTTGTTTTCATTTGGGAGGGGAGGGATTAGTGGGAACAATAGATGGTTCTTTCATATAAAGACAGGAATCATTATTTGCAGTTGTTTCATGACAGTTCACCTAGCCTTCATTTGAATATTTGATTTGTATTGTATATTTTGTTTTTATGTTATTACTCATTTCATCCCTTTTCACCATCTTTCTCACCACTTGTTTTCATAGTTCTATTTACTCATATCTACAAAAGACTGCCATCTAGTGTTACAAATAACATAGTCGTGGAAAACAGGTCTTTTTAGTGGCACAGTATTGAACACATTTTATTATAAATTAGGTAGCCTTGTGCTATCTAGTTACTATGAAGCTGATTTAACTTTATTGTTGTTTTATAGATTATATTATTTATAATGTTTTGTGTTGAAATTATTTTTCAGACTTTTATTTAGTTCTTGAGGGCAAATTATATTACTGCTTGTAAAATGAACCAGTGAATGAATGAGTAGAATGAATTTCACTTGGGGTGAGGGAATGATGGCATTTGATTTAAATTGTATATATTGCAATTACAGCTTCGGACTACAGATCTGTAGGCCTTGACAGCACTTTAAAGTCTATTCTGCTAAGATTATGTACATAACTAAATGTTACAAGAGCAGTGTTAAGTACCAGAGAGTATAGCCTGGTACACACAGACTTAAAATGTGACCACACAGAGATACAATCATAAAATCTACTTGGTAATGGATAGAGATATCTTTTAGAAAATTACTCTTCTAAGGATCAGAAGAAATATTTAATATAAATACGTATTTACATTTGCTGGAAAATACTTGGTGTAAAACTTATCCATCCAATAGGAGTCTAATTTGTTAGATACTAAGAGATCATTAAAGCTGAATCTTAGATATCTGAACATAAAAGGAACTTGTGATATGTAAGAAGAAATAAAGCTGAATATGTGTCTAATCAGATGCCTTCTATACACTTGAGATAAGGAAGGTGTGTTTTAATTCATGTTTTAAAAGTAAAAGTCCAAGTGATTTGCATTTAAACGTACTGCTAAATATTTTTAAATACCATACAGGTTAATATTTTAAAATAACTGCCGTTAGTGATTTCTTCAAATTTTCCAATAGGGAAACAATTTAGAGTGACATGGATTTTAAAATTTGACATCAGGGCTCTTAGATGAGGCTTAGTTTTAAATGTGGTTACAGTGTAGTGTCATTAGAGTTAGAAATGCACACAAGAAAAGTATTTCAAATTCCCAACTGTCTTTTTGTTTGGTAGGTTTTTTTATGGTAAAAATTGTTCAGACTTTAGAAATTGCTTTTTATGTTATTTGTAATAATTTTGTGACAATAATAAAAACGTATGCTTGGCTTAATATTATTTGATACTAGGTACAGACTGGTTAAGGTACAATTATATTCCTACTTTAGAAAACTATTTATATTTACAGCAGCAGCAAGGAAACGTACTGTCATATTATAGCTCATGACAAGCACTTCCACGTGTTCTACCAGGGAATGAGGATGGGTGGGTGGGTAAAGGTCTTATACTTTATACTTGTTCCTGTTTGAACACAGCGCTTTTCTCTTTGGTGGTGATAATACAATTTTAATAAAGATGTTGGACTCCTCTTGAAGATCATTGCAAAGGAATCTGATTCTGTTTTTTTACTGACTAGAATTCTGGATACATGTATGTTTTTCAGTCATATACAATTTTACAGAATGCTCAAATTTGCAAGCTGTTAACAAAGGTTGAAGCTTTATAGAATAAAAACCAAATTTTAATAATTTGAGTTGGAACTTGAAAGTCTCTGAAAAGCAGATTAGTGTTTTATATCATGAAATATTACCATCCTTTGTTTATATGCTGTAGGCTTGGTTTGGAAATTGGAGAAGCCATTGTTAGCCATTCTAAGCACTAGAGTATGGTGAGGGACATAGTTAAATAAACTAGCATATTGCTAAACTTAATGTTATCACACATTTAAACAAATTCTTAGAATTCATAACTATCAAATATTAATGTAGAGATAACTTGAATAATCAACTTATTAAAAATACAGTATAGATGGGGGTATGTTGATTTTAAAGTAGAGTTTTTCTTCATTATAAGAGCTGTATAGTTCATGAGTGATAAGTTACAACTGTAAGTATTTTATTTATTACTAATAAGCCCTGTATTGCATATGCTTACCCCATGTTTACTTGGCATTTATGCATATGGAGACTAGGCACTGAGAAAGTATTATCTCTGTTTATAAAAAGTTACTGAATCGAATCTCATATTTTGAAATTAAGTGTTGAAAGTTAAAGTATATTTTTGGTTTAAAAAAATTAGATTTCACATATAAAGGTTCGTGTTCCCCAGTAAAATCTGTTCTTACATACCTAAAAAATGACTTTTAATTCTTTAATGAGTTTGACTAGCTGGGTCTGGTTCTGGTAACAATTGTTTCTAACAGGTCTCTAATTAGGAAAAGCAGTGTTTTTATATCTGAACATCTTCAAAAGTAGTGGCATTTTACTGTAGATGTTAGAAGAGATCCGTTTGGCTGGTTTTAAAAGGAAGGGTAATGATTATTTAAAGAAGCTTGTCTGCTGTATATTTGTCTACAGTAAAATTTGTGAATTTTTGATGTCTAGTTTAACCATTAATTATACCATTATAAAACCAACTTTGTACAAGTGTGTAAATTATAATCATCAGAATTAAGCCTTTACTCTTGAATATTAAAATCAGTACTATTTTCATTTGGACAGTGAATTTCTTCCCATGCCCTCTCAAGTCATTAAATTTAATTAACATTTTAAAATGGATAATATTATCCATACTGAAATAGATAGTGTTAATTTTCAGAAGGATAGAGTAAAGAATTGAAGTATTGAAAATGGGAAATCTGTGTTAAAAGAACATTATCTCTAAACATTCTAGTAATGACACTTTTCCCTTTAATCCTTCTTATTGGTATTATTAATAATACAAGCAATCTTGTTTTTATACAGGGTACCAAGTTTGGTGTCCTTGGAAGAGACAAAGTTATATACTGGACTTGATTATGGTATGTGAATCCTAATTGGAGTAAATATGTGAGGACTGTTTTTTATCAGTTACTCTCAAGGACTAAATGGAATGATTTTTGTAGTTCTAATTTTCCTAGTCTCTTTCATATAAAACGAATGTTCATTTATTACACTATACTTGCCTGCTTTTTCTGGAGAAGCTGGAAATTTTTTATGAAAAAATAACTAGTAAAAGTTAGAGATTTGGTCAGTAAATAAATATTGGATGCTTTCTATGTGCAGAGGCAGACTTTACATATATTATAATGTCATTTGTTTAGAATTGTTTTAGAACTGATACTTGATGTGAGTATAATAACTCGTGTTCTAAATACCTTTGTATCTTTCTATAATAGCTAAACTTCATATAAATGTTTATGTAAAACACTTTACTGTGTTAATTTAATGTTCTGAATCTAACATAACTAGAAAATTATCATACTTCCTTATTGCCAGATTAACACTGGAGTTAGTTGCATATGTCTCTAAATAAAAGCTTTTTAAATACTGAATATAACAAAGATGTTTTTTTCCTGTCTCCTCTTTGCCTGCCCAATAAAGTTTTATAAACAAGTTGTTATAAAGGTGAATGTATTCAAAGTTATTTTGTATAATACGTAGCCACTAATCCAACTATGATAAAGGCAGGCGCATTAGTTCCCTCCTCCCCATACATTCTCTCTTCTTGACAAAAACTACTGATACAAATTTCAACAGTCTGGAGAGCATTTGGTTTGTCTAAAACACTTTCTTTCATTTTTTAAAAAATAGACCTATCTAGAGAGAATCACCGAGAAGAAATTGCTAGGGTCACAAGGAAACTTCTTAGTAAGTACATATATTCATTTAACCTGTTTTTACTAATAAATATTTAGGAATTATATTCTATAGCATGTGTGCTTTTACTTAACATTTTTTAAGTTATACATGGTGAAAATATCAGGCAGTGTATTTTTCCCTAACGAGTAGATTCTTAACCAATATATCAGGAGTCCTATAGTAATTCAGAATATTTTAACCAAAATACTTTTTCTTCTGTTACAGACCACATACTGAATAATTCAGAAGATGATACCAAGTCCTTGTTCCTTATCATCAAGGTACAAATGTCATTTAATAATTGCATAGTTATTAATTGGCCAGGTTTGACATGATGACTTATAAACATAAAATTTGAAATTCTTTAACACAGATTATTGGAGACCTTTTGCAGTTCCAGGGATCTCACAAACATGAATTTGACTCCCGTTGGAAGAGCTTTAACCTAGTAAAGAAATCAATGGAAAATCGGGTCAGTATTTTCACCTAAAATTGAATGAATTTTTTTACAGGTGTATAATACTGATATAACCACCTGACTTGGTCATATAGAGGCAGTTTCCCTACAAGTAAAAATAGTAGACTTTCAAATATTATGGTATAATCAAAAAAATACTGGGAAAAAAGTATATTTTCTTCCTGCAAACTCTTCTGTCATTTCCGTGAGAGTCTCTGAACTCTTCATTGGGAATCTGGAGTGTGATAACTTGGCAACAGTATTCAGGCTGCCTTGTAAACTACTTAAAAGAGTAAAGATAGGAGGAATTGTTCACAGGAATGAATGTAAAATACTACACTTCAGGTAGATCTGAGAAAAATACAGTTTGTTATATTTGTGCTCCAGGAGAAGTCAATACAAGCTTCTCTGGAAGCATGGAAAAGAATACTTAAGTCTGCCATTTGATGTTCACAGTAAAGTTCTTCTATAGGAGACTTGTGTTGAAATCGAGTCTAAGAAGGGAGAATGAGTTCATTATTTAGACAACAGGTGCTACATATTTTAGACAAAGGGAATGGCATGTAAAAGGACAGTGAGATACACAAACATGGCATACTTTAGAGAACAGCAGCTGTAGGGAAGAGTGACAGGAGGTAAACTGGGTCTTTTATAGTTGTGTCCTAAGAAGGTGCTTCAGTTTTATATTGAGCAACGGGAGGGGTCATTAATGGTTCTTCAGTAGATCTGATTTGAATACTGGAAAGATTAATAATGAATTCAGTGAATTTTGAAAAGCTCTGCCACCACTGTAAAAAATAAGCAATAGGAAGTTGAGAGTAGTTAAAGTATTACAATAGTCCAGATGGAAGAACACAGCCAGAATCAGGCACTGGCATTGGGGTGGAGGTAGGGCATTTGAAAAAGAAGGAATTGTGGGGAGTTGTTGACTAATGAGATAAAGATGTGAAAGAGTAACAATCTGAGTTCACATTATCTGCCTTTAGTTGACTGGGTAGAAGGTAGAAGGCAGAGAGTTTGTAAAAGACTATTCTTAGAAACATAAGAGATACTGTAGTCTGTAGTAAACATAAAATACATTAACACATTGTCCAGGAGGCTGTTAGTAAATGTAACAGAGTCAAAAAATGTTAGTGGACTGCTTTTGTGCTTTACATGTTCAACTGACAATGGACCAGCTCCATTGTTCTCCCATGAATCCATTAATAA
The DNA here is from genome assembly GCA_029783875.1 of Phataginus tricuspis. NCBI lineage: Eukaryota > Metazoa > Chordata > Mammalia > Pholidota > Manidae > Phataginus > Phataginus tricuspis. The sequence goes on along the minus strand of JAQQAC010020896.1, from coordinate 45,357,224 downwards.
ACTGCCAGAAAAAAACCAAGATATTGGATAAGCCATTTAAAGGCTACTACTTCTACTAGGAACCATAAAATTAGTTGAAACTGTCTATTTTAATATGCCTGATGGCTTTAAAAATAAGTAAAATACCGCTACTGTCCACCAGCTCTTGGTGTACCTTCTTTAATTTTTCAATAAGGGATCAGGGGTATCCATGGTTGGGGTCATTTAGGGGAAATGTTGACATGTTTGCTACTTTCTTTTTTAGCTCCATGGGAGAAAACAACATATCAGAGCACTGTTGATTGATAGAGTAATGTTGCAGCATGAGGTAAATACCTTTTTAAAATAATCAATTTTTAAAATGACAGTTTTCTGGATGAATATTTAATTATTTCTGTTATTTCATAATTAAAGTTTTAATAAAAACATTGATATTTAATTTACATTGTTTTCTTTTCACAGCTACGAACACTAACTGTTGAGGGTTGTGAATACAAAAATATACATCAAGATATGATCAGAGATCTTCTTCGTTTATCTACAAGTTCATACAGTCAGGTATGGCTAGTCCAAATACTACTGTCCCCCACTGCCATTTATTACAAGCAATTTAAACACCCCCATTTTAACGGGGCATTTAAATAATTTATTGGCATAGAAAACACCTTTCAAAAGGCAAATATATTTAACCTAATTTTACTAGTCTTTTAGAAATACTGTTTATTTTTGCTGTTTGTAATTGCTTCTCAAAGATTTTTAATGTAATTAAAGTTACTAAAAAGCTTCTGAACAGGAAAGGACACCATCACCAGAACAAAAAGGCAACCTACAATATGGGAGAATATATTCATAAACAGTTAATCTGATAAGGGGTTAACATCCAAAATGTATAAAGGACTTATATGCCTTAACACCAGAACAACAAATAGCCCAATTAAAAAATGGGTGGAGAACCTGAACAGACATTTCTCCAAAAAAGAAATAGAGATGGCCAATAGGCACATAAAAAGATGTTCCGCATTGCTAATAACCAGGGAAATGCATAACAAAACCACAGTGAGATACCACCTCACACCATTCAGAATGGCCACTATCCAAAAGACAAAAAATGACAAATGTTGGCGAGGATGTGGAGAAAAGAGAGCCTTCCTACACTGTTGGTGAGAATGGAAATTGGTACAACCACTGGGGAAAGCGGTATGGAGGTGCTTCAAAAAACTAAAAATAGAAATACCATATAACCCAGTAATTCCACTTCTAGGAATTTACCCAAAGAAAACGAAATTCCTGATCCAAAAAGATATTATACATCCTTATGTTTATCACTGCGTTATTTACAATAACCAAGTTATGGAGCAACTTAAGTGTTCATCAATAGATGAATGAAGAAGAGGTGGTACATATACACAATGGAATATTACTCAGCCTTAAAAAAAGAGAGAAATCCTGCCATTTGTGACAGCATGGATGGACCTAGAGGGTGTTATGCTAAATGAAATAAGCCAGATGGAGAGAGACAAATACCATCAGCTTTCCCTTACTTGTGGAATCTAAAAACAAAATGAAGCAAAACAAACAAAATAGCAGTAGGACACTGAGAAGTGATTGGTGGTTACCATAGGGGAGGGGTTAGAGTGGGTAGGTGAGGAGGGCAAGGGGGGTAAAGGGGCACTTTAAGTTGGTCATGGGATGGTAGTACAGCATAGAGAATATAGCCAGTGATTCTGTAACATCCTCCTGTGTTGACAGATAGTAACTGCACTAGTCAGGGTGAGAATTTAATAATATGGATAACTGTTGAACCACTGTATTGTATACTTGAAATCAATATAAGATTATATATCAACAATATCTCAATTAAATGTAATTAAAGTTGACTTCTAGTGTAATGTTACTGCCATGTAATCAAATCACACTGTGAAGGCAAAGAGATTCAGGTACAGTAATTATTCTGTCTTTACAAAATAATGTAAGTTAGGCAACTACTCTCTAACCCTGAGATTTCACCTAAGAGTTTGAAACATAGGCACAATATGTTGATTTTACTATAATTAGTTATTAGTCATTACTACTTAACTAGTTCAGGGTTATAAAATTATACTGAATCTTTTGTTTGGGTTCATAATATGTAGGCTATACTTAAGGTTTGCATTGAAAAGATTAAGTTGTTCCATGTTTTGGAAAGTCCTTGATTTTCCTTGTGTAGACACAGAAAAAAATCTGACTTTCTCATTAGTTAGTAACTCAATAAAAATTGTAATAGTTTGCTAATTATGTTACTGAACAAATGTATATTGGTTCCATTCAGTCTCTCCTTTATCAAAAGTATTTGAATGAAAGTAACTAAAACCAAGGATGTGGTTGGTGGAAGTATGCTTTCATTTTGATAAAAAGATAGTCATTTACTTGTTTTTGTTAAGGTATATGCTCTGATGTATTTTCTATTATTGCAACATTTTTGCAACATTTAAATTATCATCACTTTGTTTTCAATAACTCATTTAGAATTTTTTATATTTAATAAAATATAATTTTAATAAAAGTCCTCTGTTCATAATACTTTTCCAGGTCAGAAATAAGGCTCAGCAAACATTTTTTGCTGCCTTGGGAGCATATAACTTCTGTTGCAGAGATATCATTCCCTTGGTTTTGGAGTTCTTACGGCCTGATAGACAAGATGTCACACAACAGCAGTTCAAGGTATATGATTTTTTGTTTTGTTCTACTTTGAAAATTTTAAGCATATAGAAAAGTTAAAAGAATTCTACAGTAAACATCCCTATGTCCACCATTCAGATTCTATATTTTACGTTTTGCTATATTTTGATTTATCACATAACTATTCATCTCTCCATCTTTTTTAAAAATGTATTTCAAAGTAAGTTTACAGTAGTACACTTAACCTTTAAAAAAGTATAGTCTGTTTTTCTCCTTAATCATTTACTTATTTATGTATATCATTGGTGTTATGATGGAGAAGATAGAGGTTGCAGTTTGAGTTGAGCACCAATGGTTATACAGCCTATGGGAGAGGGATGAAAGACCAAAATGTTTAGAGTAGTGTGACCAGCATGAAGGAAGGCCTGAGACAGGAAGAAGCATGGTAAGTTTGAGAAACTGAGTGAAAGCTTATGTGATGAGGGCAGAGATGGAAGAGAATGACACAGATAAGGAAAATACATCATACAGGGATGTAATAGAGTATAGGTGAAATATAATGATTGCTTATGCTATAAGATAGAAATGAGTTGATTAAAAGTGATTAAGGAAGGAAAATTGATAAGACTTGCTGGTTGAATATGAGGGGATTGAAGGAAGTCCGAAAATCATTAAGTTTATGGATGCACAACTGGTTGCTGGGTACATCAGAAAGAAAGAGAGAACAGGGAGAATAAAAAGAATAGATGAACTAGATTGTTTAGACAACTTTGACCTGAAGTTGTTCTTATAAATGTCATGTTGGCAGTTAGACATCTGAGTTTGAAGCTTAAGAATACCATTTCAGCGCATGCTGATAATTGAAATCTTAGGGCATGGGTAGAGGAGCCTAGGGAGGAGAGTGAGAAAAGAAGAGGACCAAGGGGCCAGTGTGGAGAAAATTCCACTAGAAGCCCAAGAAGTAGAGCTAACTGAGAAAAAGAAGGTCAGAAAGATACCAAGTAATGAAGAGGAATTACAGAAGCCCGGGAGATACCTTTCCAGAAGAAAGACTGAACCAGTAGTGTCAGTTGCTTTCTAGAGAGAGTTAAGATGAGAACTACACATGTTCCTTGAAGTTTGTAAGATAGATCAACAAACTATCCCTTGGCTCAGTTGCTTGCTTTTTGTAAGTGAAGATTTATTGGGATATAGCCATGTCTGTTCCATAGAGTGTTGTCTATGGCTGCTTTCACACAACAATGGTAGAGATGAATAGCTGTGACAGAGATTATATGACCAACTACATATACTACCTGACTCTTTACAGAAAAAGTTTGTTAACCCCCAATGTAGATGTGCAATTCAAGAGTGTGGTAGCAAGGCCTAACTCACTGGGTGTTACATTGTTGTTGACCTTGTTGAGAGCAGTTTAAATGGACAAAATCAGCTCAAGTAAACTCAAAAGTGAAAAATGGGGGTTAGGGTGGAGGGTGAGTGGGATAAGGGGGCACAAAAATCTCAATCATAATATAAGTTGGTCAGGGGGGTGGTAGTACAGCATGGAGAATATAGCCAATGATTCTGTAACATCTTCCTATGTTGACAGATAGTAACCACACTAGTGGGGGTGAGGATTTAATGATGTGTGTAACTGTCGAACCCCACTGTGTTATATACTTGAAACCAATTTAATATTATGCAACATGTATACTTCAATGTTTTTAAAAAGTGAAAAAACGTCTTATTAGGTCAGTAAAATTGAGATTACAAATGACCTTACAAGAACCTATGAAGAGTAGAGTGCAGGATGGGTAAGAAGCCTGTTGGAATTGAGTTAGGGTGAATGTTCAGAAAATAAGAAAATATTTGGTACTAATAGCTTTTTTCATAAAAAATGGAGTTCCTTAAAAAGGGGTACAAGGTGTAATCACAATCATTCTGATTAATTGAATTTTTATGAGTGAAAAGTACACGGTATAATTAAGTAACCTAGTTTTTATATACTTAAGGAAAATAATCAGCATCAGATGTTACCTACTATTTTAGAAGTTATTCCAAACATTATGCCCTAAAATGCTAAGAGTGGCACATACCATGATCTTTATGATATGGTTATAGTAGAAAGTAATTGGAATGAAAACTATATTGATAGCCATTCTTTGAGCTAATCCTCTATTAAATGACTTAAACTATTAACTAGATGACCAATAAATGTCAAGTTCAAGTTTCTAAAAGTAACATGTTCTATATGTAAACCTATTTTACTAACCAGTATCAAGCATTTAAATAATTAATGTTTGGTGAATTTAAAAACAGTATGTAAGTGAAGTTGACTATAACTAAATAATGCCTCATTTCCCATATTAATTTTTTTCTGTAGGGTGCCTTGTATTGTCTCCTTGGAAATCACAGTGGTGTATGCTTGGCAAACCTTCATGACTGGGACTGTATTGTACAGACTTGGCCATCAATTGTTTCTTCTGGACTTAGCAAAGCAATGTCCCTGGAAAAGCCATCAATAGTAAGACTTTTTGATGATCTTGCAGAAAAGATTCATCGGCAATATGAAACAATTGGGTTGGACTTCACAGTAAGCAAAAACATTTTCTTATTCATATTTTAGTGGAAATATTGCCTTGTTAAAATGCTTTTTTGGGTGGGGGATCTTTTCAGTAATATTCTTAACATTTGATTCTGATATTTAAAAAAAAGCATTTGTTTTCTGTTTCCTTTCTATGCTTTAGTGATCATTACTGTGCACAGCAGAATGGAGTAGGAAGTTAAGAGCATGGCCAGAAGAGAGCTAGTTTGTTGGTTATTATATTTTTCCATTTACCATTATTCCCTATATGTCCATGGCCTCATTTTTCCAAGAGTTGATTATATTTTAGGAGGTCTAGTGAAAGTCACAATAGATTGACCACAGGGCTCATAATTTATAGTGAAGAAAATTAAAATTGAATGGTTTGATAAGTGAAACAGTAAAGAATATCAGGTTCAGTGGTGGTCAAATGGAGAGATGTAGCAGATCATCTAATAATTTTCAAATGCATATTTACACAGCCATCGGAATTAGGGGTGGATAAGAGAGGCATGAGTGCAGTTGAATCTCCCTGATAATATTTGACATCCGTCCTCTGTTTCAAAACCACTGCTATAAATGTATTTCCTTTTCTATAAAAATAGAGTTTTGCCATCTACAACTGTTAGATTATGCTTTCTTTTTAAAAAGTTTGAAATTCAGATGTAATCACATAGCAAAATAATCACCTGTTTAACATAATATTTGTGTGCTTATATATTCACAATAGTATATTAACTGAGTTGTGCAACCTTCCCTTACTCTAATTACAGAACATTTCAATCACTCAAGAAGAAACCCTATAACCAGTAACAGTTGCTTCCCTTAGCCCCTGGAAACCACTAATCTACTTTGTTTTCCCTGTGAATTTGACTATTACGGACATTTCATATAAATGGAATCATACAATATGTGGCATTTTGTATCTGGCTTCTTTCATTTAGCATAATGTCAAGATCATCTGTGTTGTAGGATGTGTCAGTACTTCATTTTTCCCTTGGTTTTTCTTTTTAATAAGATTCCAGAGACATGTGTTGGAATAGCAGAATTACTTCAACAATCAAAAAATCCTTCTACCAACCAGATAATGCTTAGCTCAGAAGAAATTAAAGAAGGACTTAAACGCCAACAAGAAAAGAATGCTGATGCCCTAAGGTAACTATGAATGCCTACATATCAAAATAAATGGTATTACAGATAGTAGGTTATAAATATATCCATAATATTGATGCCCCATAATTATGTAATGAAATTTATGCACTGATTGTAAAAAAAAAAAATACAAGTATGTTAAAAGGTAATTATTGTGAAGATCCCTGATTGTCACTTTTCCCTCTGGAGATAGAAAGTACCATCTTTAAAAAGTTATCTAATATTCTATCTTTTTCGCAATCTGAATTGTCTTTGATTTTATTTTAGTACACACATCAGTTATTAAATCCTAAATTCAAACTTCCTAACTCTTAAGTTACCTTTTGATCAAATTATACAAATTTGGTACCAGAGTATTAGTAAGTGTTTTATATTTTTGGAACTAAAGCACTTCAGTACTTAAGTGTTTAAGCCGACTTTATAACTGGAATTTGTCCTTGCCTTATGAATATGCTTATTAATTTTCTTCTAACGTGTCTGTGTAAATAAAAAAATATAAATATAAACTCTTAAAGCCTATCTCATGTATACCTGCAGTTCCATCTAGGTAGACCACTCCTAACTTACTGATGAGTACTCACAAATCGACTTTTAAATGTCCACTTAGGAACATTGGGTAGCTCAGTGTACCTAGCACTTTTTTGTATTCTCTCTGACATTCAAGTTCTTTTCCTAGTGTCTGTCTGTTCTCAACTCTGGCTTGATTCTCATCAGGCACTGTCTAGTGATGAAAAGTAAGAGTTGGAAGTGAATTTGGCAAGGATTTGAATTTATATTACATTATTTTAATTTATAAATTTATATGAATTTATATTACGTTTTAGTGTTGTATTAAAACAATACCTCACTTGATTTTTTTTTTTTTACAGGAACTATGAAAATTTGGTAAACAATTTGCTAGATGGTGTGGAACAGAGAAATCTGTAAGTGTAGATTTTCTTTTTAACTTCATAATGCTTATATTAAATATTAGAGAAGGTTTTTACCATGAATGATTGTGTCACAAAAAATTACAGGCTTAATCATGAATTCAGAAGGCTAAGAAGAGAAATTTGGGGTTATGACAGGCGTGGTGTGTCTTCAGTATACCTATTTTAATTCTTGAGTAACTTTAAATTTATGTTTTAAATGAAGATTTTTTTTAAGTATTTTTCTGAGTGATGTTTTGTTTTCTCTCTCCATTTCAGGCCCTGGAAATTTGAACATATAGGCATCGGGCTTCTGTCTTTACTCTTGAGAGATGACCGAGTATTACCTCTTCGTGCCATACGTTTTTTTGTTGAGAATCTCAATCATGATGCAATTGTAGTTCGAAAGGTAGATCCTTAATTTTCACTATGATCTTAGGTTTGAAGATTTGTACCTCACCTTAAGTCCTTAAGTTTTTCTCAGACAAGGTATACTTAATAGATATTTTAAGGTATATTGATTTTGAAATCTACCAATATTGGTTCAGATATGATAATAATTTATCCAAAAATATATGAAGACATGTTCTGGCACTTTACATTTCAATACTGGAGACAGAGCAGGGAACAAATTTTTAAGTTAATGGGAAAGACTGACTTTGAAAAATTAATTACAAAAACGCACAAAATGTTACAGGTAGGGAAAGATAATCTGAGGATACAACTTTTTGGTTTTCTTCACAAAGTATTAGAGGTGGAATGCAAGATGGGGCTAACCTATCCTGTTGCATTGAAGAAAGACACCTAAGAAAAAATGTTAAAGCTGAGATTTGAAGATGAGCACAGGTAATGGTTTAACAAAGAAAGGATCAATGTTTCCTAGGCAGAGACTAGCATGGACTGCAAGTAACTCATTCCAAATCGGAAGGCACTGCCTGCAGCTCTGTCACTAAATGTCAATGGATAAGGTATTTCTCTGCTTTCAGAATCCAGCTTCTGCTATTGATCAAGGCAGGAAACCATGTAAGATTTAAAATTTTATGATACATGTACCTTACCTGTTTCTTTTCTAGATGGCAATCTCAGCTGTTGCTGGTATTCTGAAGCAGCTAAAAAGAACCCACAAAAAATTAACCATCAGTCCCTATGAAATCAGTAAGTACTACCAAATGTAAATAATAGTGTATCTCAAACTCTGAAAGTTTCTTAGAGAACTATCAATTACAGTTTTTGATCTCAAGTATTACCCTATACAAAGTTTGCAAGTGTAGAAAGATTTTAATATGAAACATGAAATATGGTTGAACCTCGATAAAAAATTAGACTCTATGTCTTCACGATACATGTACTCTTTGTGCACTCTGTGAAAACATGTCCTTTAATTCTTATTTGTCTCACCAACTAAGCAATTATACTAGTTATTTATCAAACTATATTTCAGAGATTTAAAATGCTATTACCATCAATACATCAGTATGTGAAGTGTTTCTTTCTGGGTGGTAGAATTAGGGGCAAGGTTAATTTTCTTCTTTATACCTTACTGTATTATCAGACTTTTTGAGAAGTAATCTCATATAATCAGAACAACTAATTTATTTTGGAGGTAAAAAAATATCATTTCTATTCCATTGATTACTAAATTTTTTTATCTCTGGTAATTCCTGTGATTTTCAAACAGCTGTCTTCCATTCTCCCCCATCCCCACCAGGAGAGGAGTATAGCTATGTACCACCATCTTTATTATGGAACACTACAAAATGATGCTAACTTAATGGCGGCAAAGACTTTTATTGTGTTCCCTCCTACTAACTTGTTTTATCCTTACTTGAAACACATTTATAGGTCCCATATTAAATGAATATTTAGTGGCTTACAAAAACGTTTATGCTTAGGAAATGTTAAATACACATGGTGAAATATAATTTGGGGCATCTGGGTGAAGAATATATGAGAATTCTTTGAGCTTTGTAAGTCTGAAATTAATTCAAATGTAAAAATTTTGAACAAAGTTAATCTTTTAATTTTGGTGAAAGGAATGAACTGATGATCTCCCCCACCACACTCCATATAATTACAGCACCAATTAGTGGGTTATCTCATCTTTCCCCCTCTGGTTTGAAATGTCATGTTATTTATGTGGTCTAGCCTTGAGCAAATTTTAATAGTTTTTTTTTTTTTAAATAGAGATAATAAGCAGATGGGCTTTTATTCAAAGCAAATCATGCCAGAAGAACTCAGTACCTTCATAGAGTCTTCTTTTTTTTTTATTTTGGTATCATTAATCTACAATTACATATGCAATATTATAGTTATTAAACTACCCACTTCATCAGGTCCCCCCCACCAAACCCATTACAGTCACTGTCCATAAGCATAGTGAGATGCTATAGAATCACTACTTGTCTTCTTTGAGTTGTACAGCCCTCCCCGTACCCCCCCGACATTACGTGTGCTAATCGTAATGCCCCTTTTCCCCCTTGTCCCTCCCTTCCCACCCATCCTCCCCAGTCCCTTTCCCTTTGGTAACTATTAGTCTGTTCTTGGGTTCTGTGAGTGTGCTGCTGTTTTTTTCTTTCAGTTTTTTCTTTGCTCTTATGCTCCACATATGGGTGAAATCATTTGATACTTGTCTTTTTCCACTTGGCTTATTTCACTGAGCATAATACTCTCTAGCTCCATCCATGTTGTTGCAAATGGTAAGATTTGTTTTCTTCTTAAGGCTGAATAATATTCCATTGTGTATATGTACCACATCTTCTTTATCCATTAATCTACTGATGGACACTTAGGTTGCTTCCATTTCTTGGCTATTGTAAATAGGGCTGCAATAAACATAGGGGTGCATCTGTCTTTTTGAAACTGGGCGGCTGCATTCTTAGGGTAAATTCCTAGGAGTGGGATTCCTGGGTCAAATGGTATTTTTATTTTGAGTTTTTTGAGGAACCTCCATACTGCTTTCCACAATGGTTGAACTAATTTGCATTCCCACCAGCAGTGTAGGAGGGTTCCCTTTTCTCCACATCCTCACCAACATTTGTTGTTGTCTGTATTTTGGATGTTGGCCATCTTCACTGGTGTGAGGTGGTATCTCACTGTGGTTTTAATCTGCATTTCTCTGATGTTTAACGATGTGGAGCATCTTTTCATGTGCTTGTTGGCCATCTGAATTTCTTCTTTAGAGAAGTGTCTATTCATGTCCTCTGCCCATTTCTTAATTGGATTATTTGCTTTTTGTTTGTTGAGGTGTGTGAGTTCTTTATATATTTTGGATGTCAACCCCTTATCGGATACATCATTTATGAATATATTTTCCCATTCTGTAGGATGTCTTTTTGTTCTACTGATGGTGTCCTTTGCTGTACAGAAGCTTTTCAGCTTGATATAGTCCCACTTGTTCACTTTTGCTTTTGTTTCGCTTGCCTGGGGAGATATGTTCATGAAGAAGTCGCTCATGTTTATGTCCAAGAGATTTTTGCCTATGTTTTTTTCTAAGAGTTTTATGGTTTCATGACTTACATTCAGGTCTTTGATCCATTTTGAGTTTACTTTTGTGTATGGAGTTAGACAGTAGTCCAATTTCATTCTCTCACATGTAAGCTGTCCAGTTTTCCAAAACCAGCTGCTGAAGAGGCTGTCATCTCCCCATTGTATATCCAAGGCTCCTTTATCAAATATTAATTGACTGTATATGTTTGGGTTAATGTTTGGATTTTCTATTCTGTTCCACTGGTCTGTGGGTCTGTTTTTGTGCCAATACCAAATTGTCTTGATTACTGTGGCTTTGTAGTAGAGCTTGAAGTCTGGGAGCGTAATTCCCCCTGTTTTATTCCTCCTTCTCAGGATTGCTTTGGCTGTTCGGGCTCTTTTGTGGTTACATATGAATTTTAGAATTATTAATTCCAGTTCACTGAAGAGAGCTCTTGGTATTTTGATAGGGATTGCATTGAATCTGTAGACTGCTTTAGGTAGTATAGCCATTTTGACAATATTTATTCTTCCTAGCCAAGAGCATGGGATGCATTTCCATTTGTTAGTGTCCTCTTTAATTTCTCTTAGGAGTGTCTTGTAGTTTTCAGGGTATAGATCTTTCACTTCCGTGGTTAGGTTTATTCCTAGGTATTTTATTCTTTTTGATGCAGTTGTGAATGGAATTGTTTCCCTGATTTCTCTTTCTGTTAGCTCATCGTTAGTGTATAGGAAAGCAACAGATTTCTGTGTGTTAATTTTGTATCCTGCAACTTTGCTGAATTCAGATATTAGCTCTAATAGTTTTGGAGTGGAGTCTTTAGGGTTTTTTATGTACAATATCATGTCATCTGCAAATAGTGACAATTTGACTTCTTCTTTACCAATCTGGTTGCCTTCTATTTCTTTGTTTTGTCTGATTGCCGTGGCTAGGACCTCTAGTACTATGTTGAATAACAGTGGAGAGAGTGGGCATCCCTGTCTTGTTCCCAACCTTAGATGAAAAGCTTTCAGCTTCTCGATGTTAAGTATGATGTTAGCTGAGGGTTTGTCATATATGGCCTTTATGATGTTGAGGTACTTGCCCTCTATACCCATTTTGTTGAGTTTTTATCATGAATGGATGTTGAATTTTGTCATATGCTTTTTCAGCATGTATGGAGATGATCATGTGGTTTTCGTTCTTATTTTTGTTGATGTGCTGGATGATGTTGATGGATTTTCGAATGTTGTACCATCCCTGCATCCCTGAGATGAATCCCACTTGATCATGGTGTATGAGCCTCTTGATGTATTTTTAAATTCGGTTTGCTAATATTTTGTTGAGTATTTTTGCATCTACGTTCATCAGGGATATTGGTCTGTAATTTTCTTTTTTGGTGTGGTCTTTGCCAAGTTTTGGTATTAGAGTGATGCTGGCTTCATAGAATGAGTTGGGAAGTATTCCCTCCTCTTCTATTTTTTGGAGAACTTTAAGGAGAATGGGTATTATTTCTTCTCTATACATCTGGTAGAATTCAGAGGTGAATCCATCTAGCCTGGGGGTTTTGTTCTTATGCAGTTTTTTGATTACCGATTTAAATTTGTTGCTGGTGATAGGTCTGTTTAGTTTTTCTGTTTCTTGCTTGTTTAGTCTTGGAAGATTGTATTTTTCTAAGAAGTTGTCCATTTCTTCTAGATTTTCCAGTTTGTTAGCATATAGATTCTCATAGTAGTCCCTTATAATTCTTTGTATTTCTGTGGGGTCCGTTGTGATTTTCCTTTCTCATTTGTGATTCTGTTTATGTGTGTAGATTCTCTTTTTCTCTTAATGAGTCTGCCTAGGGGTTTATCTATTTTGTTTATTTTTTCAAAGAACCAGCTCTTGGTTTCATTGATTTTTTTTCTATTGTTTTATTCTTCTCAATTTTATTTATTTCTTCTCTGATCTTTATTATGTCCTTCCTTCTGGTGATTTCAGGGCTCATTTGTTCTTCTTCCAATTTCAGTAATTGTGTCTTTAGACTATTCATTTGGGATTGTTCTTCCTTCTTTAAATAGGCCTGGATTGCAATATACTTTCCTCTTAGAACTGCCTTTACTGCGTCCCACAGAAGTTATGGCTTTGTGTTATTGTTGTCATTATGTTCTTTGATCTCTGTTTTAATTTGGTCGTTGACCCATTGATTATTTAGGAGAATGTTGTTAAGTCTCCATGTATTTGTGAGCCTTTTTGTTTTCTTTGTAAAATTTCTAGTTTTATACCTTTGTGATCTGAGACGTTTGTTGGTAGAATTTCAATATTTTTTAATTTACTGAGGTTTTTTTTGTGGCCTAGTATGTGGTCTATTCTGGAAAATGTTCCATGTGCACTTGAAAAGAATGTGTATCCTGTTGCTTTTGGGTGTAGAGTTCTGTAGATGTCTGTTAGGTCCATTTGTTCTAGTGTGTTGTTCAGTGCCTCGGTGTCTTTACGTATTCTCTCTCTGGTTGATCTGTCCTTTGGAGTGAGCAGTGTATTGAAGTCTCCTAAAATGAATGCATTGCTTTCTATTTCCTCCTTTAATTCTGGTAGTATTTGTTTCACATATGTCGGTGCTCCTGTGTTGGGTGCATATATATTTATAATCTTTATATCCTCTTGTTGGACTGACCCCTTTGTCATTATGTAATGTCCTTCTTTATCTTTTGGTACTTTCTTCGTTTTGAAGTCTATTTTGTCTGATACAAGTACTGCAACTCCTGCTTTTTTCTCCTTGTTGTATGTATGAAATATCCTTTTCCTTCCCTTCACCTTTAGTCTGTGTATATCTTTGGGTTTGAAGTGAGTCTCTTGTAAGCAGCATATAGATGGGTCTTGCTTTTTTATCCATTCTATTACTCTGTGTCTTTTGATTGGTGCATTCAGTCCATTTATATTTAGAGTGATTATCCATAGATATGTACTTTTTGCTGGCTTTAGATTCATGGTTACCAAAGGTTCAAGAGTAGCTTCTTTACTATCTAATAGTCTAACTTAACTTTTTTGTTAAGTAATTGTAAACACAGTCTGATGATTCTTTATTTCTCTCCCTTCTTATTCTTCCTCCTCCATTCTTTATATACTAGGTGTTTTATTCTTTGCCTTTAGTTAGTATTTGGATGGTCTGCTTTCTTTGTTATGATTTTATTTTCTCTGGTGACATCTTTTTAGCCTTAGGAGTGCTTCCATCTAGAGCAGTCCCTTTAAGATATCCTGTAGAGGTGGTTTATTGGAGGCAAATTCCCTCAGCTTTTGCTTGTCTGGAAATTGTTTAATCTCTCCGTCATATTTAAATGATAACCATGCTGGATACAATATTCTTGGTTCAAGGCCCTTCTGTTTCATTACATTAAATATATCATGCCATTCTCTTCTGGCCTGTAATGTTTCTGTTGAGAAATGTGATGATAGTCGGATGGGTTTTTCTTTGTAGGTGACCTTTTTTCTCTCTCTAGCTGCCTTTTATACTCTGTCCTTATCTTTGATCTTTGCTATTTTAGTTATTATGTGTCTTTGTGTTGTCTTCCTTGTGTTGGAAGATCTGTGGGCTTCCGTGGTCTGAGAAACTATTTCCTTCCCCCGTTTGGGGAAGTTTTCATCAATTATTTCTTCAAAGACACTTTCTATCCCTTTTTCTCTCTCTTCTTCTTCTGGTACTCCTATAATGCGAAAATTGTTCCATTTGGATTGGTCACACAGTTCTCTTAATATTCTTTCATTCCTAGAGATCCTTTTATCTCTCTCTGCCTCAGCTTCTCTGTATTCCTGTTCTCTGATTTCTATGCCATTAACAGTCTCTTGCGTCTTGTCCAGTCTGCTGCTAAGCCCGTCGATGGCTTGTCTCATTTCTGCATTGTCTTTCCTCACTTCCCTCACTTCCTCCCTTAGCTCTTGCATATTTCTCTGTAGATCCATCAGTATGGTTATGACTTTTATTCTGAATTCTTTTTCAGGAAGATTGTACATGTTCATCCCATCAGGCTCCCTCTGTGGGGTTGTCTGGCTAAGCTTTGTTTGTACCATATTCCTCTGTCTTTTCATGGCGATAGAAATGGTCACTGGTAGGCGCCACGTGTGTCAGCTGGGCTCTTTTTAAAAAAAAAAAGGAAGGAAAGGAAAAAAAAGAAGGAAAAAACATGCCCACCGGGAGTAGATTCTGTGAGGCTGCTGTAGGTGGCGCTGTTGCTCCACTGTTCCGTTTGCCAGACCCTTTGTGGTGCCAGCCGTGGGTGCAGGGGTAGGGACGAATGGGAGGCTACTGATCTCTGTGGACAACCTCAGCGCGGCCGCCGGCGAATGGGTCCAAAATTCCCCAAGACTCTCAGCCTGCTGGGCTGAGTTCGCTGGGACGATTTTGTTCCGCTGTTGGGCCCTTGTCTCTTTTAAGACTTTTAAGAAAGTGCGCGCTTTTCTTTTGTCTCTGGGAGCCGGCTGAGAGGACCCAGCTGCGCCGTCCCTCTCAGAGCCTGCCCGTCTGTCTCTCCAGTCTCTGATACACCATGCGATGTGTGTCAGCGCTCCTGGCGCAGATCACCAGGGCTGGTTATTTGGCGGGCCCGTGCCTTCACTCCCTCCCCGCTTCGAATCCTTTCCTTCTGCCAGTGCGCTGGGGCGGGGGCTTGCTCAGGTCCTGCCGGGTCGCTGGCCTGTATCCTACCCACTTCGTGAAGCACTGAGTCCCCCACAGGCGCAGCTCTAGCTTAGCTGTTGTACTGTATCTTCTGGTCTCTCTTTTAGGAATAGTTGTATGTGTTGTATTTTTTTAAATATATATGGTTTTGGGAGGAGATTTCCGCCGCCCTGCTCATGCTGCCATCTTCCCAGAAGTTGTCTAGAGTTTTCTTTTAATGACAAAGTCACACTGGTACTATTAATTGAAAGTTGGAAAAAAATATTCAATGGATATTTTATGTTCATCAAATATAATTGTCTTTTCCTTAGGTGGATATCCTAAACCTGCCCAAATTCTTGCTGGTGACAGGCCTGATAATCATTGGTTGCATTATGATAGCAGAAGTGTACCAAGAACTAAAAAAGAATGGGAATCAAGCTGCTTTGTGGAAAAAACTCACTGGGGCTACTACACCTGGCCACAGTAAGCCATGCAGCTTATTTTTAAACTGTTTATCTTTGGTATGATTTGTTTTGTCATCTTTGCATGTCTGTGGAAGTTCAGAGGCACTTAAATTAGTTAGAGGTGCTATGGCACCGAAGTTACACAGTCCCTAGCTTCTTTCCTTTCCCTCTTTTTCTTGTGTTCTGCTAGTCCTATGTCTCTATCCTACTTCCTGTCTTTTCACTGAAGCCCTTAGCCTTCCCTTAGTCCCACCATTTTACATCTAAGACATTTGTTAATAGCTATTTTGTATTATATTCTATTAATACTGCACATGCCCAGACCAACCCAGAGAAATGCTTATTAGTCTCTTATTATTGACTGAAATAATTTATGTCACTGGGACACAGTGATCTGATAGATTTTAAGATCACAAATGTTAGTGATAGACTCATATCTCCAAACTTAGCATCTAATTACAGTTAATTAAAAGTGCCTTCTAATGCTTTCTATTCATGAAGCGCTAATATTTTTTTCTATGTGTATTACAAATATAAACTGTTACTGTGTAGGAATATGGTTGTTTATGCTGGTGTGGAAGAGCAGCCTAAGCTTGGCAGAAGCAGGGAAGATTTGACAGAGGTAAGCTTTCCATTTTCACCATTTGTAAGCATTTATCCTGGTTCAAATGCATCTTAGTTTTGGCCACTGACTTATTTCAACCTCACTTCATGTTTTTCCCAATTTGTGTATTTCATTGTAACACTGGATAAATATTGGTAAATGTGTCCTTCTTTATCCTTCCCCTCATTTCCTCTCCCCCTATTCTGATAGAGTTGACACAGGTCCTTTTGTATCTAAGATACTCTTCAAGTTAATCCCATTTGGCACTCACTTCACTTTCGGTTTTTACAGTTTCCTGCTTCTTTCTTGTCTGCTAACAAGGTTCTTGATGGCAAAGATAATGACTGGGATTTAATTTTTTTATTGTATATAAATGATAGTTAATCCTTAAATAGAAGTCTGTAAATTTAAGTAGAAGTTCTGTAGTCTTCATAGGACTTACTTCTTTATCATTTTGAAAGTTAAGGGCTTTAAAGTTTATGCCTTCTTCAGTTAAGTTAATGGTATTGTAGCTTATATTTTCTAACTTTGCACAACTTACCTTTTAACTTCTGATGTTTTATAAATATGGAAAAACTTTGCTGTGGTTTTGGGGGTTTTCCTAAATTGCACACAAGATGGCAAAATAGCATTAAGTCTTGATTTTGAAGCAGAACATTTGTAGAGTTTTAATCCACGATTTGAGAAATGGAATCCAAATGAGGATCTGAAGGAAAACTTAGCAGTTAATATGTATTTAACATTTTTAAGCAGCAATATTAATTTGGCTTTAGAAAACCTCTATGAGAACTAGAAGTTCTTTATAATAAAACTAACAGCCTATGCTGAGTATCAAAACTTTACAGTTGAATTTTTAATGTTTTCAAAATCATGTTTTAAATAGATTTTACCTGAATGTTGTTTATTTTTTTTTTAACTTTATAGGCAGAACAGATTATATTTGATCATTTTTCTGATCCTAAGTTTGTTGAACAGCTAATTACTTTTCTATCTTTAGAAGACAGAAAAGGAAAAGATAAATTTAATCCTCGACGTTTTTGCCTCTTTAAGGTAACTATGTTATCCAAATACCTTTTTCATAAAGCTTAGTGACTGTCAATTTGTAGGTTCATAGGTTTTAAAGTATTTGATCAAAGTTTAAGTTTAGTCATCTACTACCTTCACCTAAAATGGCTCTGGAAGTTATGCCAGTTGTACTGATCTTGGCTTAAGGTCTAGGACTCTTAAAAAATAAAAAGGTTTTTAGTATTTTAGTATTTAATATTTGTAATTAGCAGTAGAAGCAAAATAAACCCCCCCCACAAGACCTATATGCATTTGATGTTCATTTGATATTTTGAGGTATGTGTGATATTTTGAAGGTCAGAAAAATTATTAATTTCTATTCCATTGATTATATATTTTAATGTGACACATTTAACTGATAGTGTTCTTAACCATTTAAACTTACAGACATTGTTAAAGCAGTTACATTCTAAAGGAGAATACACTTGGGGTCTTTTTAGCACAGTGGTAATATGGGCATATTATAATTATAATGGACATGATAGTCATTTGAGTACTGAGGAACTTTCCTTTGTTTTTATAGGGTATATTCAGAAATTTTGATGATTCCTTTCTGCCAGTTCTGAAGCCTCATTTAGAGCGTTTGGTTGCAGATTCACACGAAAGCACCCAGCGATGTGTTGCAGAAATTATAGCTGGTTTAATCAGAGGTTCTAAGCATTGGACATTTGAAAAGGTGATGTATATATACAGCACATTGTCTGTTAAAGCTGCATTATCCATTTGTGCAGCAATTTCCAAAACATTAGATAACAGTACTTAAAATAAGAAATGTTAAATTTCACATTGCTTTGGAGTATAAGTCATAGACCTAGTGGTCTGTAGGCAGCATTCAATATCTTTTACATTTTAAATTATTTGTCAACATAGGGAAAAACCAGACTATGTCATGTAAAAAATATTTCAGTTTTTCTTGAAAAATAGGGGAATCCTGAATGCTGATCCCACATTATTGCCCTGTACCAGTTGGCTAGTGCTGTGCATGGGCTTATTATCCCTTCATGAGGTACTCTCTGGCTTCTCTTCAGTCCTTTCTCTTAGCCTCTGTACTTACCTATGGTGCTCGTTTGGCTGGGAAGACAGTTTGAATTTGACAATATTTTGAGTATTCCTCTTTCTAATTGTAAGATTTAGTTTTACATACCTGCCCTTATGTTAGTTTCCTACCAAAATGCACTGGACTGAAAATACCCTGGGAAATGGTCCACAATGCCTGAATATAAATAGAGTAGGCCATCATTTCCTCAAGGAAAAGATGCAAATTTATTTTTGGCAAACTTAATTATATATACTTCTAGCAGGACTGTGAATGATTTTTGATATATTAATTTGGTTACACATATTCAAATCACTTACTAAATAAAAGTATTTATTAATTTGTAATATTGCCTTTCTCCTCATATATCATGAAACACAGTTTTACTTACACGTCACAAATGTCTTTGTCATCTTGTCTCTATCAGTTTTGAGTTAACCTCTTTCCCAGAGTACATCTCCCTCTAAGTTGTTTAACATAGCTTTCTTCTTCCATTTAATCAATGCCTGGTGCTCCCACTTGAAATGTTATCCCAAGCCCTCCTTCATTTGTCCTATAAGGTCCTTCTGAGTAAAGCACAGAACATGGGCCTGCAGAATGAGCAGCACTCGGGAGCTTGTTAGAACAGTAGGAGCTCAGGTCCCGCCCTGATTAAATGAATCAGAATCTGCATTTTATCAAGATCTCAAGGTGATTTGTGTTCTTATTAAACTGTGAGAAGCATCTGTTCACTTGTATTCACAATCTCTATATAACTGAACACTTTTTAAAGGCTATTTACAGTAATCCAAAACTTGAAATTTGAATATTATACTTCAGGCTAACACTAATTTTTATTAATATGTCACTGCTTCTGTTAAAAGGATTCAGTCAAGTGATCTCAGCAAACATTCAAAACTTAGAAGTGGCTGAGGTTTTGTTTCAGCCCAGTGTACTGTGTTATCCAAAATTTTAAAAAGTTTTCAGTTGAATGAGAGATTTTGTAAGAAGCCATATAAGGTGCCTCCTCTTTTCTGAATAGCTTTTTTAGAAAAAAAAATTCACCTTATACCTGGGTATGTTTGATGATAATATGGTGAAGTTACTTTCCTGGATTATTGGTTGTTCTAAGAAATAATTTAAATGAAGTGTCAGTTTGTGTGTTTGTGTATGTGTGCTTCCAGAAAAAGACAGTTGAGGAATGGTATTCTGGGTATCACTAACTTTCTGCCAATGTATTTTGTTTTGAGTAGGTGGAGAAGCTTTGGGAGCTTCTGTGCCCTCTGCTTAGAACAGCGTTGTCCAACATTACGGTAGAAACTTACAATGACTGGGGAACTTGTATAGCAACATCCTGTGTAAGTTCTCTTGCTTCCTTTTATGTGTAACTCATCTGTTCAAACTGTTTCATAGCCCATCTCAAAAATGCGAAATCTCATTATACCTCTTGAATCTTGAAATTTTGTTCATAGTTTTGTCATCTTACATAATTGGAGATAGTTCTGTTTAGACTTCCATATAAGCCTTGAGTAATAACTCTTCAGCAGTTACACATCTTCTCTGCCATGGTAATGTATTTTTAGATTAAAGGACAAGTCAAATCATTTATCTAGAAATATAAATTACATATAGTAAAAGTCATGATACAAGGTTGTAGTGTTGCTTTCAATATTAAATATACCCATAGTTTATTTCATGTTAAAGAAAATCCATTTAGCTAATAACAGTTTCCTCACTGTTAGTCTTCTTAACATAAGCTATAATAATATGTTTATGTATGATTCACCTCTGAGTTTTTCTTCCTCTATACTTATATTTGTTTATAATATTTCTAAAATACTGGAATCTGCTTTACTTACAGAATTTTGGGACCCCTGTTTTATTTGTTAATTTGTATTTTCAACACAGGAAAGCAGAGATCCCCGGAAACTTCATTGGCTTTTTGAGCTGCTGTTGGAATCACCATTGAGTGGTGAAGGAGGATCATTTGTTGATGCATGGTAAATAAAAAGAATACTCTGAGAATAACAAAAGATTTTACAACAAAAGATAACATCTTTGTTCTTGATGAGTATATGGAAATGAACTATATACCCTCCTAAAAGCTAAATATGTAACTACAGGCATACTTCAGAGACACAGTGGGTTCGGTTCCAGACCACAGCGGTTAAGTGAATATCACAATAAAGGGGATTAAATGAGTTATTTGGCTTCCCAGTATATACAAGTTTAAGTGTACAAGTGTTAAGTCTAAGAAAACAATGTACATACCTTAATTTAAAAAATACTTTGTGACTAAAAAATGCTAACCATCATCTGAGCTTTCAGTGAGTCATAATCTTTTTGCTGTGGAGGGTCTTACCTTGATGTTGCTGGCTGCTGACTGATCAGGGTGGTGTTGCTGAAGATTGGAGTCTGCAGCCGTTTCTTAAAGGAAGACAACACTGAAGTGTGCCATGTCAGTTTGCTCTTCCTTTCGCTAACAACTTCTCTTGTAGCATGCGATGCTACCTGATAGCATTTTATCCACAACAGAACTTCAGAACAGGAGTTGGTTCTCTCAAACCCTGCCACTGCTTTATCCACTAAGTTTGTGTAATACTCTAAATTTTATTATTGTTATTTTAACAATTGCCATAGCATCTTCACCAGGAGTGAAGATTCCATCTCAAGAAAGTACTTTTTTTTGCTCACCCATGAGAAGCAATTCCTCATCCATTCAAGTTTTATCATGAGATTGCAGCCATTCAGTCACATCTTCAGGCTCCATTTATTTTTTAAAATTTTTAGATTTTATTTTATTTTTTAATTAAGGTATCATTCATATACAATCTTATGAAGGTTTCATATGAACAAATTGTGGTTTCAACATTCACCCATATTATCAAGTTCTCATGCCCCCATTGTAGTCGCTGTCTATCAGCCTGGTAAGATGCTGTAGAATCATTACTTTTCTGTGTTGTACTACCTTCCCCGTGACCTACATATATTGTGATTGCTAATTATAGTGTTCAGGCTCCATTTCTAATTCATGTTCTCTTGCTATTTCCACCACGTCTGCAGTTACTTCCTCTACTTAAGTCTTGAACCCCTCAGAGTCATCCCTGAGGCTTAGAATCATCTTATTCCAAGTCATGTTAATGTTGATACTGTGACTTCTTCCCATGAATCACAAATGTTCTCAGTGGTACCTAGAATGGTGAATCCTTTCCAGGAGGTTTTCCATTGACTGTCCAGATTGATCAGAGGAATCACTATCTATGGCAGCTTATAGCATTAAAAAATAATACTTCATTAGATCATAAGACAAAATGATTCCTTGATCAATGGGCTGCAGAATGGATGTGTTAGCAGGTATGAAAGCAGCATTCATCTCATTGTACATCTCCATCATAGCCCTTGGGTGGCCAGGTGCATTGTCAATAATGAGCAATACTATTTTGAAAGGAATCTTTTCTGAGCATTAGGTCTCAACAGTGGGCTTAAAATATGCAATAAAGCAGGTCATGAACAGATGTGTTGTCATCTAGGCTTTGTTGTTCCATTCCTAGAGCACAAGCAGAGTAGATTTATCATTCTTAAGGGTTGTGGTTTTGAAATGGTCGGTGAGCATTGGCTTTGACTAAAAGTCACCAGTTACATTATACCCTAACAAGAGAGTCGGCCTGCCCTTTAAACCTTTGAAGCCAGGCAGTGACTTCTCTCCAGCTATGGAAGTCCTAGATTGCATATTCTTCCCATCTAAGGCTGTTACGTCTACATTGAAAATCTGTTGTTTAGTGTAGTCACCTTTGTTAACTATCTTAGATCTTCTGGATAACTTGCTGCAGCTTCTTCATCAGCACTTCCTGTTTATCTTGTGTATTTTTATGTTATGAAGACAGTTTCTTAAATGTCATGAACCAGCTTTTGCTGGCTTCAAACCTTTATTCTGCAGCTTTCTCACCTTCTCAGCCTTCATAAAATTGAGGAGAGTTAGGGCCTTGCTCCAGATGAGGCTTTGGCTTAAGGGAATGTTGTGGCTAGTTTGATCTTCTGTCCCAGACCACGAAAACTGTATCAGCTGTAAGACTGTTCAGTTTTATTAACATTCATGTGTTTGTTGGAGTAGCATTTTTAATTTCCTTCAAGAACTTGTCCTTGAATTCACAATGTGGCTGACTGGCACAGGAGGCTTAGCTCTCAGCCTGTCTCGGCTTTCAGCATGCCTTCCTCACTAAGCTTAGTCATTTCTAGCCTTTGATTTAAAATGAGAGACATGTGGCTCCTTCTTTAACTTGAACACTTAGAGGCCACTCTAGGGTTATTACTTGACCTAATTTCAATATTATCTTGTCTCAGGGAATAGAGAGGCCTGAGGAGATGGAGAGATGGAGGAAACAGCCAGCTGGTGGAGCAGTGAGAACACACACATTTATCAGTTACGCTCACCATCTTATATTGGTGCAGTTGTGGTGCTCAAAACAATTCAAATAGTAACATGACAGATTAGTGATCACCATAACAAATATAATAATAATGAAAAAGCTTGAAATACTGTGAGAAATACCAGTATGTGACACAGAGACACGAAATGAATAAATATTATTTGAAAAATGGTGTTGATAGACATGTTGGATGCAAGGTTACCAAACCCTTCAATTTTCTAGAAAACATACTATCTGTGAGGGACAGTAAAGTGAAGCACAGTTAAAGAGGTATGCTTGTACTTTCGTTTGGGGGATAACATGATCCAGTTCGGTACATACGACACTAAGTAGTTTGCTCAATTTAGAATAAGTAGGAGAAATGGGGAAATTGCAGTTTGAGCAATGCAGACTTAAGTTAGAATCATCATCTCTGATGTCAAGTCTTTTATACTGGGACTTTTTCTGAACCATGACAATGTCAACTTCTTTATGACATCTCATTTTTCACTCTTAACTATGAAGAAAGAAGAGAGTAATCCTGTTAAGAAAAATTATACTCAGTGGGGCATGAGGAACTGGAAAAAATTAGTGGAAAAGAGAAGGAAATCCAGATAATCATTAACAAGAGAAGAATAATTATTATTCTTAACTCATGAGGAAACTTAATGCTTAGAGATTAACTAAATGAGTATTCTTAAATCAGTTTTTTTTTATTATATAGTAGTCAAGATGAAATGAGAATAAAGAGAAAATGTCATAGGAAAAATAAAATCTTCATAAAGATGCTGCTTTGACTTGTCAGCTTTATTAGATGAGAAAATGAAAATTTTATGTGGAATACAGACATCATTAACCTATACTGTCAATATGTCAAGGCAGAGAGGGGCTCTAACAGAACTCTCCTGTGCTTTAATTTTAGTCGACTCTATGTACTTCAAGGTGGCCTTGCCCAGCAAGAGTGGAGAGTGCCGGAGCTGCTTCACAGATTACTGAAGTACCTGGAACCCAAACTCACCCAGGTTTACAAAAATGTCAGAGAAAGAATAGGGAGGTAGGTATTACTTTCTCTGGTATGGTATAGCTCTTGAGTTGTTTTTATTACATTTCCATATTTAATAATATATACTCGTTAAGTCACTATTGAATTTCGTGGTGCCCTCTTCAAATTTTGTTTTATATTGTGGTGTGAGACGTAGACAAGAGGCTCTAAGTATAAAATTAGGAAGAAGTGTGCTCACAAGCCAGAGGTAAAGGGTCACCACACCCAGTTTTCAGTACCTCAGAATCACAGGCACAGGCACAAGAGAACCTCTCTAAGAAATCATTTTTACTCTGATTAGTTCACAGCTTTTGAATCTTAGTTTTATCAATTATGTGATTTCTTACTTTTATTGATAATGTGACAGCCATCTCTGTTGTCAAATCTCTACAGTGTGCTGACCTACATATTCATGATAGATGTTTCTTTGCCAAACACCGCACCAACAGCATCCCCTCATGTCCCTGAGTTTACTGCTCGAATTCTAGAGAAATTGAAACCCCTCATGGATGTGGATGAAGAAATTCAGAACCATGTTATGGAAGAAAATGGAATTGGTGAAGAAGATGAACGAACTCAGGGCATTAAACTCTTAAAAACTAGTGAGTGGCTAAAATTAGTAGAAACTTAACCTAAAAGCAGACATTTACATAGATTACCCTATTAGCTTTTTTCTTTTTTTATTGTGGTAAAATGTACATAAATTTAAAATTGAAAGTTCATGGCATCAAATACCTTCCCATTGTTGTCACCATTATTCATCCTTACTACTCTTTTCATCTTCCCAAACTGAGACTTTCTACTCATTAAATGATAACTTCTAATTCTACCATTCCCCCATTCCTTGCCAACCATGATTCTGTTTTCTTTCTCTCTGAATTTACATATTCTAGGGACCTTGTAAGTGGAATTACACAAGACTTGTCCATTTATGTCTTGCTTTCTTCACTTCGCATACTGTTTTTAATATTTATCCATTTGTCTGTTGATGAACATTTAAGTTGTTTATACTTTTTGGCTATTGTGCATAACTGCTGTGAGCACTGGCATCTGTTTGAGTCCCTACTTTTCATTTCTTTTGCCTATGGAATGTGGAATTTCTAGACCATATGGTAATTCTATGGTTACCTTTCTTGAGGAGCCAGTAAGCTATTTTCTACATTGGTTGTCCTGTTACATTCCAACCAGCAGTGCAGAAATATTACAGTTTTTCCACATCCATGCTAACACTTATCTTCTGTGTTTATAATTTATAGCTATCCTAATGGGTGTAAAGAAGGTATCTCATGTTTTGTTTTGTTTTATTTTCCTAAGACTAGTCGTTGTACATCTCTTCATTTGCTTGCATTTTTTATCTTTGGAGAAATATCTATTCAAGTCCTTTGCCCATTTTTTAAATAGGTTGTTTTGTTATTGCTGAGTTGTAGTTCTTTATATATTCTTGATATCAATCCCTTATCTGATATTTTCTCCCATTCCATAGGCTTTTTCATTCTCTTGATAGTGTCCTTTGATGCACAAAAGTTTTTAATTTTGAAGTTTATCTTTTTTTTTGCTTTTATTTTTGGTGTCATAGCCAAGAAATCCTTGCCAAATTCAATGCCGTGAAGTTTCTCCCTTAAAGAGTTTTATAGTTTTAGCTCTTAGGTTTTAGGTGTTTAATCCACTCTGACTTAATTTTTATAGATAGTGTAAGATAAAGGTTCAGCTTCATTCTTTTGTGGGTATCTAGTTTCAACTGTCATTTCTTAAATAGTCTTGGTGTTTTTTTTGAAAATTAATTTGCCAGGTGTGAGGGTTTATTTCTAAGCTTTGTAGTCCATTGGCCTCTGTTTCTCTCCTTACATTAGTATCACATTGTTTTGATTACTGTAGGTTTGTTGTAAGTTTTGAAATCTGGAAGTGTGAGTCCTCCGACTTTGTTTATTTTCAAAATTGTCTTGGTTATTAGGGGTATCCTACTGTTCTTATAGCTAAAAAATTTTTAGGGGTCCTCAGTGTCAACAATTAACTTAGTTATCATTTTTGTTAAGATTATTGAAGGCTAGTTTTCACTTGTACTCGATGTAGGTATTTGGTAGACTGTTAAAAATATCCTGCTTGATTCTTTGAGAGTGGCTTCAGTACCCCAGGTCAACTGACACCTTTATTATGGGTCTTTCCTGATCAGTGTCTAATCTACGAAGTAACATAGATGATTTCTTTCTTACTATTGAAGAGCCATCAGAGTGGCTATCTGGCACTAGCATTGCAGTATTCTATCTTGTGGTCTCTAACTCTGTTATGACGACTGATAACTGTGTATTTGTTTCCAAATAGTATTGAAATGGCTGATGGCAAGTGCTGGAAGATCCTTCTCTACAGCAGTCACAGAACAACTTCAGCTTCTACCTTTGTTTTTTAAGGTAAGTTTGTGGCTGAAATTAAGAATGCATCCATCCCATTTGACCTGTAAAAGGAATTTATATTTATCATCTGATAATTGCTAGGTTTTCAGATTGTGGATGATTTGGTTGGATTTCTTAAGGAGTCACAGGAAAATCATTAGGTGATAGTGGTTTAATATTTGTTGAGATTTTCTAATACTAGGTAATATTAGAATCTTAACAGATACATGAAAAGCTTATAGACAGAATACACTGTTAAAGTGATAGCCAATTTCCAAGTAAGAGCTAGGAAAATATTGATAGCTGAAAGAAAGTGTCAGTGAAATTTTTGAATATAGCTATTTCTGACTTTGTTAGTAAGTGTATTACAAAGCTGATTATCAAAATGTTTAGTAAGTTGTATTTATTTTGCACTATTAAATGGGGCTATAATTTAACAAATATCTGCAGGAAGTAACTTGTCTCTGGTGATCATGTAATGACATTGAACTTCTATTTGACTTGCTGGAAGGTATAACTGGGGTGTTTTAATTACTCAGCTAGTCAGAGGATAAAGCTGATAAAATTAAGGTCACAAATTGATACATTAGTTTCCAAAATTGTAGTTTTCAATCATACTCTGGGTTAAGGAAACAGTTTCATCTGATTGCACATTTGGAAGATTTGGCACTTTCATCACCATTGCTTGACTGGTGCCAATTATTGGTCAGTATAGTTATCATTTAAGAAGGAGGGCCCTTATTACTGCTTATTAGCAAATGGCATGCTAAACTTTTGCCACAGTATACTTTGTCTCCAGGAAATATCAAAAGTATAAGGCTACTACTAATTTTCAAAAGATTCACTACTAAAGTACCTTTAGGAGTGCTGTGTAGAGCCTGGTAGCCACAAATACTGTGATCTTTGAGGGTATACAAATGGACAGTACTATTAGTGGATAGTCCTTGTTGCTTGGATACCTAGTTACCTAGTGTGTAGATAGGGTTTGTCTTTAGAGCAGTGCTATTTAAGCTTTTTTCTGCTGTCACATCCACAGTAGATAAAGAACATGTTCTCATATGTTCATAAATGGGTAATGTGCAGTGTTTGGATGGTTAGAGTTCCACCCCTTTCTTTAACTTAAAAAAAAAAAGACCATCAGAAAGTAAATACATGAGAGAAAGGTTGGTAGAAGAATGATTTGAATACACTTGAAATATATAAAAAATAAATCATTAGCAAGCTGTATTGAGTAAGCTGCTAGTGCATTCCCAACACTTCAGCTGAACCTACAAATACTGAGGTGGTGAATCTGCTTGGACACCGTGGCAAAAGGGTCTGGGGTACAGAGACACCACAGTGCAGACGGGCTGTTACTTGGCAGACAGATTAGATGTGTAGCATGAGGATAAAGAGGGGAGTCTAAAAGTTGTTAACTAGACTGTGGAGGACCACAGAAATAGTTGGAGATGAGACCAGAAATTTTGTTTTAGACATATTTGAGATGTATTAGATTCTAAATGAACTGTTATTTCTCTTATCCCATAAAAGGCAGTTTTATATTTTAAAAAAAACCTTGACATATGTATATCAAAGTAGAAGTTTGTTATTTATCTATTCTAGTCTTATGAGTCTCCATATAGCTCAAGATTAAGGGAAGGGGATTTCCAACCAACAATAGTTTGCAGAGCACTGGCTTTGGAATAAATAGAGACCTAGTTTAAAATCCTGGTCTGTGACAGTTATTTTTTTGTGTCCTTGCACAAGCTACTGTGTCCTTATATATAAAATGTGGAGATATCAGCATCCCTTATATAATTGTTAAAAGGATGAAATGGGATAATGCCTCTAAAGTAGACAGCAGCATAAAATATGCACTTATTTTATTTTTGTTACTAGTTTTTAACTGAATTTTAATTTGGAATAACCAAGACCTCAAATGGTGATGGTCGGGGAGAAAGGACATGTTGTGTCCTAAGTTTCAAACTCTAAAGAGTCATCAGAACTTACCACTGTAGAATAATAGTTTTGCATATGTCAAACTTAAGAGAAAAATGTGCAAATACTATTATAATTCGTATAGAATTACATGCCATTTATGAGATTCCTTCAGAAAAGTTATTTTTCTCAATAGAGCAGAGGAACACTAAAATATTTACTTTGATAACTAAATGGGCAGCATTTTCTGTGCCACAACTGAATGTAAGTTAAATCTATACCAAAAATAATGAATTGTTTGAAACAAGGCAAAAGATTAAGGTCTCCTTTCTTTTTTATCAGTGTATCAGTTAAGGATCTGTGATTGCAAGCACTAGAAACCAAATGGCTATGACAGCCAAGGTAGGAAATTAGATTACCTGGAAGTATATAGATAGTTCACAGAATGGAGGTAAAAGCTTAAGAACTGAGTAGGAACCATAGCAACTCTGGGGACCTAGGTGAACAGAAACTAACAGCCTCATCAGGACACTCTCTCCTTGAATCTCTCTCAAAGGTTCAGGTGCCCAGAAAAAGTTTCATTGGCCAGGATCAGGTGTCTGTTACTCTTTGGTTGCAGAGTATGATCCCTTAATGACATCCCACCAGAATGACAGAAGAGAAAGGGTGCTTTTCCATAAGTTAATTATAATGTCATTATCAGCAGAAAGAGGAATGGATTATTAGGTAGGAAATGCCCATATATGCTATAAGCAGCCATTAAAATTTGTCTTATTTCAAGTCTTAAGGAAAACCCAAATCACTGTACCTCTCCATTCTTTAGTATAGCCTTGAAAACAAAAAGAAATAGGGCAGTACAGATTTGTGTGACCACCACTGCAACCAAGATACAGAAATATTCTATCAGCATAAAAATCTCTTTATGCTACCTGTGTATAGTCATACCTCCCTCCCTTTTCCTCACCGTCCTTAACCCCTGGCAACCACTAATTTGTTCTCCATCTTTATAATTGTCATTTCAAGAATGTCATATAAATGGAGGATGTGACCTTTTATGATTGGCTTTTTTCACTCACTTTTTTTTTTTTTACATTGGAAGAAAAGATTATAGCATATATTTTTTTAATGATAGGGCTTATATGCCCCCTTCAGTGTCAGAAGAACACCCCCAAACTTTAAGGTTGTCTGAGTCTTTTCTGTAACCATACACATGGTTCATACAGTATATGCATGTATTCTTCTTTAATGGCTATATTGTACTATCATTTACTTAACCGGTTTTCTTTTGATGGACACTCTAGTTATTCCCAGCTTTTGGCTGTTGAAAGAGTGCTTATACTAACAATATTTTGCAAATATGAGTTATTTTTGTAGGATAATTACTGTGTATAAAGTTGCTAGGTAAAAGAAATCTATCTGCATTTGTAATTAGGGTAGATAACTGACCCCCAAAGAGGTTGTATTATGTTATCTCTTCCCCTGTAACACTGAAATAATCTTACTGGTTAAATAGATTTTTTTTTAAAAATCATTGTACTTCTTTAGTGAGACTCTCTTTACGTATATTGGCTATTTGTATTTTTCTGTCAGTTGTCTGTTTTTGTTTTGCCAGTTTTGGATTGTGGTGTTGAAAAGGAGTCCCATTTTATAATTTTCTTTATTTTTAAATGGTGCGATTAAGTCTTGGTTTGCTGTTGGGTCAGGTGCCTCCATTTTGGGTCTCTTGTTCCTTTTTTAACAATAGGAGTCACCAAAAAGAAAACCACAGGCCCAGAATAGAGTCACTAATGGAAGGCCAAGTCACCAAATCAAGGCTTAATAAGTAATCTAAGTGTAGTTTCTGCCTCCCACAGAAATGTGGTCTTAACCCGTCAGTCAGGAGTTTTCTGGTCCGCACCAATGGGGTAACCTGTCATTTGGGCCCTCAATCCCCTAAAAGAAGATGAGGTAATCTGCCTTAAGGCCCTCTGCTCTTACCTCTAAGGGAAGGTAACCTTGCCTGAACTAAACCATTCTTTTCTTTTCTTAATAACTTCCTTGCCCTACACTCCTTCCTATAAAAACCTTCCATTTCATGCAACATCTCCAAGCATCTCTGTTTGCTAGATGAGATTCTGCCCAATTTACAAATCACTTAATAAAGTCAGTCAGATCTTCAAATTTGCTCACCTGTATTGTGTTTTTTAAAAGAACCAAGATTTTTAGCAGAAGAGATGACATTTTAAAAAAATCCCAAGCGGGTTAGCAAAATCCTGGTAATCTTAAATTTGAAAATAACAGTATGATCTTATGATCTGTTTCTCTTTTAAAAATGGCTTACCACCAGAAAGCCCAGAACCACTAATCAACCTAGTAGCACTCAACAGTCCTAGTGTCCAGATTATGGTTTCTAAGTACCATTTCCTACTAGAAAAACAAGGGCTTCTTGCAGAAATGGTCAATCTCAGGTTTGGGCCAAGAAAAACTTAGGATAAACTTAGGTCATATTGCCATACCAGAAAATAATAATGCTACAGTTGTATTAAAGGACTAGGAGCCAGTTTGAGCACTAATAAGATGAGTACCTAAGTGGATTAAAGCCATTAAATTTGTTGAAATTCATTGGTTCATAAGGATATGTTGCGTTTTTTGTTTTTTAATTCATTGTTCACTTTTGGAGGGTAGGAGGGACATCATTATTCTGAATGAAGTTTTTCTTTGTAAAGTATTCTAGGTAATAAGAGGAGTGAGTCACCATTTTGCAAATCTCTTTTTATAAATCTCATCACAGAGGAAGAAAACTGAACATAAGTGAAAGAAATGCACACCACCACTTAAATTGTGCCCAGACTTGAATAAAATCATACCTCTAGATCTAATAGATATTTTGTACTTAGTACATACTACTGAAGCTAGTGAATACCACACTACAATGATGCAGTCACTGAAGAAAGGCCACAAAAGGGGATACTACAGAACAAAAGACCTAGATAGCCCTTCCCCTTGTTAGAAAAAAGTTGGGGGGAATTTTAGAAGAGGGTGGGAAGAATGCATATTATTTTTTTTGTTTTAAATAGAATCTTTTAGATTTAAGAGACATACCAACCAAATGCAGTGTGGTCATGTTGAACCAGATAACCAAAAAACATTGTAATAACACAGGTATGAAACAACTGGGGAAATTTGAGCACTACTGAATATTTTATATTTTAGCTGCAATGGTTATGTGTGAAGTCATTATAAGGTTGTTTTTTTTAATAAGCTTTATCTTTTTGAGATACATAATAAGATATTTATGGATGAAATATGTCTGAGGTTTGCTTCAAGTAATTGGAGAAGGGGGAAGCAGAGGGGAGCAAAAACAGGAAAGGATTATCCATGAATTTCTCATTGTTGAAAAAGTGATTGGTTCATTGGGATTCATTATACTATTCTCTAGTTTGTACATTTGAAATTTTCCATTGAAGCTGTTAAAAGTAAAATATGATCTCTTTCATGTAGAGATACCTTTGTACTTCTTTGCTGTTATTTTTCAATTTATGTCTTTGGTTTTATTGCTCTCTAGATTGCCCCAGTGGAAAATGACAATAGCTATGATGAACTGAAAAGAGATGCAAAGTTATGTTTATCACTAATGTCTCAGGGGTTGCTTTACCCTCATCAAGTGCCTTTGGTACTTCAGGTGCTAAAACAAGTAAGAGTGCATAACAAATATTTATATCTTTTCATTAGAATTTTGGTTTATCATTCTGAGAATTTCACAAAGTCATTTGCAGTACACACAATACCTGATACTTGTTTTCATACTGGATTTTCTTTTCATATGAGAGAAGACTTACTGACCAAAGAAACAGACTTAGATCCTGTACCTCCCTCTGCCACCAACTTCTGTGACCTTGGGTAGGTCACTGAGTCCCAAAAATTTCTGTGTATACAAAGAGCTAATTATTCAAGCATCTTTGATAAAGTGTTTATGAGGGAGGAGATGGCCATTCCCTTTTACCATATATTTTATTCACTTATATTTCCTGGTTTATGATGGGAAGACCTGTGTGATTGTCTATTTTCTGGCTGCATTTTTGGTGTACTGTCTGCTCAGCTTCACTGGCTCATGTATATATTATATATAATATAAAAACAGATATGTTTCCCTGATTTTCAGGCTTTTAAGTTTGATTACCATTGAAAAATATTTTTTCACAGTCCCAAATGGTAATTTTTGTAGTGGTAACTTTAGTAGTTCTCAACCTTGTCTGCTTTCAATACCCTACCTGCTAGTCTCAAAGGTAAAAAATAAAATAATGTGCACATATTGGAGGAGTTAGAATCATTAATTATAAAATCTCTATTCTAAAATTGACATTTGTGTTTCTTTTCCTTTACTCTCAACCATTCATACATTCTGAATGATTAACTTTACCTGACATAGATCGTGCAACATTTTATTTAGAAGAAAATGAGTTTGCTTTACCTATAGCTACAAAAGTAGAATTATATTAGATTCTATTATTTATGTATAGTTTCACTGTCTTTTATGTTCTTGTGAGCCCTGTTTTCATTGTTCTACTTATTTTTCATTCACAGACAGCAAGAAGTAGTTCTTGGCATGCTAGATACACAGTACTGACCTACCTCCAGACCATGGTATTTTATAACCTCTTTATTTTCCTAAACAATGAAGAAGCAGTTAAAGACATCAGGTGGCTGGTTATAAGTCTTTTGGAGGATGAACAGCTAGAGGTAAAGTTTAAGTTACAGCAAATCAAAAATGAATAAATTTAAAGAAAGAATCATGGCAAGCCCCTCCCCCCTGGAAGTATTTGCACACAGATGTGTTTTAGTAAAGCATAAATTATTAAAAGTAACTTTAATATTAACCTAGCACTATTTGATTAATTTTGCTACACCCTCATCATGATTTCCTGTAGTACAAATGGAAACAAAAATTGGGCATGTTCTTGTTCTGGCTTCTCTTTGCAGTTGGGCAGATAACATTTGGGAACCAGTTTTCTCATCCATGAAATTGCAGGTGATAGATAATACCCTACATGTCTTACTGATTTTTAAGGCCTGACAGGGAATGTGTGTGATGGCAGTTTCAAGAGAATGAAAATCTACACACAGATGCTATTATCCAGTATACTTGAGAGAGGATTGTTGTCCCTTTTTATTTTCTTTGGTAGAAAAAATAAAGGCAACTTTTGTGGTGAAGTTACATAATATTTTGTACAAAAGTCTAAATCTAGTAGTTCAGATAGCCAATGTAATAAAAAGCATGCTGTAATAAATATAAAATAATATAAAACTTTCTGCATTGGCCTTAAAGAGAATGTAATTGAAATTTTTGTGAGATTTGTACTTATTTTATGGACCTTATGTGTTTTCCATGTAGTGGAGAACATGGAATTATATAGTTTATTTGAGAGCACTGAAAATAGATTGTATCCATAGGGAACTGGGAATGGCCATTTCTTTACCTCCCTATTGAGCCTATTCGTTTTGCAATCCAGCTTTCTTGTATTCTGGGAGCGCAATTGTCTAAGCCTTAGGGTACTCACACAGTTGTTAAAATAATTCCAGCAGATTTCAGTTAAAATATTTATAGGTAGCTATAAATTTTTTTTTTTAACTAAAGGAATGGAAATGGAAAGCCAGTGTTTCATGACTTTTAATATTACAGCAAATGCATTAAAATTTACTGTTTCCTGGACATTGTTTTAGAATGTTTTTATAGATTATTTTTATATTTTCTTTCATGTAGGCCTAAATATAGCTGTTATTATAATAAACATATAAAACATTTATTAAAACTATATTTTTAAAATTTGTGATACACATTTTTTAAATGTGTGTAGCTGTAATAGCTATAGCTCTTCTTGATAATATTGGAAAAAATCCTTGTGATCATCTAAATGAGAAATATTTAAAGAAAACTTTATAGATTTAAAGGAAAATTTTTAGAAGTGATGGGAAATAGTATGTTTACTGATTTTATAAAAAGCTAAATACTTTTTCCCCTCACTTTATAAAATTAATTAATTATAGACATGTGCAGACTGACTCTTGGTTAATATCTCAGAAGGAGACCTTTCTACTAGGAAAGAGAATAATTCAGTTGGAGGCATTTGGGTACATTGTTAGCAGTTTAAAGAAAAAGAAATGTCAATGAGAACATGCCATGCTAAAATATATTCCAGATGTAAAGAAATATACCCTCATGTTCTTTTAAATCAGAGAAAGTAGGAGAAATGAATTTGGATATTTATATGAATTTCAAGCAGAGGGGACTTTCTAAGCTTTTAAGCTGATGTCACAAATCCAAAGAAGGACAAATCTGACTATAACAATATGAGAAATTGATTAGTTTAAATGGGTCAAGATTCAAACTAGAGAAAAACATAGCAAAAGAAAATCAACAAGACCTTGTAACGTAGATAGTGGTAGTAATATAATATGTGTACAGATAAAAACAATACAAGCAATAAACCGTGAAAATCCAAGTATCTCTTAATGACCAGAGAAATGCAAATTTAAAATAATGAGACATTTTCCACCTACTCTTAATTTAGTGTTCTCTCCACCCCCAAAATGCGAAAAATGTGCAGTGATGATAATTGGTAAGATATAAACTAGTATTCCACATTAGTTATGTATCATAGATAGTATGTCAGCATTGGTTCTTTGAAAAGCAGCTGATAGCTAAAAAATTAATGGTAATGTTGTACATATATTAAAATTTATTAATCCTAAATCTTAGAATCTACCTTAAGAAAAATAAATTGCAATATGGAAAAAGTTACAAATTAACAATATATTTTGTAAGCACAGTGGTGAGAAGCCGAAAGCATTCTCATCTAGTTAAGCATGAAAATAAATTGTGGTGTAAAGGGAAGTAATGCAGCCAAATATGAAGTAGTAGGACATTTTATATTTCATATTAATAGTGTAGTGAAAGTAGCAAAGAAAATGTTTCCAAAAATTGTCACAATAAATTTGAGAATAAACAGTGAAAGATCTATGTGTTTTTCAAATTATTATTGCCTATCTTCATGAGTATTTAGCAGAAATTTTTATGATTATATAACTTTCACTGGCACTCCCCACCCCCTTTTCTTTAGGCTCTCCAAAACATGAGTTCTCATTACAATTTGAAATGGGAGTATTATACTTTTCATTTAGTACATCAATAAACTGTTTTTAAGTCTGATAATAGCCTATGGAATTCATAAGAAGTGAACTGGATATAAATCTCTACAATATATGCCAGTTGTAGAAATAGGTTGTTATCTTTTAGCAGTGAAAACAACAAAAGCAGTAGTTTTAAGAGATGCAGAGTCTAGGAAAAATTTTAATGTCAAGGTCTGGCACTGCTTTTACAGTCATAGCCCAGATGTGGAGAACTATGTCAGTGGGAAAATAATTTATCAAGAAATTTGATTTTGTATGAAATAATTAAGCATTTACTTTCTGTAACCCTGAGGTAGTGGCTTTCATCCATTTTGAGACCACAGACCCTTTGAGAATATGATGAAATCTCTTATTTAAAAACTGGGAAGAGCATTTACACAATTTGCACACAAATATCAGAGAAACACCTGACCCCAGTTCCCACACCACCTTCCTAGCCTCCATCATTCTGTCAAGCTCAGGATCTTAGCTCTAATAGAATTGATTGTCTCTACAGGTTCGAGAAATGGCTGCTACCACCTTAAGTGGTCTATTACAGTGCAACTTCCTTACCATAGACAGTCCCATGCAGATTCATTTTGAGCAACTTTGCAAAACAAAACTACCGAAGAAAAGAAAGCGAGACCCTGGTTCTGTAGGAGATACGATTCCTTCTGCAGGTAATTATGCTGGTAGAAAACACCTATGTCCTTTTAGGAATTAACCAGGCTTACTCAACAGATATTTACTGAATACTTCTATGTTCCCAGGTCTTTGGTAGGTACTGGGAATAGTGGTCCCTGCTTTTGAGGAGCTTTGCATATAGAAAGCAAGACCTGGAATATAAAAGCTAAAATTGAGAGGTACAAAGGAATCTGTATGCTGCTGCATGCAACTATTATAATAAATCAGGCCTATACCTGCCCACCTGAAATCTCTTTATAAAGAGAGAGAAATCCAGAATTTGTTATTTTGAAGGGTCTAAAATGTCATTTTTTAGAATTTATAACTTATGTGTAGCTATGCTAAGAGAAAAAAACTAAATAAAACAAGCTCTGCTTTTATGTGCAGAGGGGTATTTAATATTTCACTGAGCATTTGGTAAGAGGACGAGAAGATCATTACTGTACAGGAGCTTCCACTCTAAGCATAAAGATAATAAGCAAGAACATGAGATCTGATAACTGTCGTGATTAACAAGAAATTTAAATGTGATCACAAAGAAGCATCTGTTCTTGCCATTACTAACTACAGTCACAAGAATAATGGAAAATATTTATATATAAAGATTACTAGTAAATAGAAAACTTATCAAATTTCAGGAAGTGGTTGAAATATGAAGCTCTCTAGTGCTGATTATGGTAGGATCTTAAATATATCATTACCTAATAGGAATTTCCAATGAAAATATCAATGCATATTCTAGTTTCTTTGAGGACTGTAGTTTTTAATAATTAAGCACCAAAGTAGTTTTAGGTCTTTGTTATACCAAATGACATTGTTTATAATTCTGACTATTCCAGATTCCTTTTTCTCAACTTCATTTTCCTATCCACCATGTTTTATGTATACAGATATATTTACAAACATGTACATACACACCTCTTTGTTAAAAAACAGAATCTGAAAGCACTTTAAGGTAACTTTTATCACTAAAGAAAGAATAGAGAGCCTGTAGAATACAGACAAAATAAGTTCTGTTTTGAGAAAGATATTGCTCACCCATGGTATATAATACCTGATGAATTGAGGCATTCTATGGGGGGCTAGTCACATAAGGGATGAGGGGATCTAATTTTGATTGGAGATTGTTTTGGGTTTAGGGCATATGGTATGAATTGATCAAAAAAGCCATTACTATGTTAGTCTTAGCAAAGATATGGCACATTTCTGACCTAGACATACTTATGCTGTCATTGAAGGACAGCTATAGGATATCTTTAGTTCAGCCTCAAAATTATGTTTTTGATGTGTATGCATACACATTCATTTTAAATGAAATTCACAAATTGAAAACTAGTATAATTAATTTTATTTCACTGTATCAAGTATAATAGAGTCCTGTAAATATTTGTATGCATATTTCTATTTTCTCTACAGAGTTGGTCAAACGCCATGCTGGGGTGCTAGGACTTGGTGCATGTGTTCTCTCTAGTCCTTATGATGTTCCCACCTGGATGCCCCAGCTCCTTATGAATCTCAGTGCACATCTGAATGATCCTCAGCCTATTGAGGTAAAATTCTTCCTTTTTAGTTTCTTTGCTTACATATTCTTAGTGATATTTTAAAAGAAATCGGTTTTACTAGTAATTTCCTCCACACTCTGGACTTCTGCTTTGATAAAACTACTATTATTACCTTTGCCAAGGCCAAATCTACTCATAAATGATTATTAAAATTTTGCAGAGATCTTGCTCTGATACATATTTGAGATCTTTTGTTAGCAAGGAAATTACTATGTCCCTCCTAGACCAATGGAAATAAAATACTGCCAGTGTTGTCAGGATAAATTTTATACTTTTGTTTTACTGGCACGTTACATCTAGTAAGTATCTAGCTGGGAACTAATATTAAACAGGAAATTGTGATGGTATTGTTTAGTGAATATCTGTATACCTAAATTAAATAACTCAGAAGACCAAAGTATCCTTTTCACCCTGATAAACAGGTGTAAGTGTATATTGAAACTGGTTTAATAACGTGGTGTAAGTTTCAGTAGTGTGTCCTAAAATACAGCTAGTAATTCCGAAGAAGAGAGTGTGGTGGCTTTGCGAAGTAGGAGTGGATTATTGGTTTTGTGGCACGTGAAGTGTGAGATCTGGAGTCTCAGGGATTGTTGCTTAGCTAAAGGTATCCTAAATATAAACCTAATTGTTTGTTCAGAGGTTAAAATACAACATTTTGGGTTGCCTACCCTACAGATGACTGTAAAAAAGACCTTATCCAATTTCCGAAGGACGCACCATGACAACTGGCAAGAACACAAACAACAGTTCACTGATGACCAGTTGCTTGTTCTCACCGATCTCCTTGTGTCACCATGCTATTATGCATAGAAATGTAAGCCAGCAAACTTCTGAGTTAAAAGAAATCTAACATCCTCCAATCCAATAACAAATGTCATTGGTTTGATGACTTTTGAGAAGTGGCTATTCGTTGTTTTTTCTTTTTGCTGACATATTTAGATGTCACTGTTTGGTTTTTTTTTTTTAACGTGACTTTTTGCTACGGCCAGTGGAAGTAAGTTTCCAGAGAATTTTTTCTTGCTTCCCTGCTTCAGATATTAAGCAGAGAGTTGATGCGACTGCTTTTGGACCTTTATAAAATGAGTAGGCTTAGTGGCCTGGAAATGGTTAGGTAAAAGAAAAGAAATCTCATTCTTACTTGCCTCCTGAGTTGGGCCCTGGGCATTTTGGGTTGCCCTGGGACCCTATAGAGTTATACAGAGTTATAAGGATATTTCATGTGGATTCTTAAGTAATTATTATCCATTCTGTATTACAGAGGGAGGATCCAGGAATCTTTCTACTGTGATAGGAAGAATAAAGAAAATTTCACTTACTTGGCTTTTAGAGTTGGATATTCTATTGTCTAACTGAAATTTTTTTCCCTACCTGATACAGATGAGTAATCCACACTTCAAGCTCTTTTCATCAAAAATTCCAGATCCTCAGGTACCATCTTTGGTGGCTCTCTGCAGGTTTTAAAACTGCCTCTGTTGCGCTCTCACAATTTTGATGGTTTCTATATTTGGTCTCATTAGTCTGGGTTCCACAGGTTCTCAGCTGCCATTTGATTTCCTAACTTGTCCAGAAATGTTTCCTGAATATTGATCACTTTTTCGAGGCATCTGACAAACCCACAGTGTCTCAGACTAGAAATAGCTACCCAGTATAATCATGGCACCCAAGACCAGAGAGAGTCTAGGAACTCATTAAGAAACCATTTTCTTGGAGTGGAGAATATCCATCTGTAATACAAGTCCTGTCATTTCATTCACTTCAAATTATTTTGAATTCTTTTCAAATGGCTGTTGGGTATAGGTGGTAGTAAGGCTGTGGGCCATAAATCTGACACCTTGAGAGCCATGGGTCTGGAGAATCGTGAAGAGGGAAAGAAAAGAGGGCAAGTGTTGACCCTATCCAAGGACATGATGGATTGCTCGACCAGGACACAGAAAATGCAGTCTGTATCCAAGTACTTCCCACAGACTGGAGATTTTGGTGCTTAATAGAAGAGCAGTTGCTTAAAAACTGGGGGTTTGGTGAATAAATTTTTGATTGTTGTGTGTGTAAACAATGTGTGATTTTGAAAATAAACGGCAACAATAAAAACCTGACTGGTTGATTTTTACCTGTACTCTAACAAATATTGACTCTCTTTTGAAAACTGTTATACTTCACCTAGTGGAAGACTGCTGTGTTTGTGGAAATTCTGTAATTTTTTCTTTTTTTCTTTTTTTGCCTGCAGAATTGTTGAAAGATGACTAATAAGTCTTGATATTTAATTGACTTGTTTAATAAATGTTATATAGATGTAAAAGACTGTATAAACTGTAGAGATAGCATTGGCAAGACTTTGTACAGATGCAGCCTTTTACACACCACCACTGTGTAATTAATTTGTAAAGATTCACATGTACCTCCTATAGTGATTTTTGGCTTTTGTACCAATGGAATGCCATTTTTGTGTTTTTAAATTATTTTCTTTATCTTTTTATGTTACAAAGGCTGAGGTGTGGGGATTTTGAGTTCGTTTATCATTAAAATGTCTGAATTTTTATGTAATTTTTTGTGTGTGCATCTCTAAATGCAAACACAACATGTTTGCTATGACAAGTTTATAGAATGCAAGGTATCTTCTAGGTTAAAGTAATTCACAAGTTGGTGAATGTCATCTTGCAACACACCCTGTATAGTCTTCCTTAAAGGAACACTACAGTATATTTTTTACTATCTCTTGCTGAATGACTCAGTACAGACCTAGGCACAGCAGAGGTCATGGTACAGTATTTAAGTGTCAGCATACACAGGTGTAATCCCTGTATAGAGTAATGCCAAACTGATGATTTTGATTGTGTAACTAGTTTAAAACCCAATAAATGAATTGTTTTTAATGCATGGCTTTTGTCTTCATTAATGGGAGAAGGCAGTTCTGTAGACAGTAATTCTCATCTATTCTTTCTGCATCCAAAGATCTGGATCCACAAATTCATGCCTTCTGACCAAAATAAATGATCTAGATTAGACCTCTCCAGTACAGTAGCTAATAGCCATGTGCGACTTTACATTTAAATTAAAATACATTTCCTCATTCTCACCAGCCAATTTCAAGTGCTTATGAGCCACTGTGGCTAGTGATTTACCCTATTGAATAGAACCAATGAATGTTTTCATCATCACAAAGTTCCATCAGCACTGATCTAGATGATTGATTATTAAACTGATGTGTCTAACAATCACCTGTGGATTTTGTTAAAATGTGAATTTTAATTCATGCTCCCAGCTTGTGTTATTAATGCCTGGTACTGAGACCACACTTTGAGTAGTGAGGCTTCCTATTACATTGACCACTTAAGCTTTTTCTAAGTTAACTAAGGTGTATGAAACCATGCCTTAGCAAGGTTCCAGAAGTGGAAACTTTGAAAAATGCAAGATAGTGGACACCCACTGTGTTCCTTGTTCAGAATTTCTGTGGTTGGGGCTTACACATAAATACCTTTTAAAAGCTCCATAATGCTTAACAGGATTGCAAGCCACTGGTGAAGACTCACAAAGCCCATTCTAGACCTAAAACAAGGTACCTTAATCTGAGTTTGTAACCTGCCCCATGTGACTGATACAGAAGGTGCTTATTACCTTAATACACCAATCTGGTTATACTGTGAATTATTTAATTCCCTAAATTTTCTGGAAGTGGCCTCAAGAATGAACAGGAGGAGGGAGAGTAAAGGGATACTGTTGTCTCAAACAGTTCTTAAATGTATGTTGCGTTAAAAATGGAGGACAGTAGGAACAGTGTAAAGGAGACAATAAGAATTTCAGGGTGGGTGTATGTGCAGACCAGTGTTGAGGAGTCACTGTTGACTGGACATGGAAGAGAAAGTAGGTTTCTAAATGGAAAGGATGACCATGAGAAGAGCAAGGAGATAAAGACAGGTGGTAAGGGCTAGTAATCTAGCTTCTGGATAGATCCTTTAAAATTTAAAGACTTTGCAAGACTTCCTGGATGCCCAAGTAAATACCAGTTCCTTTGACTAAAAAATGTGAACATCAGAGGCTGAAAAAAGATGGCATAGTAGGAAGGCAAGGTGGAAACTTCCCACATGCACACCAAGGAAGTAACTACAGCAAATACAATTAACCTTAAACGATCTGAAGAACAGACCAGCTACATCTGGAGAAGACCACATAGAGAAGGGTAAAGTGTAAGAGCTAAGACACAGTAGCACCCAAGCCCTTCCCCCATCCCAGCCCACAAGCTAGAGGGAGAAGAACTGCACGGAGAGGGGATAAGTGCTCAATCACTATACACAACCTGGCCCAGGAGATCTGCTCTGGGAACAGGAGACCACATTGCATCGGGCTTTGGTGATTAACAGGGCTGGATGCCAGGGAGAGTCAGACCACCCTGGAAGGCTGAGGCTCCTGCTGCTTGTGGAGGACAGGCATGCTGTACCAGTCCCGCTGAGACCCAACAGAGGCAGCCGTTTGAAAGATTTACCAGCAGTGGGCAGGGTGCCAGAAGGGTGAGGGTTGGATAGAGCTTTCTCCATAGGAAAAGGGCAGGTGGATAATGCTTTCCCAGCTTTCCTTCAGCCCAACTGGTCAGGCACTGGAGCCCAGCTGGTGGTGCAGCTGCCAGGTGCTTCCTAAACACAGGCCTGCCTGGCAGGCAGAGGGAGACTCTCCCAGCTTCCTTGGCCCTATCTCAGCCCAACTGGAGAGGTGGCTGCAGAAGCAGGCTCCATAGTCCCTTCCTTGCTGACAGCCCGGCCTGCGCACTGCTCCCTGTGCACCTGCCCAGCCCACCTGTGGCCCAGCAGTTCTGTCATTTGCTGCAGAGCAGACAGAGGGTGGCCCTACCCACAATGATCTAGCAGGAGCACTGCTGCTTGGCTCACACAGGTCCAGCTGAGATGAGCAGTCACCCTCTATTGACAGAGCTCAGCCACTGCAGGTAGATGCCAGAAAGGTGGCCCTTCCCACAGCCCACCAACAGCAACTGGGGCTCCAGCAAAGGAGAACCAGGCACTGGTAAGTAAAGAATCTTGAGCATCTGGGCATCACAGGATGCCTCCTTCATAAAGCCATTACTCTCTAGACCAGGAGGTATAGTGGATCTATCTAATAGATGGAAGAAACACAGAAATTAAAACAAAAGGAGGCAGAGGAATATGTTCCAAACAAAGGTACAGAATAAGACACCAGAAAGAAGGCTAAGTGAAACAAAGATCACCAATCTTCTTAAAGATTTCAAAGTAACAGTCCTAAGTATGCTCGCTGATCTGTGGAAAGTACTGATGATCTCTGGGAGGATTTCAACAAAGAGAAGAGTGGAAAAAGAGCCACTCAGTTAAAAAATACAGTAACTGAAATGAAAAATACAATGGACAGAATGAACAATAGACTGCTGCAAGTAGAGGAGACGATGAGATGGAAATTAGAGAATAGGAACACAACAAAACTGATAAACAGATAAAATCTAAAAATGGGAGGATGCTAAGGGAGTTGACAACTCCAAATGAATAATATTTGCATAATGGGGTATCAAAGAAGAAGAGAGATGAAGAGGTAGAAAGTCCCTTTGAAGAAATAATGGCTGTAAACTTTCTCAATCTGGGAAAGGAAATAGACAACCCAGGTCCTGAAAGCACAAAGTCCCTAACAAAAGAAACCCCAGGAAGACATACAATACAAAAACAACACTAAGACATACAATAATTTAAAAAATGACAAAGATTAAGGATAAAGAGAGTATTGAAAGCAGCCAGAGAGAAAAAAGATTACTTACAAGGGAAACCCCATTAGGCTATCAGCAGAAACTTTACAGGGCAGAAGGGAGTGGCATGAACTATTTAATGTTTTGAAACAAGACCTTCAACCAGCAAGGTTATTATTTAAGATTGAAGGAGAGATTAAAAGTTCCCCAGATAAAGGCTGAAGGAACTCACCACCACCAAACAGCATTACAGGATATGTTAAAGAGACTTCCATAGATAGAAATGTTTCTTAAGCCTAAATATATTTCACTAGTGAAAATTAACCCACAGTAAAGGTAGTAGACTACTTACCAAGCAAGTATGAAGTTAAAAAACAAAAGTAGTAAAACCAGCTATATACAAAATCAGTCAAGGGATATACAAAAAAATGCAGATTATGACATCTAATACATAAATTGTGGAGGAGGAAGAATAAAAATATTTTTAGGTTGTGTTTGAAATAGAGCGACAACCTAATTAAACTGTTATTAGGAAACTATCCATGAATGATATGGTAACCACAAACCTAAA
Source organism: Phataginus tricuspis (assembly GCA_029783875.1). Lineage (NCBI taxonomy): Eukaryota > Metazoa > Chordata > Mammalia > Pholidota > Manidae > Phataginus > Phataginus tricuspis. The sequence goes on along the minus strand of JAQQAC010020896.1, from coordinate 45,313,328 downwards.
GCCTATAATAGATATGAAAAAAAATTTTTTTTAAGAAATCCAATTACAGGATTCTGGAAAGATGGCGGCATGAGCAGGGTGGCGGAAATCTCCTCCCAAAACCATATATATTTGTGAAAATACAACAAATACAACTATTCCTAAAAGAGAGACCAGATGATACAGTACAACAGCCAGGTGACAGCTGCATCTACAAGAACTCAGTGCCTCACGAAGCGGGTAAGATACAAAGCCACAACCCGGCGGGACCTGAGCACTCCCAACCCCAGCGCACTGGTGGGAGGAAAAGAATCACAGTGGGGAGGGAGTGGAAGCACAGGCTGGCTAAATAACCAGCCCTGGTGATCTGCACCGGGAGCACAGACACACATCGCATGGTGTATCGGAGATTAGAGAAACAGAAGGGCAGGATCTGAGATGAAGACCGCAAGTGGGTCCCCTCAGCCAGCTCCCCTGGGACAAAAGAAAAGCAAATGCTTTTTTAAAAGTTTTTAAGAGACAAGGGCCCAACAGTGGAACAAAATCATCCCAGCGGAATAAAATCGTCCCAGCGCATTCAGCTCAGCAGGCTGAGAATCTGGAGGAATTTCGGACCCCATAACTGGCTGTCGGGTCCTCTCATGGGGATAAGCAGCCGGCCATTCGTTCCCCCCTGGCTGGTGCCACAAAGAGTCCAGTGGATCTGCCACAGCTGCAGAACAGCAGGAGAGTGGCACCGCCCACAGCAACCACACAGAGTCTCCTCCCAGCAAGCGATCAGCTAAACGGGAAGGGCCACAGAATCCGGAGCAAAGTCTGGAAGGCACCAAGGGGAGCAGAACGCACCCGGCGTGACTGAAACCCCTGCAATGCCATAGGCTAGGCTGAGGGTGACCACGCATACAGGCAGCTTAGGGGATTATCTCAGAGACTGCCTCCTGGTGTGCAGGTACCCAGCTCAGGCTATGGAGAAGGGCAAGGAGAACAACAAGCAGGAAGGGACTTTGTTCTCCCAGCTGACACACGTGGTACCTGCCAGCTACCACCTCTATTGCCATGAAAAGACAGAGGAATATGGTTCAGACAGGGATCACGCAGACAACCCCAGAGAGAGGGCCTGCTGTGATAGATTTAAACAATCTTCCTGAAAAAGAATTCAGAATAAAAGTCATAACCATGCTGCTGGATCTACAGAGAAATATGCAAGAGATAAGGGAGGAAGGGAGGAGAGACAATGCAGAAATGAGACAAGTGATTGACGGGCTTAAGAGCAGACTGGACCAGGTGCAAGAGACTGTTAATGGAATAGAAATCAGAGAACAGGAGTACAGAGAAGCTGAGGCAGAGAGAGATAAAAGGATCTCTAGGAATGAAAGAATATTAAGAGAACTGTGTGACCAATCCAAATGGAACAATATTCACATTATAAGAGTACAAGATGAAGAAGAGAGAGAAAAAGGAATAGAAAGTGTCTTTGAAGAAATAATTGCTGAAAATTTCCCAAGTTGGGGAAGGAAATAGTTTCTCAGACCATGGAAGCCCACAGATCTCCCAACACAATGGACACAGGGAGGACAACACCAAGACACATAACAATTAAAATGGCAAAGATCAAAAACAAGGACAGAGTATTAAAGGCAGCTAGAGAGAGAAAAAGACCACCTACAATGGAAAACCCATCAGACTATCAACAGACTTCTCAACAGAAACCTTAAAGGCCAGAAGAGAATGGCACGATATATTTAACACAATGAAACAGAAGGGCCTTGAACCAAGAATACTGTACCCAGCACGATTATCATTTAAATTTGAGGGAGGGATTAAAGAATTCCAAGACAAGCGAAGGTTGAGGGAATTTGCTTCCCACAAACCACTACTACAGGATATCTTAAAGGGATTGCTCTAGATGGAAGCACTCCTAAGGCTGAAAGATGTCACCAGAGAAAATAAAATCATACCAAAGAAAGCAGACCATTCAAATACTAACTAAAGGCAAAAAATAAAATAAACTATCCACAAAAACAGTCAAAGGAAACGTAAAAGAGCACAGAATAAAACACCAAGTATATAAAGAATGGAAGAAGAAGAATAAGAAGGGAGAGAAATAAAGAATCATCGGACTGTGTTTATAATAGCTTAACAAGAGAGTTAAGTTAGACTGTTAGATAGTAAAGAAGCTACCCTTGAACCTTTGGTAACCACAAATATAAAGCCGGCAATGGCAATAATTACATATCTATCAATAATCACCCTAAGTGTAAATGGACTGAATACACCAATCAAAAGACACAGAGTAATAGAATGGATAAAAAAGCGAGACCCATCTATATGCTGCCTACAAGAGACTCACCTCAAACCCAAAGATATACACAGACTAAAGGTGAAGGGATGGAAAAAGATATTTCATGCAAACAACAAGAACAAAGTGGGTGCTGCAGTACTTGTATCAGACAAAATAGACTTCAAAACGAAGAAAGTAGCAAGAGATAAAGAAGGACATTACATAATGATAAAGGGGTCAGTCCAACAAGAGGATATAACCATTATAAATATAAATGCACCCAACACAGGAGCACAGACATATGTGAAACAAATACTACCAGAATTAAAGGAGGAAATAGAAAGCAATGCATTCATTTTAGGAGACTTCAACACACCACTCACTCCAAAGGACAGATCACCCAGACAGAAAATAAGTAAAGACACAGAGGCACTGAGCAACACACTAGAACGGATGGACCTAAGAGACATCTACAGAACTCTACACCCAAAAGCAGCAGGAAACACATTCTTCTCAAGGGCACATGGAACATTTTCCAGAATAGACCACATACTAGGCCACAAAAAGAACCTCAGTAGATTCAAAAATATTGAAATTCTACCAACAAACTTCTCAGATCACAAAGGTATAAAACTAGAAATAAATTGCATAGAAAAAACAAAAGGCTCACAAATACATAGAGGCTCAACAACATGCTCCTAAACAATCAATGGATCAACAACAAATTAAAACAGAGATCAAACAATATATGGTGACAAATGACAACAACAACACAAAGCCGCAACTTCTGTGGGACACAGCAAAGGCAGTTCTAAGAGGAAAGTCTATTGCAATCCAGGCCTATTTAAAGAAGGAATAACAATCCCAAATGAATTGTCTAAAGACACAATTACTGAAATTGGAAAAAGAAGAACAAATGAGGCCCAAAGTCACCAGTAAGAGGGACATAATAAAGATTAGAGAAGAAATAAATAAAATTGAGAAGAATAAAAGAACAAAAAAAAAAATCAATGAAACCAAGAGCTGGTTGTTTGAAAAAATAAACAAAATAGACAAACCCCTAGCCAGACTTATTAAGAGAAAAAGAGAATCTACACACATAAACAGAATCAGAAATGAGAAAGGAAAAATCACAATGGACCCCACAGAAATACAAAGACTTATAAGAGAATACTATGAAAATCTATATGCTAACAAGCTGGAAAATCTAGAAGAAATGGACAACTTATTAGAAAAATACAACCTTCCAAGACTGACCAAGCAAGAAACAGAAAAACTAAACAGACCAATCACCAGCAACGAAATAAAATCGGTAATCAAAAAACTACCCAAGAACAAAATTGCCGGGCCAGATGGATTCACCTCTGAATTTTACCAGACATAATAGAGAAGAAATAATACCCATTCTCCTAAAGTTTTCCAAAAAATAGAAGAGGAGGGAATACTTCCAAACTCATTCTATGAAGCCAGCATCACTCTAATATCAAAACCTGGCAAAGACCTCACCAAAAAAGAAAATTACAGACCAATATCCCTGATGAACATACATGCAAAAATACTCAACAAAATATTAGCAAACCGAATTCAAAAATACATCAAGAGGATCATACACCATGATCAAGTGGGTTTCATCTCAGGGATGCAAGGATGGTACAACATTCGAAAATCCATCAACATCATCCACCACATGAACAAAAAGAAGAACAAAAACCACATGATCATCTTCATAGATGCTGAAAAAGCATTTCACAAAATTCAACATCCATTCATGATAAAAACTCAACAAAATGGGTATAGAGGGCAAGTACCTCAACATCATAAAGGCCATATATGACAAACCCACAGCTAACATCATACTTAACAGCGAGAAGCTGAAAGCTTTTCATCTAGGATTGGGAACAAGACAGGGATGCCCACTCTCTCCACTGTTATTCAACATAGTACTGGAGGTCATAGCCACGGCAATCAGACAAAACAAAGAAATACAAGGCATCCAGATTGGTAAAGAAGAATTCAAATTGTCACTGTTTGCAGATGACATGATTGTACATAAAAACCCCAAAGACTCCACTCTAAAACTACTAGAACTAATATCTGAATTCAGCAAAGTTGCAGGATACAAAATTAACACACAGAAATCTGTTCCTTTCCTATATACTAACAAGGAGCTAAGAGAAAGACAAATCAGGAAAAACATTCCATTCACAATTGCATCAAAAAGAATAAAATACCTAGGAATAAACCTAACAAAGGAAGTGAAAGACCTATATCCTGAAAACTACAAGACACTCCTAAGAGAAATTAAAGAAGACATTAACAAATGGAAATTCATCCCATGCTCTTGGCTAGGAAGAATAAATATTGTCAAAATGGTATTTTACCTAAAGCAATCTACAGATTCAATGCAATCCCTATCAAAATACCAACAGGGTTCTTCAATGAACTGGAACAAATAGTTCTATAATTCATATGGAACCACAAAAGACCCTGAATAGCCAAACCAATCCTGAGAAGGAAGAATAAAATGGGGAATTACGCTCCCAGACTTCAAGCTCTACTACAAAGCTATAGTAATCAAGATAATTTGGTATAGGCACAAAAACAGGCCCACAGACCAGTGGAACAGAATAGAAAGTCCATACATTAACTGAAACATATACGGTCAATTAATATATGATAAAAGAGGCATGGATATACAATGGGGAAATGACAGCTTCTTCAACAGTTGGTGTTGGCAAAACTGGACAGCTACATGTAAGAGAATGAAACTGGATTACTGTCAATCCCCATACAAAAAAGTAAAGTCAAAATGGATTAAAGACCTGAATATAAGTCACGAAACCATAAAACTTTTAGAAAAAAACATAGGCAAAAATCTCTTGGACATAAACATGAGCAACCTCTTCATGAACATATCTCCCTGGGCAAGAGAAACAAAAGCAAAAATGAACAAGTGGGACTATATCAAGCTGAAAAGCTCCTGTACAGCCAAGAACACCATCAGTAGAACAAAAAGACATCCTACAGTATGGGGGAATATATTCATAAACGACATATCTGATAAGGGGTTGACATCCAAAATATATATAGAACTCAAGCACCTTAACAAACAAAAAGAAAATAATCCAATCAAAAATGGGCAGAGGACATGAATAGGCACTTCTCCAAAGAAGAAATTCAGATGCCCAACAGGCACATGAAAAGATGCTCCACATCGCTAATCATCAGAGAAATGCAAATTAAAACCACAATGAGATATCACCTCACACCAGTAAGGATGGCCCACATCCAAAACACAAACAACAACAAATGTTGGCAAGGATGTGGAGAAAAGGGAACCCTCCTACACTGCTGGAGGGAATGCAAATTAGTTCAACCATTGTGGAAAGCAATATGGAGGTTCCTCAAAAAACTCAAAATAGAAATACCTTTTGACCCAGGAATCCCACTCTTAGGAATTTACCCTAAGAATGCAACAGCCCAGTTTCAAAAAGACAGATGCACTCCTATGCTTTTTGTTTTTTTTTCATAATTTATTTTGGTATCATTAATCTATAATTACATGTGCAATATTATGGTTATTAAACTACCCCCTTCATCAGGTGCACCTCTGTTTTTTGCAGAACTATTTACAATAGCCAAGAAATGGAAGCAACCTAAGTGTCCATCAGTAGATGAATGGATAAAGAAGATGTGGTATATATAGACAATGGAATATTATTCAGCCATAAGAAGAAAACAAATCCTACCATTTGCAACAACATGGATGGAATTAGAGGGTATTATGCTTAGTGAAACAAGCCAAGCAGAAAAAGACAAGTATCAGATGATTTCACTCATATGTGGAGTATAAGAGCAAAGAAAAAACTGAAGGAACACAACAGCAGCAGACTCACAGAACCCAAGAATGGAGTAACAGTTACCAAAGGGAAAGGGACTGGAGAAGATGGGTGGGAAGGGAGGGACAAGTAGGAAAAAGGGGCATTATAATTAGCAGACATAATGTAGGAAGGGCACGGGGAGGGCTGTACAACTGAGAGAAGACAAGTAGTGATTCTATAGCATCTCACTATGCTGATGGACAGTGAGTGTAATGAGGTATGTGGGGGGGGACTAGATGAAGTGGGGAGCTTAGTAACCATAATGGTAGATTAATGATACCAAAATAAAAAATAAAAATAAATAAATGCAATTACAACATTAAACAGTCAACAGAGTATAAGAGAGGAAGAAAGGAGAAGATGGCACTGCAAAAACAACCAGCAAATAGTAAGACGGCAATAAGTACATACGTATCAATAATTACCTGAAATGTAAATGGACTGAATGCACCAATCAAAATACATAGGGTGGCAGAATGGATAATGACACATGTGTGCCGCCTACAAGAGACTCATTTCAGACACAAAGACACACTGCAAGTGAAGGGATGGAAAAATACATTTCATGCAAATAAAAGGGAGAAAAAAGCAGTAGTAATACTAACATCAGATAAAATAGACTTCAAAACAAAGAAAGAAAGTAACAAGAGACAAGCATTACATAATGATAAAGGGATTGGTCCAACAAGGGGATACAGCAATTATAAATATCCGTGCATCCAACAGGAGCACCTAAATATGTAAAATAAATGCTACCAGAACTAAAGGGAAAAATAGACTGCAATTCAATCATATTAGACCTTAACACACCACTTATATCAGTGGACAGATCATCAGACAAAATAAAATAAGGAAACAGAGGCACTGAACAACACATTAGATCAGATGGACTTAATTGATACACACACAATATTCCACCCAAAAGCAGCAGGATATACATTTTTCTCAAGTGCACATGGGATGTTCTCTAGAATTGATCACGCCAGACCACAAAAAGAGCCTCAATAAATTAAAAAAAGGTGAAATGTATCAACTTCACAGACCAAAATGGTATGAAACTAGAAATAAATAACTCAAAAATATAACATTCTAAGATTGACCCAGGAAGAAACAAAATCTGCATGGACTGATTACCAGTAATGAAATTGAATTGGTAATCAAAAATCTCCCAACAAACCAAAGTCCATTCCCAGATGGCTTCACAGCTGAACTCTATAAAACATTTAAAGAAGAGCTAATACCCATATTTCTTAAGGTATTCCAGAAAGTAGAAGAGGAGGGAATACTTTCAAACTCATTCTATGAGGCCAGCATCACTCAAATACCAAAATTAGACAAAGATACTACAACAAAAAAAAATTATTTAGACCAATCTAAATCACTGATGAACATAGGTGCAAAAGTCCTCAACAAATACTAGTAAACTGAATTAAAAAATATGCCAAAAGGATCATCCATCATGACCAAGTGGGATTTATCCCAGGGATTCAAGGATGGTACAGCATTCATAAATCAATATCACACATTACATTAAAAAAGAATAAAAATCACATGATCTCAATAGATGCTGAAAAAGCCATCCATTCATGATAAAAACTCTAAACAAAATGTTTAAAGAGGGTACATACCTCAACATAATAAAGGCTATATACAAGAAACCCACAGCTAACATAATGGCAAAAAGCTGAAAGCTTTTCCTCTAAGATGAGGAACAAAACAAAGATGTCCTCTCTAACCAGTTTTATTCAACATAGTACTGGAGGTTCTGGCCACAGCAATCAAATAAGACAAAGCGGTAAAAAGAATCCAAATTGGTAGGGAAGAAAAACTGTCTATTTGCAGATGACATGAAATACACAGATACACAGAAAACCCTAAAGACTCCACCAAAAAACTATTAGAACTAATAATTGAATTCAGCAAAGTTGCAGGATACAAAATACCCAGAAATCTGTTGCATTCCTATATTATAACAATGAACTAGCAGGAAGAGAAATCAGGAAAACAACTCCATTTACAACTGCATCAAAAAGAATAAAATACCTAGGAATAAACCTAACCAAGAAAGTGGAAGACCTGTACTCTGAAAACTCTAAGACACTCATGAAAGAAATTAAAGAAGATACCAATAAATGGAAACACATCCCGTAATCATGAATAGGAACAATTAATATTGTCAAAATGGCCATCCTGCCCAAAGCAATTTACAGATTCAATGCAGTCACTATCAAAATACCAAGGGAACTTTTCAGTGAACTAGAATAAATAGTTCTAAAATTCATATGGAATCACAAAAGACCCTGAAGAGCCAAAGCAATCCTGAGAAAGAAGAACAAAGCTGGGGGTGTTAGGTTCCTTGACTTTAAACCATACTATAAAGCTGCAGTAATCAAAACAGTATGGCACTGGCACAAGAACAGACACATAGATCAATGGAACAGAATAGAGAGCCCAGATATTAACCTGCACATATATGGTAACTGTTTATGATAAACAACCCAATTAAAAAATGGGTGGAAGGCCTGAACAGACATTTCTCCAAAAAAGAAATACAGATGGCCAATGGTCACATGAAAAGATGCTCCATATTGCTAATAACCAGGGAAATGAAAATCAAAACCACAATGAGATACCACCTCACACCAGTCAAAATGGCCACTATCCAAAAGACAAAAAAAAAAAAAACAAATGTTGGAGAGGATGTGGAGAAAAGGGAACCCTCCTACACTGTTGGTGGACATGTAAATTGGTGCAGCCAATGTGGAAAGCACTACGGAGGTTCCTCAGAAAACTAAAACTAAAAGTACCATTTGACCCAGTAATTCCACTTCTAGGAACTTACCCAAAGAAAACAAAATCCCTGATCCAAAAAGATAATATGCTTCCCTATGTTTATTGCTGCACTATTTACAATAGCCAAGATATGGAAGCAACCAAAATGTCCATCAATAGATGAATGGATAAGGAAGAGGTGGTACATACACACAATGGAATATTATTTGGCCAAAAAAGAATCCTGCCATTTATGACAACATGAATGGACCTAAAGGGTATTATGCTAAGTGAACTAAGCCAGGCTGAGAAAAACAAATACCACATGATTTCGCTTATTTGTGCAATCTGAAAACAATACAAAACAAAATGAACAAAGTATCAGTAGACTCACAAGACACTGAGATGTGACTGGTGGTTGCCCTGGGGAAGGGGTTGGGGCCAATGGGGAGGGTGAGGGGGACAAAGGGGCATGAAAAGTCTCACTCATAATGTAAGTTGGTCATGGGGTAGTACAGCATGGGAAATATAGCCAGTGATTCTGCAACATCTTCCTGAATTGACAGTAACTGCACTGTGGGGATGAGGATTTAATATGAGTAACTGTTGAACCACTATGTTGTATGCTTGAAACCAATGTAAGATTGTATATCACCTATACTTCAGTAAAAGTGTGAATATCATATCTAGGAACAGGAAATTATTGAAGGAAAAAAATCACTAAGAATATTTTCAATGAAAAGTTTATAGAATACCTTGATTATAACTATGAAAAATAGGTGGAAAGGAGAAAAAAAATGGAAAACAAGCCTGTTAAAAATGCTAATTGGTTTTGATAATGGGCAATTTATTTCCTTCCAACTTTTCCAAACTTGTATGTAATGTGTTTACTTAAGTAAAGTAAAACATATCTATTTACATTGCCCCTTTCCTCCTGGAATGGCTTAGGTCTATGAGGAGTTAGAAGGGGACAGATAACGAGATCAGCCAATCTCCTCTGCCCCTTGTAGCTTAATTGCTCTGATCAATTTCTTCATTTGTGAAATGGGGGAAAGTAGAACAGTAGGATTTAATAGGATAGGATGAGCATTAAGTGGGGGTAATCTGGATAAAATTTTTATTACAAGTCTGGTTCATGGTAAATGTTCATGGTAAGTGTTAGGTATTTTGATCACTGACTAGCTCATGGTGGTATTCTCATGAATATCAGTGCTCTCATAAGCACCAGAGGACACTCCTGGCCCTGTGAGTCCACCATTCCACAGGACACCAGGATTCTAATACTGTGAGCTTGCCCCAGGTTGCTGGATATGAGGAGAAAGCACACAAATACTCCTTCCTTGCTTGCTGATTTCTTGTTTCCAGCCATGTGCTGAGAAAGAAATCAGATTTAGAGTTGGAAATGGCTGACTTATGTCTAGCAGTAATAGAAGCTGACCATGTTGCTCCCAGAAATGCACATGCAATTTTAATCTTTCCTCTGGAGCTCCTATTGGCAAGGAGGGCAGGCATTCTCTCTTCAGTATTGGACAGGGTGTCTCTTTGGGATGGTGGGGATAGAGAAAGGGAAGGTGAGTGAGGTCTCTACAGTTTGGGTTGGTGGGGGGATGCCTAGGGGAGGCTGATGTTCTCTGTTCTACTGGTCACTGGCTCTGGGAAGCCTCATGGAAAGAGGACGGAATCTTTGATTAGCTGAATTGCTAGGCAAGTACATGTTGTAAGGTTGCTTCAGTCTCTGTGTGTTGGGGACCCCACAGTCTCTCTCCAGCCCTGACCTCTTTTCTAAGCTCCAGATCTGTCTGCATATACAGTTATCTATTTGATGTGTATAGTTAGAGGGGCTTTATTATACCCCAAATAAAACTTTTCATCCTATTAACAACAACCACTACCAACTACCACTACAATAAAAACAAAAAAAGTGAAACAAGTACTTTGCAATTGTGTTTCAAAATTTATGCAGAAAATTTACCTATCCTTTAAATGAATGACTGAAAGTTTCAGTGCAAAATATATATATATAAATAAGGTAAAAAGGATGTTTTCTAATATTCAAAATATTTGACATTGCCTGCCCTTTACTGCAGGCCAATTTTGGTGATTACCAGTGTGGCCAGAAAGGATCAGTGAGGAATTTCATTTTACCAAAATTAAAATTTTCTACCTTATGTTCATAGTTATTTTTGTGCACAAAGACCATTTGTCTTGTTAAAATAATTGTGTTGGGTGTTGTTCCATTGTTGAACACCAAGTTTATTTTCAGTTTTCTCTATTACAAATCACACTGTAATGAACATTTTCATATCTTCATGCTTAAATTTTTTTTCTTCAAGTATTTCCTTAGGATAAATTCCAAGGAGTGAGATTTTTAGGTCAAGAATCCAAATATTTTAATGGCTCTGATAGGTTGTTTTGCTCAAAGTGCACGTGTATCAATTTGCATTGCCAGCGATAGTGTTTATTAGAATGCTGGTTTCCCTGCAAATTGACAGCCCATTCATATTTTAACATTTATAGTCAGCCCTGCTTATATTTGAAGGTTTTCATTTTTTTGCTACAAAGTCAGTGTTCTTTCCAATTTTGTACACTTCGCTGGTACATTCTGTATAATTACAGTAGTTTTAGCCTTACTAACTTAAGTTGTAAGATGGTACTAACTTAAGTTCTGGAGCTTTAGTGGTTCCTGATTTCCTCTCATAGATCTCTAGGGCCCTTTACAGTAAAGTGTATTGTGTATTGTGTATTGAGTGTGGTGTGTGTGTGTTTTCAGTATGAGACAATTTCCCCCATATATGTAACTTTGATGGTCACATTCCAGCACAAACCCACTGTAAACTCCTCCTGTCATATGGCTGAATGCCTGGAAATGAGCTGGCAATTATTTATCCAGCAGCTAATTCATATGGAGAGGGATATAACTTTGCTTAGTTTCTTCTCTACATGCTAACTCCACTCTAAATACTAATGGGTCTTTTTTTTTCATTATTTTTAGGGCCTAGGGTCACCTTTATTGACAACATCGAACTGCTTCATGGCAAGTGGTTGGGGAGTGGAGTACCAGGTGGGAATTAACTGGAAAATTTCCTTGAAGTTGTATCTGAGCAATTGTGATAGCATAGGGAACTCCTGGATTAATATCTGCTTGTTTTTCTCTTGATGAAGGCACTGGTAACTGGGAAAGACAAGTTATATGCATAAATAAAATTATTTGGTACTTGTTGGTACCAAACTGTTCTATTTTAAAAGATACACTATTAGCCAAAACAGGGATTTCAGAATATTCTAAGTATTTTACTTGAACAGAATTTTCTGTTTTTCTGGCACTAGGGTGATGGAAAGGGTATTCAAATACCCTTCCCTAATTATTTTTAAATAGTACCCCCTGAGAAAGTAAGGAAAGGAGTTAAGATCCTAACTACCCGGGTTCCTACAATAAAGGAATGAGAGTTTAAATGGCTTTATTTTGTACCCCGAATAGCAAATAGGTAAGAAAGTTACTTGATGGCTCTGAGACTAAAATTAAAGCCATTTTATGCGTTCATTATTTCTGTTGTGGACTTAAGAATGAGGGTGGTAGTTTTTTGTTTTGTGTTCTTGGTTACTAAAATTAGCCTAGCAGTATACATAGCATCATTGCTTTTCAAGATTTTTTTTTTTTACATTTAACACAGCAATAAATAATGTCCATGATTTCTTGGCTTGGTTATTTTACTTGCCTGGGTAGTTCCTTTTACTTTGCATTTGTTTCCTAGTAATTCCCCTTGCCGAGTTTCCTCAGTGTGGATAAAATGAGAGTTCCTGTGGCCAGGATTCTCACCTGGCCCTCCCTTGTTGACTAGCTCACTGCACACCTGTGGGCAATACATGGCTGTTGAGTCTGTGTAAAGAGCTCCGCCCAGTGCTCTGGGTGTGACACGGTGGCACTGCTGCAAGGCTGCAGGAGAGCAGAAGCAGAGACGCTAGTGCTCGACCTACCGCCTGGAGAACAAGCCGAGCAATAAACCCTTTCACCCCAAAGAACGTTTTGCTATCAATTTCTTTGGTTACATTGAATCCATAGCGAACTTGCCCGGGGCTGAAACCCATTGGCAAGACACTCAGTAAATCCAGTAATATTTTCAGAGAACTGAGAAAAGAAAAAAAAAGTGTGGTTCTTTCATTTTGCATTAAGTTAAAGTCGGTTCTATTTAAATTCTGTTAAAATTATTTGATACACAGATTCTATGCCTCAAAGCACCAAATTGGACTACGACTGCAGTTTATCTAGGACAAAGTATTATGCAGCCTAGAAGGGCGCTGGGCAGGCCGGCGTGAAAGCGGGGGGGTGGGCAGGTGGGCGCGCGCCGGCGGGAAGCCCCCGCGGAGAGGCCCAGGTGAAGCTGCGCCGCCCCGCCTCCGGCGTCCCCGCCTGGCCTCCTTTCCACCCAGTCCGCTGGCCCGCCTAACTCCTTACGTCGGCTCTTGCCTACCTCAGGGCGCCCAGACTTCGGAGCCGCGAGCCTGACGGAGGTCGGCGGCGGGAGCGGCCGCGCGCCACGGCACGAGGAGGCCCGCGAGGCAGGCGGGGCGCCGGGGTCCGAGTGTCCGGCGGAGGAGGCGGCGCCCTCCGCGTCTCCGTGGCTGCGCCTCCGCGCCCCCGGCTCGCCGCGGCTCCCGGGATGCGCGGAGGCGGCGGCGGCGAAGGCGCTGGCGATGGTGCCTCCAGCCCTGCGTCGCCCCGGGCGGCGGACGGAGCTGGGGCTCGGCTGCGAGGTGGAGGGGGCGGCGCTGCGGCCACCAGGCAGGTGAGAGGCCGCAGGCCCTGGCGGAGGGCAACCCCGCGGGAACGGGATGGCTGGGCCCGTAAAGCGGCGGCTTCGCGAGGAGCGCGGCTGCGCCGGTTCAGGCCCGGTCGCAGCGCACCTGCGCGGCCTGCGGGGAAGCCATCTCGCCCCTGCCCAGGCTCGGCCGGCCCGTGGAACCGTCCCTCCACCGCCCTTGCCCTGGCTGAGCCCTCCTCACCCCACCAACCCTCTGCCGATTCTTTTACAAGCGTCCCAGGCCCGACCTAGGCCTTCGCTACCCCGGGAAGCTCCTACCCGTTGCCAGCCCCCGGCCGGTCAGCCGCCTTTCCCCGAGTCTCACACTCCATCCCCAGATGCGGGCGCTCCACCGCCTCCGCCTCCCCCTCACACACTGACCCCATCAGCTGCTCCCAGCATCAAGGGGTGGTTCAACTGGGGAGAAAGAGCATGGGCTGTGCAGTCACATAAATCTGGCCTGAATCGTAGTGACCTTGGGCAAGTCATCTAACTTCCCTGAGGTTCTGAGCAATACAAATACAATGGGAAGAATAATACAGAACCTTGCTCTCTGTCAAAGTTACACTCTGAAGAAGACTGCCCTCGAGAAATGTAAGGCCTTATGAGAAAAAAATGAATTGGAAGAAGCCAGGTCATGAGTTGATTTGTGAAAGCTCGTATAAAATGTTTTTTTAATATGTACTAAAACATTAAGGCAGCACACTAGATTATCAGACGTTCTTCATACATCTTAATGAGAAATCATTGACACTGCAATAAATTTTCATTTCTCTGTTCTTTGCTTACTAGTTATTTTAGGGTCGCTCCTCATTTGTAACGATGCATGTGATAGGAATTCATTCCATCTTATTGTGCTAATATGCCTGCCTAAAATTGGTGTTCCAACTTAAAATATCTTGATTTTATGGCTTTAATCTCATCTTCTTCAAGAACCTATTGTTGGTCCCAAAGATAAAAAGTATCTTGTATGCTTGTTTTGAAAAGAACGTTGGTAACCTTAATTTAATATTCAGGAGTTGCAAATAGGTAGGTATTCATTAACCCTCTCCCCAAATCACTTGAGTTTATAGTTCTGCCATCATAATTTTGTTCCAAATTGTGGTCTCCACCCCCTCTTTCTTGAAGTCCCAGAAATTGGTACTAAGACTTGGGTTTACTTTCCTTCCATTTCCTTTATTGTTCCTGAAGTTCCTCTGCCAAGTCCTTTACTTCTATTCCATCTTCTGTTTTTCTTCCCTTTTCTCTTCCCAGTCTTTTATTCCTTTCCTTTTTTCCTAATTATCCCGTAGGTGTGACATATTTACTTTATACCAGAACCATAATTATCAGCCTTGCCTAGAAGGTACACAGAAGTATGTTTATGTGTGTGTATTCAAATTTTGGGTTCCAGGAACTTTGTATTGGGAAGGGATTGCAATACCTACTTCATAGGATTATACTGTATTGAGAATGAAACAAAGTTTGATACCTTAAGTAAAGCTTCTAGTATAAGTATCTGGCACATGATAATCACCCAATAAATGTACCTGGGGACCCCTCCCTTGATCACTTTGTTCTGTTTAGCTTGATGGTGGGGAGTGCTGGCTTTATAGAGTAACTGCTTAGGTTCAAATCTGTGCTCTACCACTTTAAGTTAGATGGTCTGCCTCTGACTCAGTTTCTTTATCTGTAAAATGGAGATAATTTATACTCTATCAAGCTATCAATAAATACACTATCATAAGCTCTTAATAAAGCCAACAGACTAATGATGATACTGATAATTATACTCCTGACCTAGAACTCTTTTTTGAAGCTATTAGAAATTTTTAATTTGTTGAAAAATTATAATTGTGCAGAAAGTGAGTATTGCCCCTCAAGTTCTCCAAGTCTTTCTTCTTCCTGTGTCTTATTGTTGACTAATGTTAGTGCCTCATCATCCCATTTTCCCCTGACAGCTCCCTTTCCAAATATCTCTTTGGCCTGGGGTCTTCATAGCTTTCATTACCTGATTTCTTCATTATCCCTCGCTTACTTGATATTTCTCTTAGCATCCCCATTCCGGGCTCTTACCCTTCTAATTCCTGCTTCCCTCTTAACTCTGTTCATTTCCCTATTTACAAAGAAAACCCCTGTGTGTGTGTATGTGGCCTGCATGCATATCGTGTGTGCATGTTTGTGTACGATAGTACCATCTCTCTGCTTTTCCTGCCTCCTCAAAGTGGGCTTTCTTTTCTACTTCTCTTTTCATCAGTTAAGCCAGACATCCAATTAACAATTAAAAAACAAGCAAACAGTAAAAACTTGTCTTTTCCACTGCATACGCATTACAAAGGGTTCAGAAACAGGCACACTATCTAAGTGAAAAAAATAAGCTATCCATTATTATTTTTAAAATGCTAATCAAGAAACAAAAGGTCAGGATTTATATTTGTCTCTCACAGAACTTTTATAAGGAAAGTACAGGAAAGTTCATCTCATTTCACAGTGGACAAATTCATCATACTTTCATGATCTGCACTATTTGACCATTGAGAATTAGAAGGTTATCTTCTTTCATAAGGGACACCTGTTCATTATATGAATTGCCCCAGGACTGAAATCTGTCCGATACTGGCACAGCCATACCTGTTGTTGAATGCTGAGACTTCTGTATTGTGTCACTGTGGGGGTCATAGCTGCTGCTTGGAGCCCCTAGGAATGAGCTCCTCACTGACTTGGCCCACTCCTCTGTACTCCATGATCCAGCAACTAAAGGCGTGATCCCTGGCACAGGCTTCTGGGACCCAATTTGAGCTGGTAGTTAAATATTCTGAATGTCAACCCCCCGGACTTCCCCAATGCCAGTGGTTACTCCTGAAATGCTGAATTAAAGCAAGTGCTTTTTTGTTGTCAAGAGCATTGCACCAGTCTCCAAGGAACAACTTAAGCTGTCTCAGTGGAAGCATCTTTGGGAGCCAGACCACAAAGGGCTTTGGGATTTGGAACAACGGAATATCCGTGTGAGTGTACTTTAAATTTCATTGCAGAATAGAAAAAAAGAAAAGGTTAAAATAAAGGAGCAAGAAAAGAAGTTATTTTTTTAAAGTAGAGGCTGTGTCTTATTCATCTTTGTACCCACAGTACCTAGCATAGAGCTGGCATAGAGTATGTACATGATAAATGTAAATTGAGTGAATGAATGCATGAATGGGTGTGTGCCTCCTGCCTCACTGGAGGATGTTACTGTTGCAATAATAACTTAGATTTATATAGCAGTTTAGTGTTTGCCAAGTGGTGCTTTGCACCATGTGACTCTCAAACATAATTATGACACCCTTCATTACTTTCACTTGTCCCTCTCAAATGTGTCCTACACAAAGTCTTTTCCAAAGTTTTTGTCAAGAAATCTTAAGTAGGGAGAAGAAATTATAAATAATGGAATATAAGGATTCTCCCTAGGGAAGGAAATAGGCTTTGTTAGTGATTTGTAGAAGTTGTATAATGGGCCCAGTGTACTTCAGCAATACCCTCCTGCTCATATTTCAAGTACATGCTGTTTCTCACTTCAGTCCTTCTGCTGCAAAGACCTACCCCCCTACCCCCAGCCTGTCTGTCCCCCACTCCCTGCCCCTCACCTTTCACTCTTCCTCACTACCTACCTAGCTCCTCCAAGACTCCCTGCAGCTTCCACCCTGGATTGGATTAGGTCCCCCTCTCACTTCCATACCACCCTGCTATAATCTGCATGATCACATTCGACTATAATTGCAGTTAGGTTGATCTCTATCTAGATTGTGGTCTCTAAGTTTTTGCATCTCCAGTGTCTGGCACAAGCGTTTTCTAGAAGTAACATCTGCACACCCTTTGATCAGAATCTCAAGGGGTGAGGCCTAGGAATAATCTTTTTTTTTTTTAACTGCTTTCCAGGTGATGCTAAAACTGGTTTGAAAACTGTGTCATAAAACCTAAAATTAGCTGGATGAATGTATTTTGAGGTATTTGTGTCTTCTCTCTGTTGGTCTTTGAAAGGAGAAATGCTTTCTATGCACTGGGTCAGAGCTGAAAAATTCTAGTACTTTTGTAAAAAAAAGAACATGAAATCATTCTATTTTCTACATTAATTCCTATCTCTTTCTGGGTATGCATTTTTGTGTGCAGGCTTTTCTGCCTTGGGCCTCTTTTGTCACATATTGCTCGTCTGTGAGTTGAGGCCCTGACTCCCCACAGAAGGAAGAGTCACTTCTCTCTGAAGATGAACTCAACGGACCACCTTCAGAATGCGCCCAACGCCACCCTGCTGCATGTGCTTCACTCCCAGGGAGAAAACAGCACTGCTCTCCAGGAGGACCTGCAGGACCTCATCCACACAGCCACCTTGGTAACCTGTACTTTTCTACTCACCATTATCTTCTGCCTGGGTTCTTATGGCAACGTCATTGTCTTCTTGTCCTTCTTCGATCCTGCCTTCAGGAAATTCAGAACCAACTTTGATTTCATGATCCTGAACCTGTCCTTCTGTGACCTTTTCATCTGTGGAGTGACAGCCCCCATGTTCACCTGTGTGTTGTTCTTTGGCTCAGCCAGTAGCATACCCGATGCTTTCTGCTTCGCCTTCCATCTCACCAGCTCAGGCTTCATCATCATGTCCCTCAAGACAGTGGCCGTGATTGCCCTGCACCGGCTCCACATGGTATTGGGAAAGCAGCCTAATCGCACGGCCTCACTTCCCTGTACCTTGCTTATAACTCTGCTTCTATGGGCCGCCAGTTTCACTCTGGCCACCTTGGCCACCCTGAAAACCAGCAAGTCCCACCTCTGCCTTCCCATGTCCAGTCTTATTGCTGGAGAAGGGAAAGCCATCCTGTCCCTCTATGTGGTCGACTTCACCTTTTGTGTTGCTGTGGTCTCTGTCTCTTATATCATGATTGCTCAGACCCTGCGAAAAAATGCTCAAGTCAGAAAGTGCCCCTCTGTAATCACAGTTGATGCTTCCAGACCACAGCCTTTCGTGGGGGTCCCTGTGAAGGGAGGTGGAGACCCCATCCAGTGTACCATGCCGGCTCTGTACAGGAACCAGAATTACAACAAACTGCAGCATGTTCAGATCCATGGATACACCAAGAGTCTCAGGCAGCTGCCAACCCCTGCAGCCAGCCGGCTGCAGCTGGTGTCAGCTGTCAATCTCTCCACGGCTAAGGATTCCAAAGCAGTGGTCACCTGTGTGGTCATCGTGCTGTCAGTTCTGGTGTGCTGTCTTCCCATGGGGATTTCCTTGGTGCAGGTGGTTCTGTCCAACAGTGGGAGCTTCATCCTTTACCAGTTTGAACTATTTGGATTTACCTTGATATTTTTCAAGTCAGGATTAAACCCTTTTATATATTCTCGGAACAGCGCAGGGCTGAGAAGGAAAGTGTTCTGGTGCCTCCAGTATATAGGCCTGGGTTTTTTCTGCTGCAAACAGAAGACTCGACTTCGAGCCATTGGAAAAGGGAACCTTGAAGTAAACAGAAACAAGTCCTCCCATCATGAAACAAACTCTGTCTACGTGTTGTCTCCAAAGCCCCAGAAGAAATTTGTGGACCAGGCTTGTGGCCCAAGTCATTCAAAGGAAAGTGTGGTCAGCCCCAAGATCTCTGCTGGACATCAACACTATGGTCAGAGCAGCTCAACCCCCATCAACACTCGGATTGAACCATACTACAGCATCTATAACAGCAGTCCATCCCAGGAAGAGAGCATCCCACGTAACTTAAAGCCAGTAAACTCTTTTGGATTTGCCAATTCATATATTGCCATGCATTATCACACCACTAATGATTTAGTGCAAGAATATGACAGCACTTCAGCCAAGCAGATTCCAGTCCCCTCTGTTTAGAATTGTGGAGGCTGGAGAATCTTTTGTTCACTTTTTTGATTCTGGTACTAATTGATCTTGATTTTTTTTCACTTTTGTAACACCAGTTGTAGATCAAAACTTAAAGAATCAGCTAAACAGTTGGCAGTTATGATTTTATTTTGTCTGAAGTATTAGCATCTATTGATTTGCTTTGTGGTTTCTTGATATTTTAAGATTGGATGTAAAAGTTTATCATTTAGATTTTTACCCTGACCTGTGTGCCAATCTCTGGTATTTAACATTTAAATAGAAGCCAAGAATGATTATGCTACTGTGTTAGAGAATGAACATTTATGATCATTTGATTATGATCATTATATCATTTGATTATGATAATTTGAGTCAGTGTTGTATGTCTTCAAAGTATAAAGGGGCTGGATTCTTTAAAGAATGTGAAGGTATGATCTTTACTGAGGGGTTCTTTTCATTAATTGAATTACAAATTTTGATTCTTTGAAGCATTGAAACAATACATGTTTTTGGGAGCAGGCCTTTTTGAATAAATAATATATTATTAAAGCAGATAATCAGAAATATATTATCTATAAATATCATTACCAAAAATACACAGACACTAGGTGCTTTCCTTTCATAAGACAGTCAACCAGGAATGAAGATTATGATTATTACCATTTCTCATTACAGACATTATTTTGTGTAAATTGATTAGCTATATCATTCTTTTACAAAGAAAGATGTTTTTGGTTGCTAAAAATGAATTATTCTATTTCAGAACAATCTTAAGAACCCTGGTGAAGAGGACTGCATCTGTAGTGGTAGAGGTATGCTGTTCGTGGGAGAGTAGGCACTGACTGTGGTCATCTCGGTCAAGGTGTTACGTGAGAAGCAGTCTAGGCTGTGGTTTTGTGTTAGATGATCTTTATTATTGCTTAAGAAGGCATAGGATGAAATTGGGAATGTTTTGATTTATGCTTTCCTTCTGTATGAGGATGGTTTAGTAACAACCTGACAGAGTATACAAGTAACCATTTAGAATTTTTAAAAATCTTTGTTTACATATTACTATGGTAGAAAAATGAAGATAATCTATTTTCAAATTAATTGTGTTATTTCTCTTCCATTAATCTTAAACTGGAGATGGACAATAGGAAAAGTAGATTAAGTATTTCTATACCTAAAACTACTTTTGTTATATACTCTGTGATTCCTAGCACAACAATTATAAACTGACAGTTTTATGTAAAAATATTTTCATTATACAGGTAGCATTTGAATTGCTATAATTTTGGAGCTATGATTGGTGGATACAAGATGAGCATCAAGATACAAAACCTATCTTTATAATTGTTATATTCAAGAACTGTTCTTGCAGTTTAGAGGGCATTTTGTTCTTTGGATGAAAGGTATTCAATTGTAGCGTCCTCTCGCAGGCTGTTCCCAAATATGGAGGTTATGAGAGGCATGGGGAAAACAGAGTAGATACTCAGCTAGAACTCTGCTGAGCCCCCCCTAACAATTCTTACCCTCCAGTATCAACCAGTCATATCTACTTCTGAGGTTTAAATGTAAGGGTTTTTTTTTTAATTCCCCTTTAAGGACTCTACTTCCCTCTTTCACTCCTTTCTTCCTTTATTTTTGCTATTAAATTTTATAATGGAGAAGAACTTTCTCATGTTTTTTTTGTAATTGAATGCTATTTTTGAACTATGACCTATTTCAATTGTGCTTTTATATTTTTTTAATACAATACTGTTTTCATTTATTAATACTTCCCCTAAGATAGGTTAGTATATTACCTCTTTTTAACAAAGAATTAGGAAATCTAATATCCTCTACCAAGATCATTTGAAGAATTGTGGCAAATTAGGAATTAGATTTTTGTCTAAATTCAGAATGAAATAGCTTTATAATTATAACATTAATCAAGAAGGTACTTCACTCTTTTTAAAGTATGAATCTCTTTTTCGGCCAGGCATTTCAAATGTGAGTCAATAAAAGATTTTTTAATAAGTAATTTCTACTTGTAAAAAATTTTCAATGACAGATTTTCTGTGTGACCTTTGAGTTTGAGATAACCCATCTTTGGGAGTAAAAATTATAGCATAAAGAAAACTAAGGATGTGCATGTGAGGTGTTCAGTCTCTCTATGCTCATCGAGAAATTACTGATTTAACTTGCATGAAATACATAGTGGGCTAGATTCTTAGTCCTCTTCCATATCTGTATCTACATAGAGATACAGATATATTTAACTTGTCTTTTAATGAGTTGTATGTATCTATACCTATATGGAGATTGACTCATATAGATCCGTATAGATATAGATATATGTAACTTTTCACAAGGGCTAAAATGAGAACTAAAAGTAATGAGAATTCAGTTGAATATGACTAATTAGCAGGGCACATTAATTAGTTCTCTTGATGCTTTACTGTGATGCAAAGTATGTGATGTATTTCAAACATTTTATTAATATTCTGATGTTAACCATTAGGCCAGATTTGTATTTCTGATGCTTTTAATGTTATTTTAAAATAATGTTTGGAAAATAAAAATATTGAAAACCCTGACATTTCTGAACATCAGATTACAAACTGTAAGTTTCCTGTATAATCACTTAAAAACCATCAGAGAATAGCAGTCATCATTATTGTATGATGGATAACAATGTGTTGAACCTCAGAGACAAGTTCTTCAAAGATACAGAATTTCAGAATTCTTAGCTTATCTATCAAGGTTTGGTTTTAAGAGTCAGAAAACATCAATTAAAGCAGAAAAGGATTGAGTACAGGAAATTAGATGTCTACTAAATAATTTGAAGACCAGGACTCTATGATGGGCCTCAAGGAAAGATTCCACAATAAACACCATCTGCCTGACCAGTCAGGAGAGCTACTACTTCCACTACGACCATGAAGGGAGGGAGTCAGGTCTCCATGAACTTTTGACTTCAAGGACACCCTGTTGAAGTAAACATGCAGAGATCAGCAAGTTGCAGCTCTTTCCACTACTTCCACAACTAACCCGCTTGATACCTCCGAAGCAAGGGGTTGAACACCAAAACACTGCTGTAGAAAAAATTTGTACCATGCATTTAGTTGGTGGAACCCAATTTGCATTTAAAACCCTAGCTTCCAGTGAATCTGGACAGTGTGGTCATGATGCTGGGGTTCTTGTTCACGAAGCCAAAGAATGAGCTTAGCACACACCCAAGGTAGAAGAGCAAGGTACAGGCTTTTATTTAGAAATAAAGTGAAAGGACAGAGCTCTTGGCTCACGCCAGGAGGGGACAAGAGAGCCCAGTGTGGTTCGTTGTCTAGGGGTTTTATAGGCAGATCCTCATCATTTTTCTAGAACATGAAAAAAGCTTAAGGGTGTGGACCTGCTAAGTGGTGTCTGAATATCTAGAATTAACACAAGGAATTTCCTGCCTGACTTTCTTTTTTGGGACACCTGCGTCATGATCTAGGAGCATATGAAACAAGGCCACCTGCTCAGCCTGACCCCAAGGTAGGCTTAGGCATTGTTTGCTAAAGAGTAAGTTAAGTGCAATCTTATCTTTAAGGTGGACTCCTTCTTGCCTTTTATTATGTTGTTTACAGCTGGGTTTGCATGCTAAATTAGTTGCCCAGTTTGCAAAACCACTCCATCAGATCTGAAGGAGGAAAAACAGCACATAGGCCTGGGCCTTTTAGCATGCTAAAGTCAGTCTTACACATGATTACAAATGATTAGCATAATAAAAACATGTGCTACTCTTCTTTATCTGGGGAACATTAACTGATCTTACTGAAGAATGACCCTAGAGCTTAATGTTTAACACAGAGTTTTGGTAGGGGGTTTCCTTGCATGTAGTTACATTGCACTCACTGCAAATATCCTGCCTTGCTTTTTCCAGAGGTCCTCACCCTATTCAGTCTAAGCCCATGGTCCCTGTCTCAGTCACACTAAAAATGTAAACTAAAAGGAGGTTTGGAATAGATACTGAGTTTCAATCCACTCTGTACCTTCTTTGAAATTAATATTTTGAGTAGTTTCTTGGTTAGCAGCTCTTTACATTCAGGAGCAATGTCCTCATAAGATTGCAGGAGGGAATTCTTCTCTACATTGGGAAGGAGACAGTAATGAAAGGGCATTGGCAAAAAAAAAAAAAAAAGGCATGAGGTCCTGAAGAGTAAGGCACAGAAATCTTGTCGAACGGCTCAGATTTATGGACCTGAAAATGAGCATCTGTAAATCAGTTCCATTTTTTGTGTTCAAGCTATCCCATTCCCCACTCCAGTTTTGAAGATCTTTAGGTCACCGGTAGCACTTCTTGGGTGATGACAGGCTCAAGTTCCCCTCCATATCTGATTTGTGATTATAGCTCATTCTTATATAA
Organism: Phataginus tricuspis; assembly: GCA_029783875.1. Classification (NCBI taxonomy): domain Eukaryota; kingdom Metazoa; phylum Chordata; class Mammalia; order Pholidota; family Manidae; genus Phataginus; species Phataginus tricuspis. Next base: position 45,289,414 of record JAQQAC010020896.1, on the reverse strand, counting down.
CCTTCCATAATCCAGGGCTGGTTACAATCTCCCCTGTCAAGGCCACCCTCTTCATTCAGAGTTCTGTGGCAATGTACACAAGGAGACCCCAGTGGGATTTTTAACTCCCAGACACATGCTCTTTCTCCTGTATTCACTGAAACCAGTTGTTTTTCTTTTCCGTTCATGAAAGAGGCCTATGGTCCCTTGGAAGAGATTTGCCCTACTGCTCTCCTACTGGAGTTGGAGTAGGAAGGCCAAGAGTCAGTGAAGATACCAGGCTTGTGGAGTGGTGAGAAGAGAGGCAGGCAGGCTGCCAGGAAAAATGCTCACCTCTGTCAGAGACTGAAGCTTAGAGAGGCCAGATCTAGACAGAGCTTGGAGCCAAGGGAAAGCAGCCTGGCCCCACCAGTGAGAGGACTCGGCCTCAGTAGGTGGCCAGAGAATGTGCTGCGGTGCACAGCCCTGATGGGACGAGTCACCGGAGAGCCAGAGTTACTTCCAGGAGTGAAGACAATGGCCGGCTGAAGCCAGATGGGGTAATCTTTGAGGGGATAGAGAAGGGAAAGGAGGAGCAGAAAGATAAGAAAATACCTCCCTACTTTTCCCCCCATTCCTAAAGATTTAAAGAGGAATCTGTAAACTGAGAAACAGCTGCTAGTAGTAATTATGATGATATGCTATTCAGTCTTATGGCTTTCAATACCACTGAAATGCTAACGACACTCACCTTTACCTCTAGTCCTAACCTCTTGCTGAACTCTGTGCTGGTCTGCCCAGTAGCCTATTCAACATCTTCTCTTGGATGTGTGATAGGCTTCTCAAATTTTAACATGTACAAAAATGAACTTTTTATTCAATTCTGCTCCTTACCAAACTTGTGTCTCCAGCTGTATTATCATCTCAGTAACAGCACTGCAATTACCCAGTTGTATAGCTCGATTTTGGTGTCCTTGACTCTTTCTCTTGCACAGCGTAACCAATCTATCGACAAATCCTGAATTACCTTGAAAATATATGCTGATTCCAACTATTTCTCACCTTTTTCATCCCCATCCCCTCTAGCCTATGCCCCCATCATCTCTCACCTGGACTATTAAACCACCTGGTAACCATTTTCCAAATTTTAGTTTTTCCCTCCTGTAGTCTTCTTCCTGTGTTACTATAGCCCTTTTAAGGTAAATCATATTTGTTACTCTCTTCCTTAAAACCAAGTGGCTTTCTCTCCCACTTAGAACAAAATCTCAAGTCCTTCCATGGCCTGCATGGCGCTAGTAATGTAGCCCATGCTTTCCTCTCTGTCCCCATTTCCTATTTTTTTTTCACACATTATTTATTTTTTTCTATCATTAATGTATAATTACATGAACAACATTATGGTTACTAGACTCCCCTATTATCAAGTCCCCACCACATACCCCTTTACAGTCACTGTCCATCAGTGTAGTAAGATGCTATAGAATCACTACTTGTCTTCTCTGTGTTATACTGCCTTCCCCGTATCCCCCCAGAACCCCCACATTATGTGTGTAATCATAATGCCCCTTTTTCCCCTTTTTCCCTCCCTTCCCACCCATCCTCCCAAGTCCCTTTCTCTTTGGTAACTGTTAGTCCGTTCTTGGGTTCTGTGAGTCTGCTGCTATTTTGTTCCTTCAGTTTTTTT
>JAQQAC010020896.1:45231108-45287272 GCA_029783875.1 Phataginus tricuspis | reverse complement strand
GGTTTTAATCTGCATTTCTCTGATGATTAGCGATGTGGAGCATCTTTTCATGTGCCTGTCGGCCATCTGAATTTCTTCTTTAGAGAAGTGTCTATTCATGTCCTCTGCCCATTTCTTAATTGGATTATTTGCTTTTTGTTTGTTGAGGTGCGTGAGTTCTTTATATATTTTGGATGTCAACCCCTTATCGGATACGTCATTTATGAATATATTCTCCTATACCGTAGGATGTCTTTTTGTTCTACTGGTGGTGTCCTTTGCTGTACAGAAGCTTTTCACCTTGATATAGTCCGACTTGTTCATTTTTGCTTGTGTTTCCCTTGCCCAGGGAGATATGTTCATGAAGAATTCGCTCATGTTTATGTCCAAGAGATTTTTGCCTATGTTTTTTTCTAAGAGTTTTATGGTTTCATGACTTACATTCAGGTCTTTGATCCATTTTGAGTTTACTTTTGTGTATCGGGTTAGACAGTAGTCCAGGTTCATTCTCTTACATAAAGCTGTCCAGTTTTGCCAGCACCAGCTGCTGAAGAGGCTGTCATTTCCCCTTTGTATATCCAAGGCTCTTTATCATATATTAATAGACCGTATATGTTTGGGTTAATGTTTGGATTTTCTATTCTGTTCACTGGTCTGTGGGTCTCTTCTTGTGCCAATACCAAATTGTCTTGATTACTGAAGCTTTGTGGTAGAGCTTGAAGTCTGGGAGTGTAATTCCCCATTTTATTCTTCCTTCTCAGGATCGCTTTGGCTATTCGGGGTCTTTTGTGGTTCCATATGAATTTTAGAACTGTTTGCTCCAGTTCATTGAAGAATGCTGTTGGTATTTTGATAGGGATTGCACTGAATCTGTAGATTGCTTTAGGTAGTGTAGCCATTTTGACAATATTCTTCCTAGCCAAGAGCATGGGATGAATTTCCATTTGTTAGTGTCCTCTTTAATTTCTCTTAGGAGTGTCTTATAGTTTTCAGGGCATAGGTCTTTCACTTCCTTCGTTAGGTTTATTCCTAGGTATTTTATTCTTTTTGATGCAACTGTGAATGGAATTGTTTTCCTGATTTCTCTTTCTGTTTGCTCATCATTAGTGTATAGGAAAGCAACAGATTACTGTGTGTTAATTTTGTATCCTGCAACTTTGCTGAATTCAGATATTAGTTCTAGTAGTTTTGGAGTTGAGTCTTTAGAGTTTTTTATGTACAATATCATATCATCTGCAAATAGTGACAATTTGACTTCTTCTTTACCAATCTGGATGCCTTGTATTTTTTTGTTTTGTCTGATTGTTGTGGCTAGGACCTCCAGTACTATGTTGAATAATGGAGGAGAGAGTGGGCATCCCTGTCTTGTTCCCGATCTTAGGTGAAAAGCTTTCAGCTTCTCACTGTTAAGTATGATGTTAGCTGTGGGTTTGTCATATATGGCCTTTATGATGTTGAGGTACTTGCCCTCTATACCCATTTTGTTGAGAGTTTTAATCATGAATGGATGTTGAATTTTGTCAAATGCTTTTCAGCATCTATGGAGATGATCATGTGGTTTTGGTTCTTCTTTTTGTTGATGTGGTGGATGATGTTGATGGATTTTCGAGTGTTGTACCATCCTTGCATCCCTGAGATGAATCCCACTTGATCATGGTGTATGATCCTCTTGATGTATTTTTGAATTCGGTTTGCTAATATTTTGTTGAGTATTTTTGCATGTATGTTCATCAGGGATATTGGTCTGTAATTTTCTTTTTTGGTGAGGTCTTTGCTTGGTTTTGGTATTAGAGTGATGCTGGCTTCATAGAATGAGTTTGGAAGTATTCCCTCCTCTTCTATATTTTGGAAAACTTTAAGGAGAATGGGTATTTCTTCTCTATATGTCTGGTAGAATTCAGAGGTGAATCCATCTGGCCTGGCGGTTTTGTTCTTGGGTAGTTTTTTGATTACTGCTTCATTTTCATTGCTGGTGATTGGTCTGTTTAGTTTTTCTGTTTCTTGCTTGGTCAGTCTTGGAAGGTTGTATTTTTCTAAGAAGTTGTTCATTTCTTCTAGGTTTTCCAGCTTGTTAGCATATAGATTCTCATAGTATTCTCTTATAAATCTTTGTATTTCTGTGGGGTCATAGTTATTTTTCCTTTCTCATTTCTGGTTCTGTTTATGTGTATGGATTCTCTTTTTCTCTTAATAAGTCTGGCTAAGGGTTTATCTATTTTGTTTATTTTTTCAAAGAACCAGCTCTTGGTTTCATTGATTTTTTTCTACTGTTTATTCTTCTCAATTTTACTTATTTCTTCTCTGATCTTTATTATGTCCCTCCTTCTGGTGACTTTGCACCTCATTTGTTCTTCTTTTTCCAATTTCAGTAATTGTGTCTTTAGACTGTTCATTTGGGAATGTTCTTCCTTCTTTAAATACGCCTGGATTGCAATATACTTTCCTCTTAGAACTGTGTTTGCTGCGTCCCAGAGAAGTTGCAGCTTGTGTTATTGTTGTCATTAGTCTCCATATACTGTTTGATCTCTGTTTTTTATTTGGTCATTTATCCATTGATTATTTAGGAGCATGTTATTAAGCCTCCATGTATTTGTGAGCCTTTTTGTTTTCTTTCTAAAATTTATTTCTAGTTTTATACCTTTGTGATCTGAGAAGTTGGTTGGTAAAATTTCAATATTTTAAAATTTACTGAGGTTCTTTTTGTGGCCTAGTATGTGGTCTATTCTGGAAAATATTCCATGTGCCCTTGAGAAGAATATGTATCCTGCTGCTTTTGGGTGTATAGTTCTGTAGATGCCTGTTAGGTCCATCTGTTCTAGTGTGTTGTCCAGTCCCTCTGTGTCTTTACTTATTTTCTGTCTGGTTGATCTGTTCTTTGGAGTGAGTGGTGTGTTGAAGTCTCCTAAAATGAATGCATTGCTTTCTATTTCCTCCTTTAATTCTGGTAGTATTTGTTTCACATATGTCTGTGCTCCTGTGTTGGGTGCATTTATATTTATAATGGTTATATCCTCTTGTTGGACTGACCCCTTTATCATTATGTAATGTCCTTCTTTATCTCTTGCTACTTTCTTCGTTTTGAAGTCAATTTTGTCTGATACAAGTACTGCAACTCCAGCTTTTTTCTCTTTGTTGTTTGCATGAAATATCTTTTTCCATCCCTTCACCTTTAGTCTGTGTATATCTTTGGGTTTGAGGTGAGTCTCTTGTAAGCAGCATATAGATGGGTCTTGCTTTTTTATCCACTCTGTTACTCTGTGTCTTTTGATTGGTGTATTCAGTCCATTTACATTTAGGGTGATTATTGATATATATGTACTTATTGCCATTGCAGGCTTTAGATTTGTGGTTACCAAAGTTTCAAGGGTAGCTTCTTTAGTATATAGCAGTCCACCTTAACTTTCTTGTTAAGTTATTGTAAACACAGTCTCATGATTCTTTATTTCTCTCCCTTCTTATTCTTCCTCCTCCATTCTTTATATACTAGGTGTTTTATTCTTTGCCTTTAGTTAGTATTTTGATGGTCTGCTTTCTTTGCTATGATTTTATTTTCTCTTGTGACATCTTTTCAGCCTTAGGAGTGCTTCCATCTAGAGCAGTCCCTTTAAGATATCCTGTAGAGGTGCTTTGTGGGAGGCAAACTCCCTCAGCTTTCACTTGTCTGGAAATTGTTTAATCCCTCCCTAAAATTTAAATGATAATTGTGCTGGATAAAATATTCTTGGTTTGAGGCCCTTCTGTTTCATTATGTTAAATATATCATGCCATTCTCTTCTGGCCTTTAAGGTTTCTGTTGAGAAGTCTGATGGTAGTCTGATGGGTTTTCCTTTGTAGGTGATCTTTTTTCTCTCTCTAGCCTTTTATACTCTGTCCTTATCTTTGATCTTTGCCATTTTAATTATTATGTGTTTTGGTGTTGTCTTCCTTAGGTCCCTTGTGTTGGGAGATCTGTGGGCTTCCATGGTCTGAGAGACTATTTCTTTTCCCAGCTTGGGGAAGTTTTCAGCAATTATTCCTTCAAAGACACTTTCTATCCCTTTTTCTCTCTCTTCTTCTTCTGGTACTCCTATAATGCGTATATTGTTCCGTTTGGATTGGTCACACAGTTCTCTTAATATTCTTTCATTCCTAGAGATCCTTTTATCTCTCTCTGCCTCAGCTTCTCTGTATTCCTGTTCTCTGATTTCTATTCCATTAATAGTCTCTTGCATCTCATCCAGTCCTCTGCTAATCCCATCAATCGCTTGTCTCATTTCTCCATTGTCTTTCCTCACTTCCCTCACTTCCTCCCTTAACTCTTGCATATTTCTCTGTAGATCCACCAGCATGGTTATGACTATTATTCTGAATTCTTTATCAGGAAGATTGTGCGTGTCCATCCCATCAGGCCTCCTCTCAGGGGTTGTCTGGCTGATCTTAGTCTGGAACATATTCCTCTGTCTTTTCATGGCGATAGACGTGGTCGCTGGTAGGCGCCACGTGTGTCAGCTGGGAGAACAATGTCCCTTCCTGCTTGTTGTTTTCCTTGCCCTTCTCCCAGGCCTGAGATGTTTTCCTGCACACCAGGAGGCAGTCTCTGGGATAATCCCCTGAACTTCCTGTGTGCGGGGTGCCCTCAGCCTAGCCTATAGCACTGTGGGGATTTGCAGTTATGCTGGGTGCGTTCTGGTCCCCTTGCTACCTTCTGGACCTGGTTCTGGGGCTCTTCCCGCTTGGCTACACGCCCGCCGGGAGTAGATTCTGTGAGGTTGCTGCGGGCGGGGCTGCCCCTCCACTGTTCCGCAGCAGTGGCGGATCCGTCTGCGGGGCTGGCCGGGGAGGGAACGAATGGCAGGCTGCTGATCTCTGTGGGAAGCCTCGGTGCAGCTGCTTTGCTGGGCCTCTGGCCAAGGGGTCTGAAATTCCCCAAGACTCCCACCCTGCTGGGCTGAGTGAGCTGGGATGATTTTGTTCTGCTGTTGGGCCCTTGTCTCTTTAAGACTCTAAAAAAAAAGCGCCCACTTTTCTTTTGTCCTGGGGAGCCGGCTGAGGGGACCCGCTTGTGGTCTCCATCTCAGATCCTGCCCTTCTCTAATCTCCGATACGCTACACAATGTGTGTCAGTGCTCCCGGCGCAGATCACCAGGGCTGGTTATTTGGCGGGCATGTGCTTCCACTCCCTCCCCACTCTGATTCTTCCTCCTGTCAGTGAGCTGGGATTGGGGGTGCTTGGGTCCCCCCGGGTCACGGCTTTGTATCTTACCCACTTCGTGAGGTGCTGAGTTCTCATAGATGTAGCTGTAGCCTGGCTGTTGTCCTGTATCTTCTGGTCTCTCTTTTAGGAATAGTTGTGTTTGTTGTATTTTCATAAATATATGTGGTTTTGGGAAGAGATTTCTGCCACCCTGCTCATGCTGCCATCTTCCCGGAAGTCCTCCCCGTTACCTTTTATTTGTACCCTGCCTAATGTGCTTGGGCTACATGGGCTTTCTGACTATTTTGTTCCATGTCAGGGAATTAATTCCCCTAGAAATACTCCAGCCTGGAGTGTTCTTTGCAGCGGCTTTTCCTGGTTGCCATATTCAACACAGTTCTCTACTCCACCATCCATCCCTCTGCATATTTTATTTTGTTCATGGTTCTTACCGTTATCCAACATTATGCTACTGTATTAGTCTGCTCCGGCTGCCATAACAAAATACTACAGCCTAGGTGGCTTAAATAACATAAAATGACTTTCTCACGATTCTGGAAGCAACTACTCCAAGATCAAGATGCCATTAAGATTGGTTTCTTGTTAGGCCTCTTTTCCTGGCTTGTAGATGCTGCCCTCTCATTATGTGCTCACATGGTCTCTTCATGCAAACATGGAGTGAGAAAGTGAGAGAGGGCTCTCTGGTGCCTCTTCTTAAAGGATACCTGTTCTATCTGATTGGGGCTCCACCCTTTTGACTCATTTAATGATAGTTACTTCTTTAAAGGCCTTATTTTCAAATACAGTTGCATTGGTGGTTAGAGGTTCAAATAATTCTCGGGGGAGAGGGAGACATAATTCAGTCCATAAAAGTTACATATAATTATTTACTGGCTGTCTCCCCACTAGCATAAAGCTCTAATAGGGCAAAGACCCATGTCTATTTTGTTAGGCACCACATCTCTAGTACCTATCAGTCTTTGGCCCTGGTGGGCCCTCAGTGCATAGCAGTTGAAAAAATGAACAAAGAGTAAATGATTGAATGTATGAACCCAAATCTCTATCTGGCTGGCTTACAATTTCCCCATGTTTATTTCTGATCCCTCTCTGTTTTGCCAGGACAATTATCAGCAGGACTCTAATGAAAGGGAATATGGGTCTTGATTTAGGAGGACTACAAGACTTGTTTTTGACTGACTTGTTTTTGACTATCTACTTAATCAGAGGACCTGCTCTGAGGGCATCATTTCCCAAGGGGCCACCCTGGCTGCCCAGGAGCTGCCAGACAGCCTGCACTCATTCTCACTGGAATTCCTTGACTCACCAAGTAGCCTGAGGACACTGAAGATGACAGCAAACTCTTCAGCAACCACAAAGGAGTTAAAAGAGCTAAGAAGGGGGGTTACCAATTACTTGAAAGTACACATTAATTTGAATAAGGATGCAGATTTAGTTACATTTTTGTTTCCAAAAAAGATAGTTAACAGGCAATCGCTTTAGGTCCTATACCTTTGGGATTAATTTTACTGAAGCAAAAATATTACTTCATTGCTTGTAGACAAATTAGTTAATTTTCCCAGTACTCCACAAAGCAGATAGTTCTGCTTTTTTATAAATACACAGGTGGTGCCAAGGTAAGCTCAGTTTGTTCTCTGAATTTCATTTATGTGAAGGTTCACCTTCTAGACACTTTTCTAAAGCTTCAGCTGCCTGTAGCACGTTGATGAGTAGGAGATCTTTCAATAGACTCCTAATGTGGGAATCTTGATTTTCATGCAAAGCCTGACGTTTTGCAAATTGTAGCTTGTTCAGATGCCAGATAGGCTTTAAAAAGTGGAGCAATTCACAAAGAGGACTTTATGCCTGTCTTCTGGGGCCATGGCACTAGGATAGGTTTCATAACCTGTGTAAATGCTTCAGATTCAACTCATTTAATATAGAGTTGCATATGAAAGCTTGCTTATTTGTTTAGCTTTAGCAACAAAGTATGTCGAATAAATTGTTAAGAACTGATTTTGTTAATATTACTCTAAGGAAAGATACGACTGGGAATTGTGTTCTTCACAGAGAATCACAGACTATTCTTTGAGGAGTTCAGAGTACCTCAATACTGGGATGTTTTTAGTTCATGGAGTTGGGATTGACATTTTAATTCTTACCCTTAAAGATCAGAGACTTTACTTCAATCACTGCCCACAAATGGGGTAAATAAAGCAGAAGGGGACACAGACACTGTACTCTTGTTAGGGAGAAACAACATGTGGAATCATGAGAAAGCATAGTAAGACAACAAAAAATATTTTTTAATTGGTGTGGAATCTGAGTGAAAAGGAATAGAGATGGAAAAAATTGATAGTTCTATTCCTTTTTCTTTCCCAACCATTGTGAACCTGAAGAAAATAGTTATTTTCTCGAAGCACCCAAAAACCCAAAAATAGGGACTGGTTAGAAACCCATGTTAATTGGAGTATCTGGGGAAGATTTTGTAAGATGCAGGTAAAAGAAGAGAGTTCATTTATTTATTCGGCAAATATTTGGCTGTCAATTTTATGCAAGGAGCAACAAAAAGATCTTTATTCCAATACATAAAATATAAAGGGATTGTTTTTATCATTTAAATTTTAAGTACAATCTGGATCTAGATAAATTGCCCCTGTACTTGCACTGTCTACCATCACAAAAGGATTATCAAAGAGGGAAGGGTTTGATGGCCTTTTACCAAGCCAGAATTCCCAACGTGATACTTTAATCTTACTAGTGAATTTGCCTTTGCAGATTTGTGGGTTGAATTAGCTTAAGAAAAGTTAGTAGTATTCCTTGATAAAAATAATAAATGGAAAAAATGTGTCATATGTTACCAGGACAAAATCAATCATTTCCCTTATTTTACAGGGCGTTTTGCTGAGCCTTTAGTGTGTTCTCTCAGCTGAAGATAATGGAATGGTTCATGGGGTAGAAGTTTCTGCAAATAGAAAGAACTATTGCATATTATTTACATACCCCCTAGAATCTGAACTGACTCAAATGTCGGCCCAGCCACCTTTAGTTTAGTTCTCCTTTGAGCCTCATTTTCCATGAGTTAAAGATAGTTCACCTACCTTAAAGGTTGTGATCATAGGGTATCTTAAGTGTTTGCCATGGTGCCTAGTATTTAATCAATGTTCAGTAAGTGGCAGCCATTATTTTTATTATTATAAAAGCAGGGTGGAGTAGCCTATCATCTGAAATTCAAGGAATGAATGACTCAAGATTGTTCAGAACTGGCTGGTGGAGGGTGAAACACTTTTAATCGCTGTGGTTGATGAAAGCTTTTCCTACAAATGATTTCTGTCAAAATGGCTTAAAAATAATTCGTAACTGTAAGTATGGAAAACTAATCCAGAGGGAAAACAACTTCCAATTTCCTTGACCAACTATTAACATTTTCTAATCTATGGGATAACATTTAGAACTCTGACAGAATTCTTAAATTAGTTTTTCGTGCTATTAAGGACCAACCACTGGCTAATTTGCAAACTAGTTATTTTGAGGACTTGAGTTATTAGAGCCTAGGAAAGTTCACTACTTTTGGGCATATTACTGAGTCAATTTAGAAAGTAGATTTGACTTACTGGGTTTCACACCCTACATTGCTGGACTTTCAAGGAAGTTTGATTTTTAGTATTGTATATTTACAAAATACATACTGTTTCAGGAAAATATACAAAAAACTATTTTTTTCTTTAAACTCAAGGTAATGCATAACTTTGTTGAAAGGAACTGGAAAACAGTTTAATGTATCTGAAGTGAATAATGTAGTACAGGATTTAAGATGTTTATCATTTTACATTCTCATAAATGTTGATAGTTGAAATAGTTATTATTTACATAAGTTTTGATTTATTTACTTTTGGTGAATACTTTTTGTTTCAAATATAAGAACTAACATGTAAAATTTTATGAATACATGTGGATGCACACTACAAGCTCTATGCTCCATTTATTAATAACTTTGCTTTTCTTCTTTCCATTTTGTACATTTTGAAACTGTCAGGTTTGCCTTTATTTTCTGTGTTAAAGAGTGGAATTCTAGTTGTCTTCAAACTGTACTGAGAAAAACAGGCTCATTCTTCTTAATCACTGTAAAAAAAGTATTAGTATACTGGGTTATTTCTTCTAGAGAAGGCTTGTAAGATACCAGGACCCACAGTGATAGGGTGAAAGAAACTTGTTAAGATATAAACTGAATTTTGACTGGTTATATTTCTAATGTGTGGTCTTGATGCTTATATTTCAAGTGACAATTTTTTAACAAGTGATGGTGGCACTAATTTAATCTGTAATGCTGTATTATGGTGAAAGTGAAGAATAACAATGGTATCCCCATTAACTCCTGAACACATGTAGTGCCCACTCTTGCCCTCAGGATGTTTTATTACATGAAACTTTATTTATCAATGACTGCCTGCACCAGTGTCAGTCTACCTATTAAAATTAGTGAAACTTAATTCCTCTTTTGCAGATGAAAATATAATGGAATTTCTAGTATTTTTTTCCCATAATCCACTGGATCATCTTGCCTGTTTGTACAACCTACTTTGAGAATACTGGCATGTGGACCAAAGCATGACCTTAGGTACGTGGTCGTCCATGGCTTCTTTACCACCCCTGCCAAACAACTGAAAAAAAGAAATGGAGAAACAGACTTTATTTTGAGCCATGTCATGATAGCAACGTATTTATAACATTTAACATCTAACATCTACATTCATATGGAAATGTAAGCACTGTTAAGTAAAATCACCTAACACTAGGAGGAGTTAAAAATCAGATTCTAGGATAGTTGACATCTTGTTTTCATTTGAAACTCTGATTGCAAATCCTACTTACTCAAAATTTAAGTCTTGATTTTTATTTTCCTGTTTAGCTTAAGCCCCTTTATGGTTTTTTTTTTTTTTTTTTCATATCCAAGGGCTGAGCCCTGAGCGCAGCGGGGCTATGCCTTTTATACATTCACTACAAGGGTAAGGAGAGTCAGCCCCCAGGAATGTTGCAGTGTGAGCTGTTGGTGTCCTACAGGTTCAGCCAGAATGCCAGTGATGTTTTAACTCATCTCAGTGAAGGTTACTGGATACCCTATTGTAAACTAATGGACCTACAAGGCTATTATCCACAAGCTGTTCCCTATCACTGGGTCCAGGGGGGGTACATTGTTACATTGCTTCAAACTCAAGCACCCTGGTATTCCTCTATGCTCTTAAAGTCTTAAAGAAGCATTGTTCCTTTTCTTTTCTTTTTTTTAATAATTTATTTTGGTATCATTAATCTACAATTACATGTGCAATATTATGGTGATTAAACTACCCCCTTCATCAGGTCCCCCCCATCAACCCCATTAGTCACTGTCCATCAGTGTAGTGAGATGCTATAGAATCACTACTTGTCTTCTTTGAGTTGTACAGCCCTCCCCATGCCCCCCCAACATTACGTCTGCTAATCGTAATGCCCCTTTTACCCTCTTATCCCTCCCTTCCCACCCAACTTCCCCAGTCCCTTTCCCTTTGGTAACTATTAGTCTGATCTGGGTTCTGTGAGTCTGCTGCAGTTTTGTTCCTTCAGTTTTTTCTTTGTTCTTATACTCCACATGAGTGAAATCATTTGATATTTGTCTTTTTCGGCTAGGCTTATTTCACTGAGCATAATACCCTCTAGCTCCATCCATGTTGTTGCAAATGGTAGGATTTGTTTTCTTCTTATGGCTGAATAATATTCCATTGTGTATATGTACCACATCTTCTTTATCCATTCATCTACTGATGGATACTTAGGTTACTTCCATTTCTTGGCTATTGTAAATAGTGCTGCGATAAACATAGGGGTGCATCTGTCTTTCCGAAACTGGGCTGCTGCATTCTTAGGGTAAATCCCTAGGAGTGGGATTCCTGGGTCAAATGGTATTTCTATTTTGAGTTTTTTGAGGAACCTCCATACTGCTTTCCACAATGGTTGAACTAATTTGCATTCCCACCAGCAGTGTAGGAGGGTTCCCTTTTCTCCACATCCTTGCCAACATTTGTTGTTGTTTGTGTTTTGGATGTTGGCCATCCTCACTGGTGTGAGGTGATATCTCATTGTGGTTTTAATCTGCATTTCTCTGATGATTAGCGATGTGGAGCATCTTTTCATGTGCCTGTTGGCCATCTGAATTTCTTCTTTAGAGAAGTGTCTATTGAGCATTGTCCCTTTTCTAGGCTTGTTTTCCTACCACAGTGGGACTGTTGAACCACTGTGATGTATATTTGAAACTAACGTAAGATTGTATATTAACAATACTTTAATAAAAAAATAACTAAAAAATAAATAGTAAAAAAAAAAACAAAAACGGCATTCCGCCAGACACGTGGGTGTTTTTAGTCATGTTGAGGTCCAGCTTGTTAATACCATAAACCTTCCCTGCTGCCCTGAACACAGAAGCTGGATTAATTTGCGGGTGGCAAGAGGTGATGTGTGTCAGGAGCCCGCACGCACCCACATGGGCACAAGGCCCCTTTATGTTAAGATTTTGGTGCTACTGGGTCAATAATTTGGCCTGATTATGTACTAGGAAGGTTAAGCATCGTCAGAAATCAGGTCAGGCAGGCCTTTGTATATCATCAGACTGGCCCAAAAGGACAGTTCACTAAGGACTGTACACAAAGTTTACCATTCAGGTTAAGATAATTTGTTGCCAGTCTCTTTCATCAAGCATATAATGATACATGAACTAGAAGTAGGCTACTGGCTCCATCTAGTGGTGTCCCAAAGAAAAGCAGGTAAAACTAAAAAAGAAAAAAAAATGTCTCCATGTCACAATCTTCTTGTAAAGTTGAGCTACTAGTTATTCCCCTACAACCCTAATCAGGAGGGTTAGCAGATGTGAAATTGTTAAAGCTGAGATTCCCAAGTCCTTGATTCTCAATCACTGGAGAATTTATTTAAAATAGAATCACTCAGGAAGCATATTTAAAATGCAGAATCTTAAGCTCTACCCTAAATATCTGATTTAGAAGATCTGGGCTAGCACCCAATAGACTCCACTTTGAGAAAGACTCTTCAAAGTACATTAGGCATATTGTAGCTGAGCTCTTTCCTCTGCCTACTGGGAATTCAGCCTACTTAATAGAACGGCTGCGTAGAAGAGATAGCAGCAATTTAGTGATCAAATGAGACTTCATAGATGGGGCACCCACAGTTTAGAAGAGATGGACAACCAACCTAGCCCTCCCCTCAAAGAAGTTGAAGCTGTTAGCCAAGACAGAAAGCTGATTTTTCTAAGTAAAATGTTTTATTTTGAAGTAATTATGATTTATTCTCAAGAATCTTCTGTGGTAAATTATTCCAATATAGTTTAGAGTTGTTTTCCTCTTATAAGAGAAAGAGTTTGACTTAAATATTTTCAAGGTGTCTCTGGTACTACCTTTCACAATTCTATCTCCCTTACCTCCTATACCTATAATCTAAATGTGAGGGTAATCTGTCTTAATTCATTGATATAATAAATATGATTCTTAATTCATTATAGCAATGAATGTTAATGGCTTTGGTTTCTGATCTTATGTTATTAGGAGACAAGGGTAATATTAGGAAAATAACCCTTATTGGGAATCTGGTGTGAAGTACTGGGGTAGGAACTTTTCTGTACAGTAAAATTAATGCCCAGATACAATCAACCTATGAAGTAAGTAGTTTTTCTACAAAAAAGGAAGTGAGGCTCAATGAGGATAACTGGTTAAGTTCAGGATTTTGTTCCTATTTAAGTAATGTATGTCCAAAATACAACAGGATAACGTGTGCAACAGGGTAATACAGAAAATAAAGGACTTGAATAATCCGTCATTGACTACATGATAACACTGCTTGTGGACATTTTATTCACTTTAAAAAATAAATACTGCACTGTAAAACTGTCCAGAACTAAAATCTGTAGTATACAGTAGGCAAGTGCCACGAATGGCCAGCACAGTGTGTTTTGTTAGAATAAACCATTCTAAGGCATGAATGAAGTCACTGACTGTCTACACCAGGAACATTGTTTGGGGCAAAACACATTCATATCAAGGAAAAAGAAATAGATAAAAGTTCTGAGAGAGAAGCAACCTATTACAAATAAGTTTCTTGAGATTAACAGAGGTGAAGAAAACATATATGAGAGGCTCTACTATGCACCCCATTTCTAGTTTAATACCTGGTAGAGAGCAGTTGCTAAATAAAAATTTGTTGAAAGGATTTCAGGTACTAGAATTTACATATTTTACATGGACTCCCATTTAAACAACCTATCACTTTCTTAATAATCTTTACTTCATTAACTAGTTATATATACTAAAATTTACATAATAAGTATTTAAAAGCTTTCAACAGGTACAGCAGTTATGACATTTCATTAGGCTGGACTCTTAAGTTGCTTGGATGAGATTTATTTTTGAATCATATTATCCAAGCAAAGAAAACACAATCAGTTCATAAGATACAATAAAAATAAAAAAGTGAGACAACCATCTGCCTTAGAAGTTTATCAATAACCTCTTATATACACATATATATTCACAAAGTGGTTGAGAGTCTTTTTATATGATCCTTTAGATGAGATCCAGTGGCGGAGAACTCTTTAATGAGACACATGGTCAGACAGAAATCATCATGACTTTTCAATGATCTTTTCTTTCCCTGAACTTTATTGTCCTTTAGTTGGGGAGAGAAAGAAGTCCATTTTCATCTGCTGTATCTAAGATTTTACAGATCACTGGTGATTCAACCTAAAAGAACAATAATAAAACCATTAAAAACTTGCTAAGCATTTTTAATTCAGTTTCATTCTGCTGAATGAATACATTGTATATAAATTTGTTAAATGTATCTGAGTCCTTATTTTGTATAAATTACCCAATTTTATTTCTAAAAATTGAGCTAGTTTGAAAAACAATTTTTAATTATCCATATAAAATACCAGATAGGTAGAGAAAATATACCTCTAAGTGAAAGAGATGAGAGAGGAAGGAGTTAAGGACAAGAATGAGGGAAGGATATATAGCTAAGTCTTATACAACAACAAAAAATAGAAGATTAAGGCAAAATTATCAGTGTACAAGTAAAAAAAAAAAAGGCAAAAAAAACCATAACCTACCGATGAGTCAGGTGTTGAAATGATCAGGTGTTAAAATAATTATAATAAATATGATTGAGGAAATAGTGGAAAAGGCAGACAACAAGTGAATAGATGGGGAATTATAGCAGAGAAAAAGAAAAATAACTAAATGGAAATGTTTGAAATGATAAGTATCTCAGAGATAAACTCATTCAAAGAGCTGGATGGGACACAAAAGAGGAAAGAATCAATGTACTTGAAGACAGTTCAAGAGAAATGACCCAAACTGAAAGGGAAAAAAAAGTGAGAATGAAAGAACAAGTATCTGAGATTTGAGAACAACCTCAATTTAACATGTTTAATTGAGGTCCCAGAAATAAAAAAAGAGACAGAAAAAAATCTGTGAGGAGATAATGGCCAAAATTTTTCCAAAACTGATGAATTATATCAATGTACAAATCCAAGAAGCTCAGTAAACCCCAACCAGGATAAATACAAAGAAAACCACTCTTAGGCATCACATAATCAAAGGAAGAATCATAAAGTTTCAAGAAGAAAATACACGGCAGTATCTTTGTGACTCTGGAGTAGCAAAATTTCTTAGAATGATAAAAAGCATTAGCCATAAAAGGGAAAAAACTGATAAAATGAACTTCATCAAAAAAACTTGTTCATCAAAACACATTAACAAAATGAACAAGCAAGCAACTGATTGGGGGAAAAATGTGCAATAAAAATACAAAGAGCACATACCCAGGATATATTTGAATTCCTAGAAATTAAGAAGAAGAAGACAAAAAACAATAAAAGTGGGTAAAAGACTAACAGACTCTCCTTGACCAAACCATAATCAGCCTCCTCTGAGCCCTCTTTTCAACTAGGCCTCTTTTCATCCTTGGGCCCTGTCTTGGGCCTGCTGAGTCCAGTTGTAGCAAGAATCCTGTTAAACAAGTTAGAGAGAATCTCTCACCCTCAATATCTAATCACCCTCCACATCTGATCAAATTCCTCCTCTCTCACCTTTGATATCTCATCATTCTAGCCTGTGTTCAGCAATAATCCTGTCAAGTCAATTTAGCAAGTATCCCCTATCACTGATATCTCCTCTTAATTATTTCCCATCCACTGACTACCCCTAACCCCAGTTTTGCTTGTTGGCTATATACCCTCATCTGGCTCTGCTGTATTTGGAGTTGAGCTGGATCTCTTTCCCCTATTGTAACTGTTTTGACACCTACTGCAAGAGTCCTCAATAAAGTCTGCTTTACTCTTTTAATGTCAGAATAATTTTTTCTTTAAAAAGACTTGCCTGGATACTTCACATAAGAAGACATATAAGTGAATAATCACATGAAAAGGTGTTCGACATCACTTTTCATATGTGAAATGCAAATTAAAATCACTAAAATGGCTGAAATAAAAAGACTGACCATATAAAGTGTTGGTGAGGATGTGGAGCAACCTGGACTCTCATATATTACTGGTAG
Source organism: Phataginus tricuspis (assembly GCA_029783875.1). Lineage (NCBI taxonomy): Eukaryota > Metazoa > Chordata > Mammalia > Pholidota > Manidae > Phataginus > Phataginus tricuspis. Next base: position 45,271,530 of record JAQQAC010020896.1, on the reverse strand, counting down.
GAGGACAAATACCTATATATAGAAGAATGGATAAGCAAATGTGGTATGCTTATAAAAAGAATACTATTCAGTAATAAAAAGAGGATGAAGTACTGAAACATGCAATAACATGGCTGAGTGTGAAAAATATGCTGAGTCAAAAAGGTCAAGCATAAAAAATTATATACTATAAGATTCTATTCATATGGAATTAAAAAAAGGTAAAACTGATGTTTGGTGTCAGAAATCAAAGGGATATCTTTGGGGGTTCAGGAGTATTGACAGGAAAATGGTGTAAAAGGAAATTTTCTGCAGTGATAGATTCCTTGTTTTGGGTGATGGTTACATGGATATGAAACAATCAAAACTCATTGAACTCAACACATGAAATCTTTGCATTTTATTTTATGTAAATTATACCTCAATAAAAAAAGATGTCAACTTTTAGGTAGTATGGGGGCTGTATTAAATTTTGGAGACTACTGAAGGTTCTTTTGGGAGTTAATGCTAAAAATTAACATATGGCTCCAAACTGAATTCATAAGTATAATTTTTTTACTTACCCCAAGGATATACTGACAGGAGTGAGGCTCTAGCATATATACAGTAACAGCATGAGGAGAATCTGATTCTTTACACCTAAAACAGAGAGTACTTTAAGGCACTGCCCAAACCATACAAAATTACTTTCAACTGTTTTCCTCTTAAGTAACAGAAATCTCATGTAAGTGGCCCTGTAAAATTTAATAAATAACTGAAATAATAAACTCAAGAATTATAAATATAAACAATTATATTAAAATTGTTTTGATATTTTAGAACAAAATAATTTCATGATAAATTCATAAATTTTTATAATGAGTGTAATTATTTATAATTATATTTTACATTTATATAAACTATTGCTGATGGGAAGCAGATTAAAGAGAAAGGCATAAAGCACAATTTAATGGTCCAACTTACTTTAGCTTTACAGTCACCTGTCTTGGCTTGTCAGTTATATCACAAATATCTCCATTACCATAAAAATGTGACACCATCCTTAATCAGAGAAAAACACAAGCTTTATTAAAGTAAAACTTCACTGACTCAGAATAAATGTAAAGGGCAGGGTGAGATGGCTAGAAGAATCAGTTTTGCATAAGTTAATAAAAATGTGACTATAAAATATTCCTTAAAAATAGTTTTAGGATTATGACATAGAGAAAGTCTTTCAGATTCTATAAAAAGAATATAAAGTTCAGAAACTTCACAGTGATTTAATAAGAATGATCTTCAACTTGCTTATTATTTATTCGTATACAAATAGATAAAATGCTTTTTAAAAGTTTTTCTTTTAAAGGTAACCATTTCCTCAGCCATGTATATTATTTACTTTGTGGAACATTTTCCCCTTCTTCCCACCCTCTATCCAGCTCCACCCATTAAAACTCTGTAATGCAGGTGTTCAAAGGTAAAGCCTAGACTAACCCCTAAAACTCAAATGAACAGGATGCAAAGAAAAGCTTTAATTTCACTAGCTTCACACACCTATGCTTCAATATTTGCGGTATATGCTATCATGAGACATTTTCACATGAAACGTATACGAATATAAGAAAAATTCATCTACTTAATATACTTTAATACTTAAATGCCTATCTCTTAATTTTGTTAACTTTGATTCTGGTAAGCCTAAGAAGTCCATTCTGAAAGGAGAGTCTCTCAATACAATTTGTGCTACGAAGGATAAAGTTAATACCCAAGAAGGAAAATGAATGCCTAATTTAAAATTCACTGGGCAACAGACTACAAGAAAAGCTAAAACTTAGTTACATTTGGGAAACAAAAGATTATTTCTGCTATAACAAGATACATCTATATAGCCCAGAAGAGATGTAGTCTTTCTTAAAACCACTGTTTAACTATTTTCAACTATTACCTCAGAATGTTAAGTAACAAAGGGGAATGCAAGAGTATACTGAAAATAGAATTAAGTAACTTAAACTAGGTAAAGATTATACATGAAAGAAGGAAAGCTTTAAAACATCCTCAGACCTAATACCTGGAATCAATCCATTGTTACTAACAACCACCACCACTCTCATTACCATACCACCACAGTGTTAAAGGCAGAAGCCAAACTTTATTGTGTGCTATTTCCAGGCACTATGTTTTATTCGTTTGTTTGTTTTTTATTTTGGTATCATTAATATACAATTACATGAGCAACATTGTGGTTACTAAATTCTCCCCATTATCAAGTCCCCACCACATGCCCCATTACAGTCACTGTCCATTAACATAGTAAGACCAGGCACCATGTTTTTTAGGAATTACCTCATTTAAATGTCACAACAGTCTTATGTGGCAAATACTACTAGTCAAGAAAAGTGAGGCTTTAGAAGACTATGTAATTTGCCCAAGTAGTAAGTGAAGAGCCAGCATTTGAATCCAAGGCCTCTGGCTTCAGACACTGTGCTCTTAACTGTTACACCACGTTGTTTCCCCAGGGAAAGAAAACTGACCTAAAAGATATCCCTAAAAAAAAGTGACCAGAGATTTTATTTAAGTGTTTAAATTTTATGTTTTTCAGTATTCTGAGTTTAAATATTCTACTAATCAGATCCAAAGGCAAGTAAAGTTAATTTTTACCTGACTGTCTGGGTACCATCGTCTTGAAGGTGATAGGCTCTAGCAGTATTCTTCTTAGCCCACTCAATATGTTCTTCTTGGCTCCATGTCCCCACAACCACAGAGGTTTTCCCACTATCCTTATCCTAATACGTGAAAAAATATTTGTGATAATGCATGCCTGACATCATCAAGTAGACATTTATGCTGATGGCCTATAAGCTAAGATATAAGACAGTCCTTCATCTGCAAACTGGATATCTATGTTTAAAAGTTAGTCAAGACAATGTTATGAACAGAAATTTGAGCTCATTATCTTCTTTACTCCTTGTTTCTCTGAAAATAAAACTTCCTAGTCAGGCTACCTCCAGGTGTAATTATTTTTGACTCTTCTATTTCCTTTCTTTTCTACATCTATCAACTGTGTCAATTTTTTTCCTAGAGATGTTCTTGGCTTCAGACTCTTTCTCTACATTTCCACTGCCAACATCTCAGCCCCAACAAGTTTAATTTCATATGTGAACAGAACCACATACTACTGTGATTCTTAGTTAAATATTTGGCCTCTATTAGCCTGCAGCCACACTGAGCCTATCCTTTAACCTACTTCTACTCTTTCAAAGGCAAACCTTCAAGGTATACTAGTCTTCACACTACTCATTTGATACCATGCTTATTTCTGAATCAAGACTGTTCATAAATCCCTTCTTCATTATTTTATTTATTTTTAAAAAGTGAACTATCTTATATGTGGATTTTTACTCTTTCCTCTTTCTTTTCCATCTCTTCTCTTCCCTTCTCTCCTATTTCTTTTCCTTCATATTTTATGCCAGACACCATGCTGGGCACTAATATACATCTGATTAGTAGAATTAAAAACCCTTACAGTGGCAAAGGAAACAAGCATGGCCACTGTGCTAGTGGAGCTTATTGCCTAGTGGAAAGGAGAGCCATTAAACATTCTTTTAGCAACTAGACTGTAAATTCCTGGATAGACGGGGATTAGAGCGGCAGAGTGAAGTGCTTACAAGGTTGGATATGGAGCAAGACCGCCTGGGTTGAATTCTAGTTTCACCATTTACTACCTATGTGATTTTAGGCAAGTTACTAAAGCTTTGCTTCTGTTTCCTCATCTTGGAATAACAATATTCACCTTTTAGGGTTATCATGAGTGTTAAATGAGTTAATGTGTATAAAGTACTTAGAACAGTGCCTCATATACAGTGAGAAATGTATTACCTACTATTATTTTTATATCTCCCAAAGCTCCTAGCAGAGTCCCTCAGATGGCTCTAGGTTAGATGACCTTGGCCAAACTAAGTTTAGTAAAAACTAATGTTGGCAAGTGTATGGGAAAACAGTCACTGTTAATGGGAATACAAACTCATCCAATCCTTTGGAAGGTAACTGTTCAGTATGAATATACTTTGACCTAGCAAGTACATTGCTTGAAATGTGTGCCTTATGAATACACTTGAAAAAGTTCACCAATGGAACTATTTAAAAATGCTAAGATGCTATCACAGCAAAAACTAGAAACAACTTAAAGGTCTATTAGTAGAGGTTTTACTAAATACATTGTAGGTAGACATAACGTTTCTCTAATAGAAAGATCAGTGTTTCTGATATAGAAAGATCTCCAAGATATTAAGTGAAAAGAACAAGTGCAGAGCAGTTCATTCAGTAGATCCTTTCTGTATAAAGAAAAAGGTTATACCAACAATTACATATATGCATATTTTTCCTTATGCGGGGTTAACTAAGAAAATGTTAACAGCAGTTACATTTGGGAAACAGGACAATGCTGGAAGAGAATTTTACTTTTCACTCTATATTTTTTGTAAAAATTAAATTAAAAAAAAGCCACTGGGTATTATCTGGGCTACAGTTAGATAATACTTTTATTTTTTTTCTGTATTAATATATATTATTAAAAATAAATAAAATATCTACAAAGAAGCAAGAATGGACAGAATAGTGAAATGGAACTTCGCAGATTTAAGTGAAGATTAAAAAGTCCTAGTTTACAGATGACTCGTACATTGGGAATGATTTAAATGTGGAAGTATGAGTTGATCTTTCCTGGTATGATCCATCTTGGAATTTAAGATCAATTCGAAACATCCCAAGAGGGCAAATTTAGGATTTTCTAATTACTAATTATTATTTCTTTTGGGAAATAAAAAGAGCCTTTTAAAACAGGGCAATACTTATTAATTAACGTTATTCTTCAATGTCTAGCAGTTTACCGTACCAAAGTACAACTATGACAAATAAAAAAACTTCAGAATTTAAGCAGCTTGGTTCAAGTGCGGGAGAATAGGCTATCTGATTTATGAAACTACAAATAAAAGGAAGAATAAAAAGACACTGTATGTAATCCTGAAACTTATTTTATTTTAAACTTAGATGATATGGTAACTTCTTTTAGCAGACAAACTTGTATTTACCCTATATACTAACTCGAGTGATAATGTACTATCGTATTATTCACTTTCTTAAAGATGAATTATAACAGTGTAATGAGGTTAGTTGCAATACCTTTTATTTCTCTAAGCTCACAGTAATGTAAGAATCTGAGTAGTTAATAGTTACTTTAAGATGACTGATTTAGTTAATACCAAGTTTTCTATTTTCTAGAATTCAGACACACTTTGATGAATACTTAAATATTAAAATCATCTCATAATGAAAAGTTAACACCAACCCCCCTCTTTATTTCCACAGATTTTCCAAACTTTAATCCATCTAGTGGTAGGAGATATAAATGCTGTTCTGTACCTCATGGTATTGATGTACATGTTTGCCATAGCAGAATTCATATTTCCACCAACCAACACCCTACAGGGAAGAAAACAGATCAAGTAATGTACTGAGAAAGGGGACCATGGATCTGTCTCAATATTGCCACACAACAGTGATGGAAATATAAATAATTAAAAAAAAACTGTAATAGCAATCAACAGTCGATAATAAAAAAATAGACAAATACAGAGAATAACTGCTGTACTGCCTAGGTAAAATTCCACTTGGAAGTGTATTTCCCTTTGAGCAATTAGGGGCAAAAACTTAACTTTGTAGATGTTAATTCAAGTCTTAAATGTGATTACTACATAACCAAAATGTAGGCTATATAATCACTGATATCTATTCCATCAATCAACCAGAATCACACATGACTTATATATATTTTCTACCAAGTAAAGGTGAAGTTTTAGCTTGTGAGTTAAAAGAATATAATGGTATGGATTAGATTACAGTAAGATGCAGAGAGAAAATGTCCACTGGAAGCTTCCAGAATCTTGCCACTTCCCTAAAGACAAAAACCACTTTCAGTGCTGCTAATGCCCTTTGACTACATACAAGTGAAAGCTGTAAGATAAATATTTAAACCAAAGGCTCACTTCTCACCCCATGAAAGCAGTAAGAACCGCTAAGGAACTCCTTTATGAGTTGGTCATCTGTCAGTTTGGATATGTGGGTTGTTCCAACAGTAAGCAATGGCTGAGAACCAACAGCAATGGGTTTGTGGATTGGTGGAAATCTTTCTTCTTTAGTTGACTGCAAATCTTCCTAAAATTAAACATACAAACTTCTTCATGAACATATCTCCACGGGCAAGGGAAACAAAAGCAAAAATGAACATGTGGGACTATATCAAACTAAAAAGCTTCTGTACAGCAAAGGACACCATCAGTAGAACAAAAAGACATCCTACAGTATGGGAGAATATATTCATAAATGACATATCCGATAAGGGGTTGACATCCAAAATATATAAAGAGGTCATGCACCTCAACAAACAAAAAGCAAATAATCCAATTAAAAAATGGGTAGAGGACCTGAACAGACACTTCTCCAAAGAAGAAATTCAGATGGCCAACAGGCACATGAAAAAATGCTCCACATCACTAGTCATCAGAGAAATGCAAATTAAAACCACAATGAGATATCACCCCACAAGTTAGGATGGCCACCATCCAAAAGACAAACAACAAATGTTGGTGAGGATGTGGAGAAAGGGGAACCCTCCTTTATTGCTGGTGGGAATGTAAATTAGTTCAACCATTGTGGAAAGCAGTATGGAGGTTCCTCAAAAAACTCAATAGAAATACCATTTGACCCAGGAATTCCACTCCTAGGAATTCACCCTAAGAATGCAGCAGCCCAGTTTCGAAAAGACAGATGCACCCCTATGTTTATCGCAGCACTATTTACAATAGCCAAGAAATGGAAGTAACCTAAGTATCCATCAGTAGATGAATGGATAAAGAAGATGTGGTACATATACACAATGGAATATTATTCAGCCATAAGAAGAAAACAAATCCTACCATTTGCAACAACATGGATGGAGCTAGAGGGTATTATGCTCAGTGAAATAAGCCAGGTGGAGAAAGACAAGTATCAAATGATTTCACTCATCTGTGGAGTATGAGAACAAAGAAAAAACTGAAGGAACAAAATAGCAGCAGACTCACAGAACTCAAGAATGGACTAACAGTTACCAAAAGGAAAAGGACTGGGGAAGATGGGTGAGAAGGGAGGGACAAGGGGGAAAAAGGAGCATTATGATTAGCACACATAATGTAGGGTGGGGGGCCACGGGTAAGGCAGTATAGCACAGAGAAGACAAGTAGTGATTCTATAGCATCTTACTATGCTGATGGACAGTGACTGCAATGGGGTATATGGTGGGGACTTGATAATGGAGGAAATCTAGTAACCACAGTGTTGTTCATGTAAATATATATTAATGATACCCCCCCAAAAATATTAAACATACATGTTTAAGGGCTTCTATGCCATGATTTTTTTTGTTATTACTTAAACTATTTTTAAACTCTAGAAAACTTGGGTAAGTTGTCCACTTGTTTTTAATGTGTTTTAATTGAATGAGTTTTGCAACACTTAATAGTATATAAAAAGCACCAGACAAATGTTAGTTCTATCTATCAGGTGGAGGTATGGTGGCCAGTAGAAAATATAGGGATAATTTCTACTTCATATATTTTGTCTCATTATTCTTTTTTTTTTAATTATAGCAGCCAGAGTTATTTCAGTATAATTACCTAAGCTAAGTAGTATTCCGTCTTACTGGAATACTACACACACATTAAATGCAGGTACAAATACACACAAATACATTTATACCTTGCTTTTCTTTTTTATATTGCTAACAGGATTATAAAATCCCACAGCTCTTGTGGAGTATAATTTGACAGTTATATATTAAAAGCCTGTACTATTTGTGCTTAATAGAGTGCTTACCTTTGACCTACTTCTAAAAATTTATTCTGAATGATCAATCACATTGATGGGTGCAAACATTTAGCTCCAATGATGTTCAATGTGGCATTTCTTTACATTAGCACAAAATTGTAGGTAACAAAAATATTCATACTAATGAATGATTTAAATAAGTTTTGGTACTTTAGATAATAAAATATTTGAAATAATTAAAATAATATTACAGAAGATTATGACATAGGAATGTAGGAATGATACCTTATTAAATGAAAACAAGTAATATATATATGGTTGTTCTCATTTTAAAAAAATGTTTCTGTGTGTATATATGTATCAAAAAAAAAAATCCCAGAAACACTGAAAGGAAATACACTAAGACATTATTAATTTTTTTGCTACTTGTTGGAGTTTCTGTCTCTATATTTAGTTTTGGAAAATGTAGTTACTATGGGTAAAGAAAGGATAATAAGCAGGGTAAAGATGAGCTGAGTGGGAGCAAACAGGAACATTAGTTATTCAAATGTAGCAGGCCCTGGCTGTTGCCCTGGAGGAACCTGTGATTCCGTAAAGGAGGGTGCCAACTAATAAAGGTGAAGGCAACAGCAGATTTATAGAGTAGGGGTGATACAAACAGACTTTGATGATGAATTGTAACATGAAGACTTCACAAAGAGAAAACCCTTGATTAATTCTTAAAGCCTGAATAATAATATGTGATTTATGTGAATGTCTGAGGATGTGTTTTGTGTCTGTGTGTGTGCATATGCATGTGAACATGAGGAAGAAGAGCAAAGATGTGGGGTATGTTATGATATTTGATACTAAAGAGATAAGTAGATACTATATGGTAGAAAACTAATTAACCCTAAGAAGTTTGGACATTACCTTATTATTTTAGGCAAAGATATGGCTTGATCAGATTTTTAAGTAATTAAGTGGTGGAAGAGAAGAAGAAAAAATAATAACACATCTGCAGATGGGGAGCCAATTTAATGGGAGGTGGGGAGCCTAGTTACGAGCTGCAGTAACCTGGGCCAGAGATGAAGAGAATCTCAAGTAAGGGAGTAATAGAAGAGAGGTGGAGAGAAAAGGAGAGTTATTAAAGAGGTTAATGAGTTAGAGTCTGGTAGTTAACTGGGTACTGACAGTGAGTGCAAAGGAAATAAATCTAGACCAGAAATGAAGAACTGAATGCACCAATTATAACTGAATAAAATAACTTAGAAAGTTAAATAGTAAAAGGGATCCTAATAAATGTAAAGTGGACATGATATCTCCTTTTTTACCTGCTGGAGTTGCTATTGACCAACTGTTTCTTTCCTTCTGTATCAGCTTGTAAGAGTCTTTGGATGATTGCTCTAGAAATCAATGACCTTATTCTCTCTTTTCCAATATTAAGGTAGAACAAAGGTTGCTAAAGTGGCTTATTTTTTGAAAGGACCTTGAATTTCAGAATAACTGTTTCAAATTCAGAGGCTACTATGTGCCTAGCATTATTTTAAGTACTGAGTATTAAAAATGAAGCAGACATAGTCACTGCGCCTATGAAGTTAAGGTCTAACAGACTGATTATGTAGAATATTATAGTAAAGTTAGTGAAGAAAAACAGTAATATCACAAAGTGAAATCTGTAGTTAAATAGGAAGAATAGGAGCATGGTCATTTATTGTTTCTTGTAGACAGAACATACACTTTCATTTTTAAGGAAAATTACTGCAATAAAAGCAAGATGATAGTTTTTGTAGAAGGGTTTGGAAATTCATAAAATGGACTCTAATAGTCCAGTAATCTCCAAATTAATGTAATATAAGTAACACAGAACATCAAACCAAAATTCTGATAGCCATATTTGTACTTTCGTTTAAAAAAGAAAAGAAGCCTTTATTTTATGTTAAAGCTTGATCCATACTTAGAGGGCAGACCATATGACAAGTGTCAATTTTTAAAAGAAGCGTTATTTGTAACAAACAACATTTATAAAAAAAAAAAGATTCTGAAATAAAGATGATCAGCTCTTGGTAACTACTCATTGTTTAATATTACCCAAAATTTTCATATACAAGATGTACTCTAAAGATCCTAGGTATTCTGAAGATTTTTGAAATCCTAGGTATCTTTTTTTTTTTTACAATTTATTTTATTTTAGTATCATTAACCTACAATTACATGAGCAATATTGTGATGATTAAACTACCCCCTTCATCAGGTCCCCCCCACCAACCCTATCCTAGGTATCTTTTTAAAAATAATTTTTCTCAGCTGACAGATTAAGCACATTAATTAAAGTTTTTCCTTGAAGAACTTCTTGCCTGAAGAGTAATTAAAATAGGGATCTGTGAAGCACTTTGATTGAGCTGATTTTTAAGTACCTGTCAGTATTTAAATAACTATTAAGGAGAAGACCAGAAAAGAATTCCATCTCTAATCTTTTAATTACAGCACTTCAAAACAAATGCAAATTAATGTTAAGATAATTTTTCCTTCCTATCAGAATGGCAGTTTACAACATTCACAAACAGTCCAGCAATACTTTTCCAATAAGTACTCAAGAAGTAGGGGAGAGAGAAACAGGCCTTGCAGCAAGTACCTACGGCATTCCAGGCATCATGCAAGGAGCTGGAAACCTCCAAAGTAATGAAAGCATCATTTATTCCCCCTTGACTTTAATATAAGAACCATAGGAAAAGCAACCAATTTTAGCCATGTAAGTGCTATACTGGAGGATGAATAAAATACAAGCCCACAGGAGAAGGAACATTTCTTCCTGGGGTAATCCATTAGAAGTCCTGACTCATCTGCAAAGAACATGACACTGGAAACACATCTTCAAACACAAGCATATATTCATCAGGTGTAGTGCACAGAGGGGAGGAGGCCACAGATGAAGAGGCAACACGATCTATCCAAAGCTAAGGAGGTTGTAAAGAATGTGGTGCTTCTAAGAAACTGAGTCATTCAAAATAGCTGGAGTAAAGGAAATGATGACAGGAGCTGAACCAGGTCGCAAAGAGGCTTGTATCCCTTTGATAAAATCACTGAATAAGCAATGATTTTATCCTGTGGTGTAGATCAGTTAACCACCAAAAGGATTAAATACATAATTAAATGTTTATTTCAGACCAAGTATTTTATCAGCTGTGTGTGAAGGACTAGAAAGGGGATGTGAGAGGAGACTAGTTTCTGATTCTTGGAAATGATGAGGTCCTGAATTAATGACAGGACAGATTAGAAAAGCATTTAGATTAGAAAAGCATAGCTTTTAGTGAATAATTAGAGTTAGAGATGAATCACGAGATAGGTAAGAAAATGACTAGGGTTTCCGACTTGGGCAGTTAGGCAGAGCACAGTGCATTAAAAGCAATGGGGAAGACAAGAAACGGGTCAGTGTGCAAGACAAAAAAATGATGAGTTTGAGATTATTGTCAGTGTATCTGGCTATGTCCAATAGACAGATGAAAAGGGAAGACAGCTGATCAAAAGGGAAAAGCAGCATAGAGATGTGGTTAAGAGGACAGTCTCTACAGACAGTTTGATTCTAATCTCTATTTCACACCTTGTCACTTCCCTCCCCTATCTGAACCTCAATTCCCCGATCTGTTAAGGAGGTTAATAGTGTATCTTATAGGTTGTTGTGAGGATTTGATAATAGCTGTTGAAACTCAATACATGTTAATTATTGTGCTTGCGGTTTGAGTACAGGAGAAAGGTCAGTGTTGGAGATGTGTATCTGGAACTCATGGGTATACAAATGGACATTGAAAGAATAGGCTTGAATGAGCTCACTTAAGGAGACTATAAACAATAACAAGAGAAGACAGCTAATTGACTTTGATAAGAACAGATTCAGAAGAATGATGGTTTGATGACAAACAGCAAAGAGCTGAAGAATAAACAAAATGTTAAGAGATGGGTTGCGGTCTATTTTTTCAAGAGGCTTAGCTGGGAAGTTCAGTCAACTAGCTAAAAATTTAAACTGAACTACGATGAACAGGAGGTCAAACCTGAATATATGAAATCATGAGTGTCAGAGAATGCTGAAATGGTTTCTGAGAAGTACTAGAATAAGGAAAAATTTTAAATCAATTAAAAGAACTGAATTTAAAAATTTGAGTTGGTAAAATAAATTACTACTACAGAAATCATTACAATATTGATATATACTATGAAATTTGGAAAAGTAAACACTGAGAAAATACTGTTAGATAATTCTCATACCTCTTTATTTCTCCTAAAAGGTACTCTTAGTATTTCTTCCTGCTGTTCCAACTGTCTCAGGGTGAGAGGTTTAAATGGTGATCCTGGCAGTGATTGGCAAAATATGTCATTCACAGGAGAGGCTCTGAATCTGTTCAGTAGAATAAAGCATTAAAAGCTAAGCATATGACACTTTAAAGCATGTGTGCAGTTCACGTTTAAAATATTAAATCCACATCCTACCTATATTTGGGATGATTGCACAAGAGTGGTGTCAAAATGACAACTTCATATTCACAAGTTGTAACTTCAGCTACTGAAAGAATTTCATGCTTAGATTCAGGATGACATATGTACATCACAGTACTTGATCTGGGCCGGTTCTGTTTCAAACTACAAGGTGTACCATTTCCCATTCCCACAGGATAGTAGGGTGTCATCTGACCTTCGATATTTTTAGTGGGAATCTTAAAAAAAGAGTATAAGACAGACTCTTCATTAGAGATGGAGGTGAGGGTGAGGATAGGAAAAGCACTTAAAGGAAGAAAACTACATTTTATTTATAAACTAATATTTATAAAGATAACATTTCTGTATTCTATAAATTCTCTAATATTCTTTTGATTCATAGGTACTTATTTGAGAAAACACATACTCCACAGCTAATTTAATACAAAAAAGGAAATTTTTTTGGTGCAAAAATGAAGATGCTAAGTAAATGTACATTTAGATAAAGGCTATAATATCATGATTAAAATGGATGATTTTCAACAGTGCTAAAGAAAGAGACTAAGATAAAATACAGGAACTTAACTATATCAGGCTGGAGAACTTCCTTTACTAAACTCTTGGAGTATGGAGTATGGCTGTGTAAGAATTTAGATTCTAGAGGATTGAAGTTTGATTTGTGAAAAAGTGGGGCTGCATAGTAAAACAGTGTCATCTAAAATACTGTACTCGTTCATCAATCTGCTTACTCTTCTTCCCTGTTATTAACAGACATACTTTTCAGTATATAAACTTCTGTATAAATCTATTCAAGGCCAGCAAAGGACAAATGAAGAAATTTTAATGGAATGGGAGAATAAAGGAGATCACCTCAGAAGACAGGGATTATTAAGGAATTAGCTCCCACACTTTTATCTACATAAATACAAGAAAAATCTTATATAAGGGCTTTAAAAAGATATTGTTAATAATATCTCCAAGCAAGCTCTTTGGAGACAGGGAGCTCATCTTGTACTTTCATACCTTGTCAGTGCCATATCCAAAAAAGGCAATAAATAAGTGTTTCCAGGGAAAAATATTTTGAGATTTCTTGTATGCTATTTTTATGCTGGTATCTGGAATTAGAAAATCCTGGGTTCAAATCCAAGCTTTGAATTTACTAGCTTTACAATCTCAACAAAATTTCAGTTTTTGTCACTTGTAAAGGCAGAATAATACAGGCTCTAAAGTTGTGTAAATAACCTTAGATGTTATGTGGGGAGAATTAAGTATTACCTTTTGTTACATGCCTTACACACTATAGAGCTTATAAATTTGGGCTCAGTAAATGTTAGATTTCTCCCTTACCCTTTTTCCTCTTCCTTTATCATTCACACTTTGAATTCCATCTTGCTATCCTCCCGAGTGACAGTAAATAAACATTTTAACTAAAAGGCAGTCTGTAAAATTAAAATCTTGCAATGCTATGCATGTCTATGTTTAACTTATCAATTCCCCCAAAAACCACCCTTTAAAGTTACAGGCATCCCTTTTAAGGCCTTTTGCCATTTTACTTTACTTCTAATAAAATTATCATTATGATACAAAGCCATTTATAGAAATATCCTCTGTCAGTAAGATATTAAACTCTATGGAAATTCCTAGGATTCAGAAAATATTCCTTGGAACTACAGGGTCATTTAAAATTTGTGATTAGGCATCCTAAGGAATCTTTCTTTTTAAACAAACCTTCTTGGTAGTCATCAATTATGCATTCATATTCAATAAACATTTATGAATGCTTACATTATGTTGGCACTTGGCTTTGCACTGAGGGGTAGAGAGATAAAAGACGGTCCCTGCTTCTGAGATGCTTGCAATTTGGTAGCTTGTTAGTTACATGTATAGTTTATCTGTTTTATCCATAGGAGACAGAGACCAAACAACAGAAAAAAATGCAAAAGCTCTTACTATAATTGTTTCCAATTTTAAATGGAGGGAACCAATGCTAAGTAAGCACAGAGATGATATTATAATGCTATTATAGATACTCCCAGACACATCTTTGGTAAATTTGTTTATTTTTGTATGATCTTAAAAGTAAATAAAAGTATAACTTTTCTCAGAAAAACGTAACATATTGCAAATTTTCTTTGACTCAATCCTTTGAGGTATTTGATAAAGAACACAGATTTATGTTCTGTCAGTTGAGTTGTATAAATTCATGCCTCATTAACAATAAATATTAAGAGTGAAAATCAACACTTGTCACTTGCCTCTTTTGATTTTTCCTTTTCTTCTGCTTCTTGTTCTGTATAATAAGAGTAAGGTAAATGTATAGAATGACCAGCAACATATATAAAATACAAATAGTTTTCAACCAACTTTGTAATCTTAAACTTCTTTCTAAAGAAGAGTCAAAACATACATATAATTTTTATCTTACTACTTTTAGCTAGTTTCCCTGGTTTTGTCTGAAAGTATAGTCATATTTAAACTTTACACCTTTATCTAGGAAATGTTCTATTTGAGACAATCAAAACTGGCCACAACAGTTTTCTTTTGAAGTATTTTTATTTCAGTGAGATGTTTAATCATAAATTAGTTGACCAATAATACTATAGATTAATAAAAATATTTCACAATTCGAGGAATACCTCTACATGTCTATTTCTATATATAAAAACTTTGCTTAAATCAGGCAAAAGACTAACACTATATAAATATAGTATTAACAAATGCATCTTCACAGATTTTTAAAAAATTTATTAATAGGTGAATAAAAGCATGTTTGTTGAGGCAGAAAATAATGAAAATATTTCTCTGAAAACATTTTCTAAGGGATTGTTCAGAAATTTAGTGTTTTAAAATTCATACAGTCTCCAATAAGACCTTTTAAATTTCAATTTGAACATATACTTTAAAACAAATTTCATCATTATTATCAAATCGCTCTGTAGAAACCAACCTTTTTCAGATAGAAGGTTCTTAGCCAACATATTTCCAAGATAGTACTCGTGAATATTTACTTTCTATATTTAAAAATAAAATAAAAATATTGTAAGTATTTTCAAATAAATTTTTAAAGAATACAACTTTAAAACCACTAACCTCACTACTAAAGTTCTCATTTCATAATGTTCCATAGTTAATATTTGAAGAAAAACATACCTGACCACTTTCTTTCTCTTCATGGTACTGACGAATGTGTTTTCCGTGACACACTTCGTAAGTCCAATAAGACTCAATCTAAGAAAGATGTATGTATTTAAAAATATAAAAGCCTTATGTGGCTCAACTGATTTACTTTTTGATATTTTAAGTATTTGAATAGATTTCCCCCAAGATTTAGAGTAAGCTTTCATTAATGAAACTTACTATTACACCTCAGAAAAATATGAAATTTCTGAAGCCTATTCATTGTTTTCACTAACTAGATACATTGAAAATTCTGTGAAGGAAATATGTCTAGAATACAGCTGGCGTCTGTAATAACCACCTGGCTTAGGGATTATTTTCTACATAACCTAAAAAATAGTAATTAGCACTTTTTATTAAAATTGTATATAAGGAAACTTAATTTTGATCTGAAAAACATTCAAAGCAGTTTAGTAAGTGATATTTGGTATTGGTATTATTGGGTGTTACATATACTATACAGGAAATTTAAATGAAGAAAATACTATTAAGCAGTAGCTTAGACTTACACCTAGTTTATAATTTGGTACAACATAATAAAGTAAAAAGAAACAATTATTTTCAAGGGTCTATTGCCTGGCAGAAATTTATTTTCTAGTTATCAAGTGAATATAAAATACATACTCTGTAGGAACAACTGCTTTGTTTAAATAGCGGCTCCAATATCTCTCTTGGATTAGGGCCTTTATAATCCTTTTCTTCTTCCTATGGAAGAACTAGAGTTTAATACTTACATTATTCTAGAACTTCACCCAACTCTGCTGTTGGGTATAACTCATTGGTCAAGTCACAGATGCTTGGAAACAAAAGGGAAAAAAAGCCAAAACCTTTAATAAGATCCTATGGTATGCCACTTCTTTCAAATGAATTTAAGTATAAAATATGGAGTCAAAGAATGATTTTCCATTCTTTCTTCTCTTAAAAAAAGATTTTTTGATTATCAGTTTCCTGAACAATTCTTATAAACCTATTTCAGAATTTTTAAATGCTTGCATCCAAATTCTAGCTATAAAAGCCTCAAAATCTTACAGAATATTTTGTAAAGTTTTAAGGTACTTCTCAGTTTTCTATATTTCTTTACATTTCAGACTTGAATGCCATGTATATGCATGTATGATTGCATGTGTGTATATTTGTCTATCTTTGTTTAAAACAAAATGAAACATACTGTCTTTCACAGATTTTAAATCTGAATAAAACTTAAGAAAGCACTTGCTGAGTTTAAGATTTCCATTTTACAGATCATGAAAATATTATGTACTTAGCTCAGTAAATCTAGGGAGTGGAGCAATTTATTAAGTTTCAAATTTGTTCAGGTTCCACAGCTAACTATAGCCTATACCTCAGCCTCCTGGCTCCTAGGCTGGTGTCCTTTCCATTTTACCATGCTGCCTCTCCTGTTTCATCTTGAAAGAAGTCATTGCCTTGAAGGATGGATAAGAGACAGCTAGGGAATTTTAGGAGGAAAAAAAGGGCATGAACTAAGGTAGTGAGAAAGCATAAGGTAGCTATAGACTTATTTATCAGCAAATTTTTATTAAAAATATCACATACATCTAAAAGTTATATCTTGTTTCAAAACTCTCATTTCTATAAGAGAAAGCAAGCATGGAGTTACAGTTTCATTTAAAACATTTAATGATTGGTTGCCAATTTTTCAAATTGAACTGTAAAATCAAAGAATTCAGGGACAATAAAAGTGATTACTATTTTTATGTTAAAACAGGATTAATGAGAAATCTGTCATTTAATTTTATTTTAAAGTATGTGGTTGCAGTGTCTTAAATCTTTGGTGACAGGGAATAGCAATATATTTATAAAGACTTACCTCATCCCCACTTGTCACAAGGGGAAGAATACATTTATATTTTTCTTTATGTGTAGTTGTCATGATGACATAATTATCTTCTTTATATAAAACTCCAGTTGTAGGCTAGAAATAGAACAGAAAATATACATTACTTTCTCTGGATAAATTGTAGTACATTGAATAACTTATAGTCTTGGGTCAAACTAATTTATTATTTCAACAGAGGATTTTTGAACATATTTCCAAAGGTAGGGAAAAGATTCTACATGTTTTTTTAATAACAAACTTTATCCTGTTGTTGTAACAGAAAAAAATGAAAAAATAAGTTTTGAGAAAATAGTAATGCAAAGATTGAAGTTCAAACATGGATTAAAAAGCATTACAGTCAATAAATGTTCACGAATACACTATCGCTGAATATTTATTACTTTTATTAACAATTACCACCGATATGTGAGAATCTATACACTTTACAAATGTACTCTCAATTCTGTTGGATGGGACATAACATAGTACATTATTTTTCATATTTAGATAATGTATGGATAAATTACTTTTAAAAGAAAAATCACTATGGATCTTCTACACAGACTTAACTTTTTTAGTATATGTCATGGCTCAGCAAACTATTTCTTTAAAGGGCTAGATAATAAATATTTTAGGCTTTTTGGGCCATATGGCCTCTGCCACAACTATTCAACTACTGTAGTAAGAAAGTGCATAGGCAATATGTAAATGAATAGGCATGATTGTGTTCTGAAAACTTTGTTCATAAAAACAAGTGGTGGGCAGAAGTATAGCACAGAGAAGCTTACTACGCTGATGGACAGTGACTGTAATGGGGTATATGGTGGGGACTTGATAATAGGGGGACTGTAGTAACCTCAATATTGCTCATGTGAAATCTGAGCATAAGACTGTATATCAAGGACACCTTAATAAAAAAACAAAAACAAAAACAAAACAAACCAAAACAAAAAAAACAATTGGTTGGCCAGCCCAAAGACTGTTTGCCAACTGCTTGTATATTTCAACAAAACTATCCTTAAAGATTTATACTCCATAAAACCAAACAAACTGACAAATCAAATATGAACTAACGTGACTCAAACAAACATTGCAGTTAATATAACTGGTATCATTTAAAGAGAACACTCTTCTTTGTGATAGCAAATACGTCATTAATTACTAAGGCAGAGGTTTTCATGGTCTATGATATGTGTTCTGTGATGATTCAATTCTCTCTTAACTCTTCTCTCCTTACATTACTGAGAAATCACTGTACTATTTGACTCTCCCTGGCAAGGAAAGAACCAATCTTATTAATCACCTCTGTTTTTTTCTCAACTTAAGAAACACAACTATTGATGCTCCATATCGCTAATCATCAGAGAAAGGCAAATTAAAACCACAATGAGATATCACCTCACACCAGTGAGGATGGCCAACATCCAAAAGACAAACAACAACAATGTTGGCGAGGATGTGGAGAAAGGGGAATCCTTCTACACTGCTGGTGGGAATGTAAATTAGTTCAACCATTGTGGAAAGCAGTATGGAAGTTCCTCAAAAACTCAAAATAGAAATACCATTTGACCCAGGAATTCCACTCCTAAGAATGCAGCAGTGCAGTTTGAAAAAGACATATGTACCTCTGTTTATCGCAGCACTATTTACAATAGCCAAGAAATGGAAACAACCTAAGTGTCAATCAGTAGATGAATGGATAAAGAAGATGTGGTACATATACACAATGGAATATTATTCAGCCATAAGAAGAAAACAAATCCTACCATCTGCAACAAAATGGATGGAGCTAGAGGGTATTATGCTCAGTGAAATAAGCCAGGCTGAGAAAGACAAGTATCAAATGATTTCAGTCATCTGTGGAGTACAAGAACAAAGAAAAAACTGAAGGAACAAAACAGCAGCAGACTCACAGAACCCAAGAATGGACTAACAGTTACCAAAGGGAAAGGGACTGAGGAGGATGGGTGGGAAGGGAGGGATAAGGGGGAAAGGGGCATTACGATTAGCACACATAATGTAGCACGGGAGGGGGGAACACGGTATTTACAGAGAAAACAGGTAGTGATTCTATAGTATCTTACTACTCTGATGGAAAGTGACTGTAATGGGTATATGGGGGGGACTTGATAATAGGGGGTCTAGTAACCATAATGTTGTTCAAGTGATTGTACATTAACGACACACAAAAAAAAGAAACACAACTGTTAACCATAATAAAAACAGTACTACTTGACACCAGTGGCATCTTAGACACAAATGCAAATTAGGGCAATGTTTTTCCAAGACGACAAAAACAAAACAAAAAACAGCAGAAATACTAGCTGTATTAGCTATATGACAGTACCACTTTAAGCATTCTACCCATCTTACAGGAAAGGAACTGAAGCCCAGAGTTTAAATAATTTGTCCAAGGTAATGGAGCTAATAAATTGCATAGCCCAGAGATGAACCCAAGCAGACTGGTTGTATATTTTGTGTGCTCATGTTTAACATATTTGAATCTGCTTTTGTTAACATTCTTTTAGACTACTATATAAATTCCTAGACTATGACCAAGTACCCTTGTTTAAAAGACCATTATAAAGTGAAACAATCAAAGAAATTTGAAAGCGAGAGTTGCAAAGACAAATTACTTAGAAACCTTTATTCAGTTGTGTCAACAAATGTAAGACATATTTATAATGCCTTTCAATGTTTTCTAGATATATTCAGAATACATCATAGTGAGTTGCGTAAAGCATGACTCACACTCACTTAGCAATGGATGCCCTGAAGTCTTGTCAAATCACTTTTGTACTGTAGTGGAGGCAGACAGTAGCATATGACCTAAATGCATTCACCTCTTTGTGAAGTACCTGCCATTCTAATGTTCAGAGTTGAATTCTATAGCATTATTGACTTATTTACTAAAATGTTCACCGCAATGCTAACAATGGAAAAAGGAACTGCTTGTTTTGAACCATAGCAAAGAAAGGAAGACAATTTTTCTTTGTAATAAAAACTACTTTTGGATTTATGTCTATATATAAATTAATTCCTCTGCCTATTGTTTTTAAGATCTAGGCAAGAGGTAACAAGAAATAGAAGCTACTTCTATTCTTGTTTGAAGATCCAAAGACTTGTCTTTCATTAAGTTAGGAGGGGCTGGTTTCCTTTTCAATGAAATGGACCAAGCAGCAGTTCTTCTAAATGAAAGCTGCTGAATAGTGAGTCACTTATAGGGATCACAAAGTAAAATTTTTAACAGACTTTACCCTACTTTTTCATAATAGAAATTACTGGGAAAAAGTAAACCTTTTGTGATTTTAAGTTAATTTTTTTTATTACTACTAAAATGCTTCCTTCTGATTTTGTAAAACAGTTCTTACTTTAAGAAAATGAAATATAATTAATTTGAAGGTACAGAATTACAGATAGTGTAAGAAACTTGTTTTATATAACTTAATACATTAAAATATTTTCAGTGTAAGTGATTTGATAAAAAAATCAGATTTTAATATAATGCAACTATTCAAAGGGGGTTTGGTTCTCTAAGGTTAAGAAACGAAATATATCTTGGCAGGGGAGAAATTCCTCATGTTTGACATGAGTCTGGAGGACTTAGAAGATACAAAACCACCCTGGGAGAGGCTGTAAAATAAACTCAGGGGCACAACTTGTCAACATATATAATATGCCTGGAACCACGGAGTTGGTCACCATTCCTCCCAAGTGTAGTATTTGGGGAAAGTTTTTTGAGTGGGAATACTAACAGAAGCAGAGGAAAAAAATTAAGACATTTTTTGTGGTTTTACTTAGTAGAAATCCATGAACTCTGTGAAGTAATGAATAATTGAACATTTTAATGGCAGAGCTATTTCAGAAGGGAAATACACACCTAAAATCGAATGTTAAAAACCAGTAAACAGTATCAGTCATTAATTAATGTAAACATTAAAAAATGTACAATTTTTTTCTTTTTTGCGCTGAAAGAAAAAGCGTTGGGACACCAGCACTCCCGACAACATTTAGAGTAACTGGCAACCCACCGAGGACCTCAAGTGCCTACACATGGCTTTAAAACCTTTCCTACCGCCGGAGCTTGCTGCATGGCACAGAGACAGCTCAAAGTCGGGATCCCACTCCTGCTCTGGCCTCGAACTGGGAGAAGCCGCAGCATTACCTCCCCTCTCCCCTGAAGTGGCAGCCATCCTCAGCTCCCACAGTGGACAAGTTGGGAGGCGGGGAAGAGGTAAAACAACAAAAAAAAGTACACATTTTTGGTGTTTAATACTTGAAGTAAATTTGAAAGCAAGATTATAAAGATCATGTATTGTTTTGATATACGAGTGGGAAGATGCTTTAAACACAGAACAATTTTAAAGCTAAAAAAATTAAGATCTAATGCACTGTCTTCCTATTTCAGACAGCAGAGAGATAAAAGTCCTTATTCTAGTTCATACAATTGCTCAATTATATACAAATGTCCAACCAAGTGGCCCATTAAAAAAATGACAGTGCCAGGTGTAAAGGCTGCAGTTTCAATTACATAAAGAAGGGAAGGGAAGCCTTAAGATTATAAACGTACTTAAAAAAATTGTAAGACCAATAATAATATCTCCTGGGGCTTATTTTTGGGTGAGGGCCACAGACCTTTCACCAACTCACATAATAATGTCTCTAGATTTTTCTCAAAATAACTCAAACTTAAAAAAAAATTTCTCCCCAAATCCTCATATATGCTTGTCTTAGATTATGTTGTATTGCCAAAGAAAGTAATTAAAAACGAAATTTCAAAATTAAATGATAATGTGAAAAGCTAGTGTAGCACACACTGAGATCTTTTTCATACCTCTTTATAGCCAGCAAACACCAGTGCCAGAAAGAAAACTGAACTATTTGGTAGTAACCTTTTTACAGGCTAGTTTCAGACATTAGCTTATAGGGCAGTTAGTTCTCAGGGCTGCCTAGTAGCATGCTTTTTTAATTAAAAATAAAATAAACAAACATAGATGCAAGAGTAAAAAATTTTCATGACCACATTCTTTAAACAATTGCCATGTTCATTATGCTTTTTATAAGCAATAACAGAGGCTGGACTAAAGTATTCTCACCCCAAGCCTGCTAAAGTTATATCTGATTTAACTTTTATAAAAGTATTTAAATAAGTCAATACTTTGTGGAATTAATGAAAATATAAACCTGGCTTCCCAGAGAAATATTTACTTAGATTAATTTGAGAACCAGTGAACTATCAGAATGGGAGAACTGAAAACAGAGGAATGGAGAAACAAGCCTGGTGCGAAATATTAGCAAAAACTTATTTTTGCAAATAGGAAGCTGCTGTGGTAATGATGACATCTGGTAAATCTTATTTTGACATCATAGTGTCACTCATGTTTCCATGAAATAGTAATAGAACAATATGCTAATATAGTCTCCCAAGGGGAATGACTGCAGGTAATTGGAATGGGAATTGAAAAAAAAGTTTGCATTTTCCAGGATTTCATTTTGAAATAAATGAACTAATTACGGTATCTTAACATCACAATTTTTATTGGTCTACACTAGATAGGAAGACTTTTCAGCAGTTTGTCCCGCAAAGACAAGACTGCAAAAATTTCATTACTGTGAGGTTATAAATATGATCGTCACCGTAGAAAAACTTCGTAACATGAAATCTCATGTTATGGGATCTTAAATAAGTCATAATACACCAAAACAGTAATAGGTATTCGGTATAGAACGTTAACATTTCACAGGCAAAAATCCCTCTCAGAAACGACTTTGAAGGGAAAAGAGTTATGGGTGCATGCCTATGCATGTGTGTACAAGAGAGAAAGAACGAATATGAGAGAGCGAACTCTTATCTGCAGTACAACTGGTTGTGTACGTAGGGTGCTGTGTAGTACTCAAGAGAGAAGGCGGCTAGTGTAGGAAGAACTGCCGTTCTTTCCAAAGATAAATGGGTACGCCTGACGTGGCTCTAAGAAAGCTTCTTTCATAGGGTGGGAATGTTGATAAGGTGTAGTGAGGCATTTAAAATGAGGAGGGCAAATGGCCACTGGATCCCCAATGCTTAGCATCAAGGGGACACCCACATGACGTGTTTAGATAAACACTCGTTGTATGAATGAATGAACACTGGGTAAATGAAGCTATTGACTGGGGAAGGGGGCAAGCGCCTGCAGAAGAGGTCCTTGAGAAAAAAGCGTAGAATACCGAGGGAAAGGGCCGAACCCTTGGTGCCAGGAGAACGAGATGGCTACAGGGCACTGACCAGAGAGAACTCGGTGCCGGGCCAGTTGACTCGGAAAGGGATGTCATCGCTGAGCTGGGGGAGAGCTTTGCCGCCGCCGGACGCCTCTAAGAGACCGCAGAGGACCAGTAACAGCGGCCCGCCCGGGACCAGACTCCGCGCGCCGCCGCCTCCCTCCTCCATCCTCCGTCGCTGAGCGCTCCAGCCGCCGCCACAGCCTCCTCTGTCCACAGAGGAGCGGAGGGGGAGGAGGAGGCGGCGGCGGGACTACTTAAACGCCCAGGCAGCTCGGGGCCCAACCACCGCCACGTCTCCTTCCGGAGAGCCCGGCAACGCCGCCTCCGCCCTCTTGGGCCTCCCTCCCCCACTGTTTCCGGGGCAGGCAGCATATCAACATCCGGGGCCGCCGACCCTCCGTCTACGGAAGCCGGGGCTGTGGGCAGCGGTCTCTCGGCGGGGGCGAGGGAATCGAGTGTAGTCGCCTCCCGGGAGCGGACGCCCGAAGAGCAGGCGTCGGGCCAGGCTTTCTGGCGAAGCGGCTGCAAGGAGAACCGGTGAGTTGGGGAGGCGGCGATCGCGCTCCCTCCTGCCACCTGCGCGGCTGTCCAGAGGATGGGCGGCGGCTTGACCGGCACGGGAGCTGGAAGAGGAGAATGTGAGCGGGGCGGATGCTGGTCTGTAGATGAGAAAATTCGAGGTAGCGATGAGAAGTGACAGTGGCGCTGTTCCTGATTTATCTGCCTTCTCGCTGCTTTTCTTTTTTTTTTTCTCTTCAGAATAGGTACACTTCATCTTTCCCGCTTGAAGCTTCTCTCCGCCTCCTCTGACGTGGGCTGTGGTCCTTTCAGTGCTTAGCTTCTGACTAAGGCAGAGCAGTTTGCCCAGTCTCTGCAGCTCTGGGTTAGGGGATTCTCGAGCTGAAGAAACCTGTCGTTACCCGGCTTAAGAATACTGTGGTTCACCGAAGTTAGCTTTGACTGAGTCTCTCCTCTTGGGGAGGACAGCTAGATATCACAGCCCCTACATTTTACCTTACGTGGGGCTCCTTTAAGGCATCCCAGTGTTGTAGGTTAGGTGGTGTTTTATCAAAGAAGCTGAAAAGTTTCTTAGGTGCACCCCAGGGCTAGGTGAATGTGAAGTTTTAAAACTCATGTGAGTTAAAAACATATCTGATTGCATTCAAAATAAGACAAAAAATTTTGGATTCTCCTCTCCCTCTAAACAAGTGCCATTGCATATAATCTTTTTTTAATACAATTTTTATTAAGGTGTTATTGATATATACACTCTTATGAAGGTTTCACATGAAAAACAATGTGGTTACTACATTTACCTATATTATTGAGTCCCCCCATACCCCATTGCAGCCACTGTCCATCAGTGTAGTAAGATACCACAGAGTCACTACTTGTCTTCTCTGTGCTACACTGTCTTCCCCGTGATCCCCACACCATGTGTACTAATCATAATACCCCTCAATCCCCTTCCTCCTCCCTCCCCACTCTCCCTCCCCCACCCCTCCCCTTTGGTAACCGCTAGTTCCTTCTTGGAGCTTGTGAGTGTGCTGCTGTTTTGTTCCTTCAGTTACATTGCATATATTCTCCAATATAATAGTATATACAGTGTTAGCTATAGAGAGCCCATCGTTGTCTTTGTGGTGGTGGGGAGAACTAGACATTCTTGCTAGATCCACTACAATCTCCTCCCCCTCCCAAATTTGAACCAAATAAAAAAGCAAGAAGAGCAGTCTTTACACTTCATAAGTACTTTATGTATATTATGAGGCAGGTACTATAGATTGTACAGTAAAGGGATGTTAAAGTGTAGATAAACTGAGGTGAGGAACTGGGGTTGGACAAGAAAGGCTTCCCCAGAGAGGTGACATTAGAACTGGGGTTTTAAGGACTTAAGAGAGTTCATCAGGCAGGTGGGGAAATGCATTTCAAGCATACTTCTTCTAGATTAAGGCTTTTTGGTGTAGTCAGAGGGCAGGGTGAGAAGGAATCATCAACAGGAGATCAGTGCTCTGGAGGAACAGAGGCTGTCAGTTTGGGAAGGTTGCATATGCCCTGCCGAAGAGTTTGAGCTCTATCTCAATAGGTCAGAATTTCTTGAGACTGTAGACTTTATGCATTGAAATCATCTGAGGTGATCTATGTTTCTCAAGTACACAAAGATTAATTCCAGATGGATAAATATTTAAATGAATAACAACAAAGAATGTAATAGAAGAAAATTTAGGGGGATAATGAAATAATCTTAGTAAGATAGGAAATCCTGAAGTTATGAAAGAACAAAGTCATTTAATTAAATAGAAATGAAAAATATTTCTACTGCCCTGGCTTAGTCTTTGAGGCTGAGTCTTTGATGGAATCTGCTTCAGTAGAGTTTATGTTCATGTAAGTGGGTTACTTAACAAATAATTTCTGGTAGTGGTAAATGCTGCTTAGAAACTAGGGCTATGTGAAAAAGAATGCCTCTGGGATGTGCTGTTTAGGTAGGTGGTCAGAATAGATTTCTATGAGGTAGACACTTGAGCTGTGACTTGAAATGTTGAGGAAAAAGCCAAACATGAATTTCCAGTCAGAGGCCCCAAGGCAAGGATGAGCTTGGTGTGTTGGAAGGACTGAAAGGCCAATGTGGATGGAGTGTAAAAGAAAAGTGGTACAAGGTGAAGTTGAAGAGACAGGAAGAGGCCATCTGGACACAGACCTGTCCTGATGTATATTTGTGAAGCTCATTATGGCTGCTGTGTGGATTATAGGGGATGTGTGGGCTGAATTGAGTTCCCCAAAAAGATATGCTTAAATCCTAACCCCCAGAACGTGTGAGTGTGAATTTATTTGGAATAGATCTTTGCAGACCAATCAAGTTAAGATGAGGTCTTTTGAATTAGGGCAGACCCTAATCCAATGACTAGTGTCTTTATAAGAAAAGGAAGATTGGATACACAGAAAGATCTACAGAGAGAATGCTCTGTGAAACCTGAGGCAGAGATTGGAGTGATGAGTCTACAAGCTAAAGAATACTAAAGATTGCTAGCTGCCGCCAGAAGTTAGGAAGAGGTAGAAGTTTCAGAGAGTTCATGGCCCTGCTGTCACTCTGGTTTCAGACTTTTAACCCTCAGAACTGTGAAGTAATACATTTCTATTCTTTCAGGCTACCCAGTTTGTAGTAATTTGTTACAGCAGCCCTGGGAAACTAATCCTGGGGCAAGTGTGGCAACAGGGTGACAAATTAAGAAGCTGGTAGTGGAGATGGAGAGAAGTGGCCTGATGTGGAATGTGTTTTTCAGGTAGAGCATCTTGAACTTGCTGGTGGGTTAAATGTGACATGCTTTTACAGAGGTCAATTAATGATGATGCCCAGATATTTTTTATGAGGAATTCATGATGCAATTTACTGAGAGTGAAGAACACAATATAGACTGATGGGAACCATGTGTTTTTGTTTGTTCCATTTTTTATTTAGAAATAATTTCAGATTTACATAAAAGTTGCAAGAGTTGAACCCAGATTACCCAGTTGTTAACATTTTACCTGGTATGTATTTTGATTACAATAATAATAATTTCTGAGTTAAGGGTTCTATTTTGGATGTGTTAAGTTTAGATAACAGACTTCCAAGTGGAGCTAACAAGTCACTTAAATAAGACACATGGAGGTGAGGGGTGGGGGGGTCTGGGCTGGATTTAGGCATTTTGGCATTATAAACATATAGATGTCTTTAAAGGCATGATTCTGGCTGAGATCATCTCAGGGAAAAAGGATAACAAAGGGAAGAAAAGGGTCATTGCAATATTAGGTAAAGAACATCATTGAACAGTTAAGAAAATTGAATGGGAAGGTGTACCCACTAAAGCATAAAGAAAATCAGGAAACTGAGGTATCAAGGAAGTCAAGAGAAAGAAGTAGTTCAAGAAGGAGGGAGTGACCTGCTAGCTAAGTCAAATAAATGCTGCTGAGTTGTATAAAATGAAGATAAGTAAGTAACCATTGGGATTTGGCAGCATGGAAGAGGAGTAGAGAGGAAAAAAAGGCTTGAATAAATTGGACTGAAGTGGAGGGCTTGGTAAGGTGTACATTAAATTAAAAAATATGTTTCTGCATTTTAGCAGAGTTTAGAGTTTCTGAATCTGGGCACTGTTGACATATTGGGCCAGCTGACCCTCTGGTGTAAGGGGCTGTTTTGTGCATTGTATAATGTTTAATAGTATCCCTGGCTTGGGTCCACTAGATGCTAGTAGCAACTCCTTCCCCCTCAGTTATGACACCAAAAATGTCTGCAGACATTGCCAAATATCCCTTGGCAGGCAAAATGGCCCAAGATTGAGAATGACTGGTTTATACTCTTAAATGAAAGGCATGAATAATAATGATGAATATTTTAGGCATTAGCTTACTGAGGGGGAAGATACTTAGGGGCAAACAGGAGACCTTTCTGGCATTCCAAAATTTTTGCAATGTAGTAAATACTTCTTTGCCTATAATGCAGGTATTACTGTTTGCACTATATCTTTGGTGATTCATAAGGCACTTAATCTTACCTTGCAGTGATATCATTATTATGTGTGTCAGTTACATTTGTAGAGGATTTTGGATGTAAATATGTAGAAAATTGTCCTGAATCTGTATTAACCCCTCATAGCCTAGAAATTGTTATTTTGAAAAAAAAAAAAAGTCAATATTACTTCATTTAATAGTGTCTTGACTTTTTCTCATATAAATGTGGTACTAAATACATAATTTTAAATTTCATTAATTTTAGCTTTCTGTTTATGGCTTCTAGAAAAATTCCCCTTTATTTGGCAAAGCTGCCCTTTTCTGCATAGAAGGGATTTAGTCTTAATGCAGCAATTTTAAATTAGCTGTAGAACTGCAGATCTAGAGAGGGATTAAGAAAGTTGCACAGTTATTTATCTAACAACATACAGTTTAGAGGCAGTGTTATAAGTACTAAGGATGCTATAAAAATGAGTTAGAACATGGATAGATCTAGAGAGTATTATGCTCAGTGAAATAAGCCAGGCGGAGAAAGACAAATACCATATGCACTTATTTGTAGAATACAAAAACAAAGCAAAACAGAGGAACAAAACAGCGGTAGACTCACAGACACTGAGAAGTGACTACTGGTTACCAAGGGGCAGGGGTTGGGGAAGTTTGGTGGGGGAAGGGTGAGGAAGATGAAGGGGCACAATAATTCACGGGCACAATAATTCACAGGCACAACATAAGTTGGTCATGGGGACAGTAGTATAGCATGGAGAATATAGTTAATGATTCTGTAACATCTTTCTACATTGTTAGTAAGCTCACTAGAGGGTGTAAGGAATTAATAATGTGGATAACTGTTGAACCACTGTGTTTTAAACAATATGATTGTATATCAATGATACTGCAATTAAAAAAATGACATGGATATAGCTCAAGTCCCAACTAAAACATTACCTAAAACATTACCACATAGAAAGGTTGATAGGACTTGTACCTAACTAATTATATTAAAATGAGAAGTGTTGTGAGAGAAGTACTTATTGTATAGGTGAAGTATTGTGGACATTGAAAGGAGAGGATGATTACCTCTTGTAAGGGGTGAGAGGATGGAAGGGTCAAAATCAATAAAATAGTCCTGGCATTTGAACAGGGTCTTAACAAGTGGTAGGATTTGGATTTCCAGAGCTGGGAAAGGCCTATTCAAAGCGAATGAAACAGTATGATCCCAACTGTGGGTAAAATTGCAATATTTCCAGAATCTCTTGCCTGGCCTTACTTCATTTCCATATCAAAAGGTGTTTACAGGGGGTGGAGAGAAGCTGTTCTCTTCTCCTCTCTGTTGCATAATTGGTCTGGCACCTGTCAGTGGCCGGGGCTCTGCCTGCGAGCATGGGCCGGGTAGAGAGGAGTGGAGAGCAAGAGTAGCTGCAGGTGGGTGATGAATGGAGCTGGGCTTCTTGTAAGTAATAAACAGGCTCCTCCCACTTTATCCTCTCCCTAGACTTTTTTCAGCTTCACTGGTTTCACTAGTTTATTCGCCCCTGGCTGGGAACATGCTTCCCTGCAGAGCTACACCAACACATAGAGAGATCAGAAGTAATTCCTTTTGAGTTTAGGAAGGGAGCTTGGAGTACTGTAACAGTTACAAACGTGTAGTTAGACCAGTAGATTTACATTGTCAAGTTTTTGTCATGTGATTTATTAACTATTACAAAAACTCAACGGAAAATATCAAGTATTTCTCTGGCTCTTGATGGGAAACAAAAAAAAATCACAGTTGACTTAACCCTTTGCTGTCTAAAGAGTTGGCATTTCCTGATCTGGGTGCTACTGCCAAACGTTCTGGTACTTAGAGTTGGGATGCGCAACTTCAACCACCGACCTATCAATGCAGCAGCTCGCGTGTCACAACTGGCCGTTAGATTAAGCACTAAGCTGCCTGGTTTTCGTTCAGTCATGTCACAGGTCCCTTTAATATCAGTAGTTCTGCTTTATTGAAATGCAGCTGAGGTACTACTCTTCTGTCCCTTCCATTTATAGTTCTCTAGGAGAGTTATATTTTTCAGTTTTTGTTTTGTGTTTTCTTTTGCATTTTATATCTTGTATTTATCCCTAAACATGTTTTGTACTTTTTCTTTTTTTTAAGAAAAGAAATTCTTTTGTGTATATATAGATACTTGCATGATATACTGTAGTCAATGTTCGGTTCCTCAAAAGGTCTTGCTGCTGTCAGGTGTTAATGCACTCCATCCATCATAACTGTATTAAACACATTTCACATGTAAATAAATGTGGGACATTTGAAAAAAAATAACAAGTTTAAGCAGCAGACTCACAGAACCCAAGAACGGACTAATAGTTACCAAAGGGAAAGGGACTGGGGAAGAAGGGCAGGAAGGGAGGGATAAGAGGGTAAAAGGGGCATTACGATTGGCAGACATAGGGTGGGGGGGCACGGGGGGGACTGTACAGCTCAGAGAAGACAAGTAGTGATTCTCATCTCACTACGCTGATGGACAGTGACTGTAATAGGGTTGGTGGGGGGGACCTGATGAAGGGGGTAGTTTAATCATCACAATATTGCTCATGTAATTGTAGGTTAATGATACTAAAATAAAATAAATTGTAAAAAAAAAAACAAGTTTAATATGTAACATGGGTGACATTTCACCTTGGTGCAAAAAGGATGTTTTAATTAATAAATGCTACTAGTTTAATTTGCTATCCATCTATAAGAAAACCAACTAGATTCCCTCATCATAAAATAAAAGTAAATTATGAATGAGTTAAAGATATTTATCTATTTGAAGAAATTAGGAGAATATTTGTATAATTGGTATTATTATACAAGATGATATTTTTTAGTAAGACAGGAAATCCAGATACTATAAATGGAAAGATAGACTGATGTAGTAAACTTTTTTTTAAAGGTATCATTGATATACAGTCTTATGCTCAAGTTTCACAAGAGCAACACTGTGGTTCCATTCCCCCTATTATCAAGTCCCCACCGCATACCCCATTACAATCACTGTCCATCAGCGTAGTAAGATGCTATAGAGTGGCTACTTGTCTTCTGTGTGCTCTACTTCCTTCCTTGTGCCCTCCCTATATTATGTGTGCTAATCATAATGCCCCTTAATCCCCTTATCCCTCCCTTCCCACTCACCCTCCCCAGTTCCTTTCCCTTTGGTAACTGTTACTCCATTCTTGGGTTCTGTGAGTCTGCTGCTGTTTTGTTCCTTCAGTTTTTGCTTTGTTGTTATACTCCACAGATGAGTGAAATTATTTGGTACTTGTCTTTCTCCGCCTGGCTTATTTCACTTGGCATAATACCCTCTAGCTCCATTCATGCTGTTGCATGTCTTCATCCGAAGTTCCTGAAAATAATGCAGTCTTAAAGGTGAAATGAGTGTCTTGTCATATTAATGAGAGACCATGACCTAAGGTTAAGTAAGTCCTTGCCCCCCTCCACCTACAGGCAGGGGCTGGAGGTTGAATCAGCCAGTGGCCAATAATTTGTCAATCATGACTATGCTTCTCAGTGGGAGAGAGCTTATAAGCTTGTTGACCCAGAACACCTCCACTTGCCAACAAGCCAGGTCCCATCCTCCACCCACAAGGATAGAAGCTCCTTTATTTGGGACCTTGCCCTATGTATCTCTTCTTCTGGCTGTTAATGTGTATCTTTTATGGTATCCTTTATTAAAATAGTAAGCATAAGTGTTTTCCTGAGCTCTGTGAGCTGCTCTAACCAATTAATCCAACCTAAGGGGGAAGTCTTTGGAACCTCCAGTCTGTAGCTCGTAGGTCAGAAGCACAGGTTAACTGCCTGGTTCTTGTGACCATCATCTGGAGTAATGGGTGGAGGGCAGCCTTGTAGGGTGGAGCCCTTAACGTGGAGAATTTGGTGCTGTCTCTGGGCAGATAGTGTCAGAATTGAGTTCTGTGACATCCTGCAGGTGTTGGAGAATTGCTTGGTATTATGTGTGGGAAGACCACCTCCCACATACTTAGACACATTGAAATCAGGTCCGGGAACCCAAACAGGGTTATACTATTACTGCTGTGTATAATACTATTACTGTTGTTATATGTAGGAAAAGACAACATGGTGCCTAGTAATTTTACTTTTTAGATTCTCTTTTAAAGATGAAAGCCTTGATACATAAGGATGCATGTACAAAGATATTCATTGTGGCCTTATCTGTAGTGGCAAACAAATCCTGAGTATCTAATTTTGCAATGATTGAGTAAGTTACATGTAACCTCTTAAACCAAATACTAGGAGCAGGGGCTCAGGAGTTAGACTGTTAGATTCTGATTCTCCTACCTAACACATGTGTGACCTTGGGCTCATTACTTAATAGAGCTCAGTTTTCTTATCTTTACAATGGAGAGAATAACAAATGTAAGATACAAGAACTGTTGTGTACATTCAGATTTATTATGTATTCTTCTCATTTAACATGCTGTGTCCAGACGCTATTTTAAGCAGTTTATAGATATAAACTTATTTAACTGATTTGTTTTTCATAATAGGTTAAAAATGTTTTATTGTTTCCCTCTTTACTGATGAGGAAACTGAGACACAAAAGAGGTTAATACCATGTTCTAATGTAATTCACATACACATAAAATTACATATCTCTGCCATGCTACAAAATATGGCTGAATAAAACTGTAAATATTTTTTCCAGTTGAAATGTTTATGAGTCAGAAATGGGAACCAAACATTTGGACTCTGAGTTAGAAATTCCCCCAAATCTCTTTATTGTTTCTCATTTACAGATATAAAGGGAAAAACCAATAAAAACAAAGACATTTGTTTGACCTAATAGCTGATATGCAGTGTGAGGTTGTATACACTGATTACTCCAGAGGCTGCCTGGAGTAATTGCTCTTTTAATTTCCAATACTGATTTTTTCCACCTGCAATTCCTCCTTTAACTATAACTTACTCTGTGGTAGTAAGAAAGAAGACTTAAGAGGACTGGTATACACATTTTGGGAAGAATATAGGAAAATAAAAGCTTTTGGCCTTCTGACATTTTTGGTTGAAATACAATATGTACACAGGTGACAGAATGCTAGCATACTTACAGGTGCAGATGTGAGTATTGTGCTCATTTCTTTGGCATAGGGAAAAAGAAAGAAAAGTAGAAATTTGATTTCAAACGAAGCTGGCATGTTTCTCTTTTTAATCTCATGCTTTATATTTTTGTTTATTTTTACTAAATTTTCTATAAGAATCAATTTTTAAAACTTCAAGTATCCACACTTACCTATATAGTATTCTTGCCAAACCCGGATCTTATAAGAATCAAACGAATAAAAAATGTGGCACATTCTATAAGACATCTGGCCTGGACCTTGGAAAAAGGTCAAGAATGACTAAGAATAAGACGACTCCTATATAAGCTGTATATATATATATACAGCTTATATAGGAGGTGTATACTACTGTCACATCTTAGAAAAATAACAATTTCAATTTTCACCATTTATTTACCTTTGTTTTTTCCATTCAGCATCCAACCAAGGTTCATTTGGTTGGTGTCTTAAAGTCTCTTTTAAACTATAACAATTTTCCTTTGCCATATATTTTAAGGCTCACCAGTATTTTTTGTACAACTAAGGAAGTAATGACTGCCATTTAAACTTATGATGTCATCTAGTATAAGATGCATCTCAATTTCAGAAGTCTTAAAATGAGATAAATGAAATATGGCAGCTTGCCCAAGGCCAAAACACTGGTAGGCTGGAACTGGATATCAAACTCCAAGCAGTCTGGCTCTTGAATCCATTCTTTTAGCTGCAACTCAGTGCTGCCATGTTGGTGTCAATGAGTTATTGCATGTAGGGCTTTTTTACATAGTACTTAAGATACAGAAGGGAGTATGTGTTAGCTTTTATTATCACTTCCAACTTGTACAATCTACTACTGTATGTATATGTCATGACATTCTGTAACTTTATTTTGGTCCTTTGTATTTTGTCTGTGGGTTGATTCTTAAACATTGAAAACCTGTAAATTGTTCATTATAATCATGCAAGCACCACTCACTATAAAACCAAAAGGTGTAATTGGAACTGCAGAGAAAGAAATGTAATTGTATTAATCTTATGCTACTTGAAGTGTCTGTTAGCTTCCTAGTAATACTACTATATTATTATCAAATTACTGTATTACTCATTTTGCTGAAATAAATTCATTTTGTTCTTGAAGATATGTTTTGAGCTCTTAAACACCTTCCAATTAATACTACTTGCTTTCCAAGTCTGTTGTATATCTATATTTGGGGTTTCTTTGTATCACTCTCCTGGTTGGGTCTATTGTTTTATGTTATTCCATGTCTTCCTTTATCTCAGATTTTTTTTTCCACCTTGTTGGAGTATAACTAATTAATTTTTTTTTAGAAAGTATACAAAGCAGGTAATCAAAAATTTCACAGTCTTCATAGATCTGGGAGTGCATTTATTTTCCCTTCTCTTTTAACATGTAGTCTAGTAGTTTAGGAAGAGAATTCATAGTTCAAAATCATTTTGTTTTGCTCAAAGCTTTGGAGACATTGTTCCTTTGCTTCATAGCATCCTGTGTATCTGATGAGAACCCAAATGCCAGTCTGATTTTCCTTTTTTTTTAAAAAAGTGACATATTTTTACCTCTGGAAGATTTTATTAGACTCTTTTTCTTTATTGTTGGTTTTTTTTTATGTTTTAACCATTCTCCTTTAATTTGATTGCATATTTTGTTGTTTCCATTTTTATTCTTATATAAATGATACTGATCATCTCCATACAGAAAGGAATTTCCCTCTTTAGGATACTTCCATTAAGCTAGATTTCCAAAAGAAAAATTAGTATGTCAAAGGGAGTGATTTTTTTAATTTTTCATTTTGCTATTATTAATATACAATTACATGAGCAACATTATGGTTACTAGACTCCTCCTATTATTAAGTCCCCACCACATACGCCATTGCAGTCACTGTCCATCAGCATAGAAGAATGTTATAGAATTACTACTTGTCTTCTCTGTGTTATACTGCCTTCCCCGTATCCCCCCACCCCACTCTCACCCCCGCTACATTATGTGTGCTAATTGTAATAGCCCTTCCCCCTTATCCCTCCCTTCCCACCCACCCACCCCCAGTCCCTTTCACTTTGGTAACTGTTAGTCCACTCTTGGGTTCTGTGAGTCTGCTGCTGTTGTGTTCCTTCAGTTTTTTCTTTGTTCTTATACTCCACAGATGAGTGAAATAATTTGGAACTTGCCTTTCTCTGCCTGGCTTATTCACTGAGCATAATACCCTCTAGCTCCATCCATGTTGTTGCAAATGGTAGGATTTGTTTTATTTTTATGACTGAATAATATTCCATTGTGTATATATACCACATCTTCTTTATCTATTCATCTACTGATGGACACTTACTTTGCTTCCTTTCTTGGCTATTGTAAATAGTGCTACGATAAACATAGGGGTGCATATATCTTTTTCAAACTGGGCTGCTGCATTCTTAGGGTAAATTCCTAGGAGTGGAATTCCTGGGTCAAATGGTATTTCTATTTTGAGCTTTTTGAGGAACCTCCATACTCCTTTCCACAATGGTTGAACTAATTTACATTCCCACCAGCAGCGTAGGAGGGTTCCCCTTTCTACACATGCTCGCCAACATTTGTTGTTTTTCTTTTGGATGGCAGCCATCCTAACCGGCGTGAGGTGATATCTCTTTGTGGTTTTAATTTTCATTTCTCTGATGACTAGTGATGTGGAGCATCTTTTCATGTGCCATGAATTTCTTTCTTTCTGTTGGCGATCTGAATTTCTTCTTTGGAGAAGTGTCTGTTCAGCTCCTCTGCCCATTTTTTAATTGGCTTATTTGCTTTTTGTTTGTTGATGTGCGTGAGCTCTTTATATAATTTGGATGTCAACCCCTTATCAGATACGTCGTTTATGAATATATTCTCCCTTACTGTAGGAAGTCTTTTTGTTCTATTGATGGTATCCCTTGCTGGACAGAAGGTTTTTAGTTTGATATAGTCCCATTCGTTCATTTTTGCTTTTGTTTCCCTTGCCCGGGGAGACATGTTCATGAAAAAGTTGCTCATGTTTATGTCCAAGAGATTTTTGCCTACGTTTTTTTCTAAGAGTTTTATGGTTTCATGACTTACATTCAGGTCTTTGATCCATTTTGAGTTTACTTTTGTTTATGGGGTTAGACAGTAATCCAGTTTCATTCTCTTACATGTAGCTGTCCAGTTTTTCCAATACCAGCTGTTGAAGAGGCTGTCATTTCCCCATTGTATATCTATGGCTCCTTCATCATATATTAATTGACCACATATGCTTGGGTTTATATCTGGGCTCTCTATTCTGTTCCACTGGTCTATAGGTCTGTTCTTGTGCCAGTACCAAATTGTCTTGATTTCTGTAGCTTTGTAGTAGAGCTTGAAGTCAGGGAGCGTAATCCCTCCTGCTTTATTCTTCCTTCTCAGGATTGTTTTGGCTATTCGGGGTCTTTTGTGGTTCCATATGAATTTTAGAACTATTTGCTCTAGTTCATTGAAGAATGCTGTTGGTATTTTGGTAGGGATTGCATTGAATCTGTAGATTGCTTTAGGTAGGATGGCCATTTTGACAATATTAATTCTTCCTAGCCAAGAGCCTGGGATGAATTTCCATTTTTTAGTGTCCTCTTTAATTTCTCTTAAGAGTGTCTTGTAGTTTTCAGGGTATAGGTCTTTCACATCCTTGGTTAGGTTTATTCCTAGGTATTTTATTCTTTTGGATGCAATTGTGAATGGAATTGTTTTCCTGATTTCCTGTTCTGCTAGTTCATCATTAGTGTATAGGAATGGAACAGATTTCTGTGTACTAATTTTGTATCCCACATCATTGCTGAATTCAGATATTAGATCTACTAGTTTTGGAGTGGATTCTTTAGGGTTTTTTATGTAGAATATCATGTCATCTGCAAACAAGGACAGTTTGAGTTCTTCCTTGCCAATCTGGATGCCTTTTATTTCTTTGTTTTGTCTGATTGCCGTGGCTAGGTCCTCCAGTACATGTTGAATAGAAGTGGGGAGAGTGGGCATCCTTTTCTTGTTCCCGATCTTAAAGGAAAAGCTTTCAGCTTCTCGCTGTTAATTATAATGTTGGCTGTGGGTTTGTCATATATGGCCTTTATTATGTTGAGTTACTTGCCCTCTGTACTCATTTTGTTGAGAGTTTTTATCATGAATGGATGTTGAATTTTGTTGAATGCTTTTTCAACATCTATGGAGATGATCATGTGGTTTTTGTTCCTCTTTTTGTTGACGTGGTGGATGATGTTGATGGATTTTCGAATGTTGTACCATCCTTGCATCCCTGGGATGAATCCAGTTGATCATGATGGATGATCTTTTTGATGTATTTTTGAATAATTAAATTTGCTAATATTTTGTGGAGTATTTTTGCATCTACGTTCATCAGGGATATTGGTCTGTAATTTTTTTCTTTGGTGGGGTCTTTGCATGGTTTTGGTAGTAGAGTGATGTTGGCCTCGTAGAATGAGTTTGGGAGTATTCCCTCCTTTTCTACTTTTTGGAAAATGAGGATAGGTATTAGGTCTTCACTAAATGTTTGATACAATTCAGCAGTGAATCCATCTGGTACAGGCGTTTTGTTCTTAGGTAGTTTTTTGATTACCAGTTCAATTTCTTTTCTGGTAATTGGTCTATTCAGATTTTCTGTTTCTTCCTGAGTCAGCCTTGGAAGGTTGTATTTTTCTAGAAAGTTGTCCATTTCTTCTAGGTTATCCAGTTTGTTAGCATATGATTTTTCATAGTATTCTCTCATAATTCTTTGTATTTCTGTGGTGTCCGTAGTGATTTTTCCTTTCTCATTTCTGATTCCGTTTATGTGTGTAGATGCTCTTTTTTTCTTGATAAGTCTGGCTAGGGGTTCATCTATTTTGTTTATTTTCTCAAAGAACCAGCTCCTGCTTTCACTGATTTTTTTCTATTGTTTTATTCTTCTGGATTTTATTTATTTATGCTTTAATCTTTATTATGTCCCTCCTTCTACTGACTTTGGGCCTCATTTGTTTTTTCTTTTCTAGTTTTGTTAATTGTGAGTTTAGACTGTTCATTTGAGAATGTTCTTCTTTCTGAGGTAGGCCTGTATTGCTATATATTTCCCTCTGAGCACAGCTTTTGCTGCATCCCACAGATTTTGTGGTGTTGAATTATTGTTGTCATTTGTCTCTATATATTGCTTGGTCTGTGTTTTTATTTGGTCATTGATCCATTGATTATTTAGGAGCGTGTTATTAAGCCTCCATGTGTTTGTGGCTTTTTCATTTTCTCTGTGTAATATATTTCTAGTTTCATACCTTTGTGATCTGAGAAGCTGCTTGGTACAATTTCAGTCTTTTTTAATATACTGAGGTTTCTTTTGTGGCCTAATATATGATCTATGCTGAAAATGTTCCATGTGCACTTGAGAAGAATGTGTATCCTGTTGCTTTTGGATGGAGTGTTCTGTAGATGTCCGTTAGGTCCATCTGTTCTAATATGTTGTTCAGTGCCTCTGTCTCTTTACTTATTTTCTGTCTGGTTGATCTGTCCTTTGGAGTGAGTGGTATGTTGAAGTCTCCTAAAATGAATACTTGCATTCT
This sequence comes from Phataginus tricuspis, assembly GCA_029783875.1. NCBI lineage: Eukaryota > Metazoa > Chordata > Mammalia > Pholidota > Manidae > Phataginus > Phataginus tricuspis. The sequence continues at coordinate 45,232,850 of JAQQAC010020896.1, read as the reverse complement.
ATTTCCCCCTTTAATTCTGTTAGTATTTGTTTCACATAGTAGGTGATCCTGTGTTGGGTGCATAGATATTTATAATAGTTATATCCCCTTCTTGGACTGACCCTTTTATCATTATGTAATGTCCATCTTTGTCTCTTGTGACTTTCTTTGTTTTGAAGTCTATTTTGTCTGATACAAGTACTGCAACTCCTGCTTTTTTCTCACTATTAGTTGCAGGGAATATCTTTTTCCATCCCTTTACTTTCAGTCTGTGTATGTCTTTGGGTTTGAAGTGAGTCTCTTGAAGACAGCATATAGATGGGTCTTGTTTTTTAATCTATTCAGTAACTCTATGTCTTTTGATTTGTGCATTCGGACCATTTACATTTAGGGTGATTATCGATAGATATATACTTATTGCCATTGCAGGCTTTAGATTTGTGGTTACCAAAAGTTCAAGGGCAATTCTCTTACTATCTAACAGTCTAATTTAACTTATTTTGTATACTATTAGAAACTCAACCTAAAAGTTCTTTTTTTTTTCCTCCTCCATTCTTTGTATGTTATGAATCGTATTCTGTACTCTTTGTCTTCCCTGAATGACATCTGTTTAGCCTTAGGAATACTTCCATCTATAGGAGTCCCTCCAAAATCCCCTGTAGAGGTGGTTTGTGGGAAGTAAATTCTCTCAGCTTTTGCTTATCTGAAATTGTTTAATCCCTCCTTCAAATTTAAATGATAACCTTGCTGGGTAGAGTATTCTTGGTTCAAGGCCCTTCTGCTTCATTGCATTAAATATATCATGCCACTCTCATCTGGCCTGTAAGGTTTCTGTTGAGAAGTCTGATGCCCAGGCAACTTGTTGGGTTTTCCTTTGCATGTGATCTTTTTTCTCTGTCTAGCTTTATTTATTTATTTATTTATTTAATTAATTAATTAATTAATTTATTTTTTCAAGATTAAAACAAGTTTATTAACATGTGTATCTTGTGTACATATGAGAGATACTCAGGGAAAAATGAGTAACTCTTAAGAGGTGGCTTTAGAATTCAGGTTTAAATACCAGTTTCATAGGGCAAAGGGAAGGGAAATGTAGACCTCCTAGGGAAGAGTAAATACTTTTTGGGAAAGATGAAGGACTCTTTAGAAGAATAGAGAGGATGTATGCAGTTTTTGACAAAGTCTTGTCTCTATTTTCTCTTTCAATTTCACCTAGCCTATGCGCTAAGATGGTTCTCAAACCTTTACCCTAGGCATCAGAATCCCTGGTGGGCCTACAGAGACTGCTGGGCCCCACTCCTGGATCTCTGATGAAGTTCTGGGGTAGAGGTAGGGATGGGGTATTTGCACTTCTATCAATTTCCTACTGAGTGTGGTCTGGACTGCACATTGAAGCCAGAGCTCCCGGATCGCAATCTTTTCTGAAGGGAATATCTCTATTTTGCTTGAATTCTTCCACTACTCCATCCTAAAGCATTTTTTTAATTAAGATATTATTGATATACACTCTTATGAAGGTTTCACATGAAAAAAAACATGTGGTTACTACATTTACCCATACTATCAAGTCCCCACCCATACCCCAATGCAGTCACAGTCCATCGGTGTAGTAAGATGCCACAGAATCACTATTTGCCTTCTCTGTGCTACACTGTTTTCCCCATGATCCCCCACACCATGTGTATTAAGCAAAATACCCCTCAATCCCCTTCTCTCATCCTCCCCACCCACCCTTCCACACCCCTCCCCTTTGGTAACCACTA
>JAQQAC010020896.1:45207663-45231008 GCA_029783875.1 Phataginus tricuspis | reverse complement strand
GTTTCTTTCTTATGGCTGAATAGTATTCCATTGTGTATATGTACCACATCTTTTTTTTTCTTATTTTATTTAATTTATTTATTTATTTATTTATTTTTTATTTATTTATTTTTTTACAATTTATTTTGGTATCATTAACCTACAATTACATGAGCAATATTGTGGTGATTAAACTACCCCCTTCATCAGGTCCCCCCCACCAACCCCATTACAGTCACTCTCCATCAGTGTAGTGAGATGAGAATCACTACTTGTCTTCTCTGAGTTGTACAGTCCTCCCCATGCCCCCCCACCTTATGTCTGCTAATCGTAATGCCCCTTTTACCCTCTTATCCCTCCCTTCCCGCCCTTCTTCCCCAGTCCCTTTCCCTTTGTTAACTATTAGTCCGTTCTTGGGTTCTGTGAGTCCGCTGCTGTTTTGTTCCTTCAGCTTTTTTCTTTGTTCTTATACTCCACATATGAGTGAGATCATTTGATACTTGTCTTTTTCGGCTTGGCTTATTTCACTGAGCATAATACCCTCTAACTCCATCCATGTTGTTGCAAATGGTAGGATTTGTTTTCTTCTTATGGCTGAATAATATTCCATTGTGTATATGTACCACATCTTCTTAATCCATTCATCTACTGATGGACACTTAGGTTGCTTCCATTTCTTGGCTATTGTAAATAGTGTTGCAATAAACATAGGGGTGCATCTGTCTTTTTGAAACTGGGCTGCTGCGTTCTTCGGGTAAATTCCTAGGAGTGGGATTCCTGGGTCAAATGGTATTTCTATTTTGAGTTTTTTGAGGAACCTCCATATTGCTTTCCACAATGGTTGAACTAATTTGCATTCCCACCAGCAGTGTAGGAGGGTTCCCTTTTCTCCACATCCTCACCAACATTTGTTGTAGTTTGTGTTTTGGATGTTGGCCATCCTCGCTGGTGTGAGGTGATATCTCATTGTAGTTTTAATCTGCATTTCTCTGATGATTAGCGATATGGAGCATCTTTTCAGGTGCCTGTTGGCCATCTGAATTTCTTCTTTAGAGAAGTGTCTATTCATGTCCTCTGCCCATTTCATAATTGGATTATTTGCTTTTTGTTTGTTAAGGTGCATGAGTTGTTTGTATATTTTGGATGTCAACCCCTTATCAGATACATCATTTATGAATATATTTTCCCATATTGTAGGATGTCTTTTTGTTCTACTGATGGTGTCCTTTGCTGTACAGAAGCTTTTCCACTTGATATAGTCCCATTTGTTCATTTTTGCTTTTGTTTCCCTTGCCTGGGGGGATATTTTGATGAAGAATTCGCTCATGTTTATGTCCAAGAGATTTTTGCCTATGTTTTTTTCTAAGAGTTTTATGGTTTCATGACTTACATTTAGGTCTTTGATCCACCTTGAGTTTACCTTTGTGTATGGGCCTATACAGTAGTCCAGTTTCATTCTCTTACATGTAGCTGTCCAGTTTTTCCAACACCAGCTGCTGAAGAGGCTGTCATCTCCCCATTGTATATCCAAGGCTCCTTTACCAAATATTAATTGCCTGTAGGTGTTTGGGTTAATGTTTGGATTTTCTATTCTGTTCCGCTGGTCTGTGGGTCTGTTTTTGTGCCAGTACAAAATTTTCTTGATTACTGTGGCTTTGTAGTAGAACTTGAAGTCAGGGAGTGTAATTCCCCCTGTTTTATTCCTCCTTCTCAAGATTGCTTTGGCTATTCGGGGTCTTTTCTGGTTCCGTATGAATTTTAGAATTATTTGTTCCAGTTCATTGAAGAAAGCTGTTGGTATTTTGATAGGAATTGCATTGAATCTGTAGATTGCTTCAGGTAGTATAGCCATTTTTGACAATATTTATTCTTCCTAGCCAAGAGCATGGGATGCATTTCCATTTGTTAGTGTCTTCCTTAATTTCTCCTAGGAGTGTCTTGTAGTTTTCAGAGTACAGGTCTTTCACTTCCTTGGTTAGGTTTATTCCTAGGTATTTTATTCTTTTTGATGCAATTGTGAATGGAATTGTTTTTCTGATTTCTCTTTCTGTTAGCTCATCATTAGTGTATAGGAAAGCAACAGATTTCTGTGTGTTAATTTTATATCCTGCAACTTTGCTGAATTCAGATATTAGTTCTAGTAGTTTTGGAGTGGAGTCTTTAGGGTTTTTTATGTACAGTATCATGTCATCTGCAAATAGTGACAATTTGACTACTTTTTTACCAATCTGAATGCCTTGTGTGTCTTTGTTTTGTCTGATTGCCGTGGCTAGGACCTCCAGTACTATGTTGAATAACAGTGGAGAGAGTGGGCACCCCTGTCTTGTTCCCGATCTTAGATGAAAAGCTTTCAGCTTCTCGCTATTAAGTATGATGTTAGCTGTGGGTTTGTCATATATAGCCTTTATGATGTTGAGGCACTTGCCCTCTATACCCATTCTGTTGAGAGTTTTAATCATGAATGGATGCTGAATTTTGTCAAATGCTTTTTCAGCATCGATGGAGATGATCATGTGGTTTTTGTTCTTCTTTTTATTGATGTGGTGGATGATGTTGATGGATTTTCGAATGTTGTACCATCCTTGCATCCCTGGGATGAATCCCACTTGATCATGGTGTATGATCCTCTTGATGTATTTTTGAATTCGGTTTGCTAATATTTTGTTGAGTATTTTTGCATCTATGTTCATCAGGGATATTGGTCTGTAATTTTCTTTTTTAGTTAGGTCTTTGCCCAGTTTTGGTATTAGAGTGATGCTGGCTTCATAGAAAGAGTTTGGAAGTATTCCCTCGTCTTCTATTTTTTGGAAAACTTTAAGGAGAATGGGTGTTATTTCTTCTCTATATGTCTGGTAGAATTCAGAGTTGAATCCATCAGGTCCTGGGCTTTTGTTCTTGGGTAGTTTTTTGATTACCGATTCAATTTCGTTGCTGGTGATTGGTCTGTTTAGTTTTTCTGTTTCCTGCTTGGTGAGTCCTGGAAGGCTGTATTTTTCTAAGAAGTTGTCCATTTCTTCTATGTTTTGGAGCTTGTTAGCATATAGATGCTCACAATATTCTCTTATAATTCTTTGTATTTCTGTTGGTTCCGTCGTTATTTTTCCTTTCTCATTTGTGATTCTGTTTATGTGTGTAGATTCTCTTTTTCTCTTAATGAGCCTGGCTAGGGGTTTCTCTATTTTGTTTATTTTTTCAAAGAACCAGCTTTTGGTTTCATTGATTTGTTTCTATTGTTTTATTCTTCTCAATTTTATTTATTTCTTCTCTGATCTTTGTTATGTCTCTCCTTCTGGTGACTTTGGACCTCATTTGTTCTTCTTTTTCCAATTTCAATAATTGTGTCTTTAGACTGTTCATTTGGGAATGTTCCTCCTTCTTTAAATAGGCCTGGATTGCAACATACTTTCCTCTTAACACTGCCTTCGCTGCATCCCACAGAAGTTGTGGCTTTGTGTTGTTGTTGTCATTAGTCTCTATATATTCTTTGATTTCTCTTTTGATTTGGTCGTTAACCCATTGATTCATTAGGAGAATGTTGTTAAGTCTCCATGTATTTGTGAGCCTTTTTGATTTCTTTCTAAAATTTATCTCTAGTTTATACCTTTGTGATCTGAGAAGTTGGTTGGTAGGATTTCAATATTTTTTAATTTACTGAGGTTCTTTTTGTGGCCTGGTATGTGGTCTATTCTGGAAAAAGTTCCATGTTCACTTGAGAAGAATGTGTATCCTGCTCCTTTTGGGTGCAGAGTTCTGTAGAAATCTGTTAGGTTCATCTGTTCTAGTGTGTTGTTCAGTGCCTCTGTGTCTTTACTTATCCTCTGCCTGGTTGATCTATCCTTTGGAGTGAGTGGCGTGTTAAAGTCTCCTAGAATAATTGCATTGCTGTCTATTTCCTCCTTCACTTCTGTTAGTATTTGTTTCACATATGCTGATGCTCCTGTGTTGGGTGCATATATATTTATAATGGTTATCTCTTCATGTTGGACTGACCCCTTTATCATTATATAATGTCCTTCTTTATCTCTTGCAACTTTCTTTGTTTTGAAGTCTATTTTATCTGATACAAGTACTGCAACACCTGCTTTTTTCTCTTTGTTGTTTGCATGAAATACCTTTTTCCATCCCTTCACTTTCAGTCTGTGTATATCTTTGGGTTTGAGGTGAGTCTCTTGTAAGGAGCATATAGATGGGTCTTGTCTTTTTATCCACTCTGTTACTCTGTGTCTTTTGATTGGTGCATTCAGTCCGTTTACGTTTAGGGTGATTATTGATAGATATGTACTTATTGCTGTTGCTGGCTTTAGATTCGTGGTTACCAAAAGTTCAAGGGTTGCTTCTTTACTATCTAAGAATCTAACTTAACTTTCTTGTTCAGTTATTGTGAATGCCGTCTGATGTTTCTTTATCTCTCACTTCCTATTCTTCCTCCTCCTTTCTTTATATATTAGGTGTTTTATTCTTTGCCTTTAGTTAGTATTTGGATGGTCTGCTTTCTTTGCTATGATTTTATTTTCTCTGGTGACATCTTTTTAGCCTTAGGAGTGCTTCCCTCTAGAGCAGTTCCTTTAAGATGTCCTGTTGAGCTGGTTCATGTGAGGCAAATTCTGTCAGCTTTCACTTGTCTGGAAATTGTTTAATCCCTCTGTCATATTTACATGATAATCGTGCTGGATACAATATTCTTGGTTCGAGGCCCTTCTGTTTCATTACGTTAAATATATCATGCCATTCTCTTCTGGCCTGTAAGGTTTCTGTTGAGAAGTCTGATGATAGTCTGATGGGTTTTCCCTTGTAGGTGATCTTTTTTCTCTCTCTAGCTGCCTTTAATACTCTGTCCTTATCTTTGATCTTTGCCATCTTGATTATTATGTGTCTTGGTGTTGTCATCCTTGGGTCCCTTGTGTTTGGGAGATCTGTGGGCTTCCGTGGACTGCGAGACTATTTCCTTCCCCAGCGTGGGAAAGTTTTCAGCAATTATTTCTTCAAAGACACTTTCTATCCCTTTTTTACTCTCTCTTCTTCCTCTGGTACTCCTAGAATGCGAATATTCCTCCTTTTGAATTGGTCACACCGTTCTCTTAATATTCTTTCATTCTTGAAGATCCTTTTATCTCTCTCTGCCTCAGCTTCTTTGTATTCCTGTTACCTGTTTTGTATTTCATTGATAGTGTCTTGAACTTCATCCAGTTTGCTGTTAAGTCCGTCAGTGGCTTGTCTCATTACTGCTTTGTCTTTCCTCATTTCCTCCCTCAGCTCTTGCACATTTTTCTGTAGATCCGTCAGCATGTCTATGACTTTTATTTTGAATTCTTTTTCAGTAAGACTGTGCATGTCCATTCCTTCAGATTCTCTCTCTGGGGTGGTGTTTGTCTGAAGCTTTGTCTGTATCATATTCTTCTGTCTTCTCATGGCTATAGAATTGGTTGTTGGTAGGTGTCACGTATGTCAGCTGGGCTCTTTATGACTTTAAAAAGGAAAGAAAAAGGAGAGAAATAAAAAAAAAAGAAAAAATACTACTAATAATAAAAAAAGTAAAAAGAGAGAGAGAAAAAGGAAAAGAAAGGAAAGAAAAAGAAAAAGCAGCAAACCTAAAAAAAACGCCCACCTGGAGTGGTTTCTGTGTGAATCTGTAAGTGGCGCTCTTGGTCCACTATTCCAGAGCCGTGGCCACACTGCTCTGTACGGCCCTTTAAAGCTGTGGCCGGTGTAAGAATGAATGGGAGGCTGTTGAGCTCTGTCGGAGTCCTAAATATGGCTACCCTTTCCCTGTCGCCCTCTATGGGGTCCGAAGCTCCCCAGGACTCCCCACCTGCTGGGTTGAATGTGCCACTGCAATGAGGTTCTCTGCTGGACTCCTGTCTCTTTAAAACCGTTGAAAAACAAAGCGCGCGCTTTTCTCCTTTTTTTCCCTTTTTCTTTCTTTCGTCTCTCTTAAACTGGGCTGTTTATGACTTTAAAAAGGAAAAAGTAAAAAAAGAAAAAAAAAACCCCACCACTGAGAGTGGGTTCTGTGTGACTGCTGTAGGTGGTGCTGTTGCTCCACTCTTCCAGAGCCATGGCCGTGCCGCTCCGCAAAGCCCTTTATAGGGCTGGCCGTGTTGGAAACGAATGGGAAGCTGTTGATCTCTGTGGGGGTCTTTAGAGCCGCCACCCTTTCCCAGTCACCAGCTAAGGGGTCCAAAGCTCCCCAGGACTCCCAGCCTGCTGGGCTCAGTGTGCCGGGGCGATCTGGCCCCTCTCCTGAGCTACTTTCTCTTTAAGACCGCTTAGAAAGAGCGTGTGCTTTCTTCCCTTTTTTTTTCCTTTCTTTTTCCTTCCCGGAGCCTGCCGCAGGCAACTGGCGCGTTCTCCGCTGAGACCCTGCTCCCTCTTTCTCTCCAATCTCCGCTACACCGCAGGCTGTGTGTCGGCGCTCCCGGCGTAGACTTCCACTCCCTCCCGGCTCTGAATCTTCTCCTCCCGCTGCTGCGCTGGGGGGGAGGAGCGCTCGGTCCTGCTGGGTCGTGGCTCCATATCTTACCCGCCTCGCCGGGTGCCAAGTACTCTCTCAGGTGTAGCTGCTTGCCGGAGCGCTGGGTTGGAGGAGCGCTTGGGTCTCGCCAAGTCGCGGCTCCTTATCTTACCCGCCTCGCTGGGTGCTGAGTCCTCTCTCAGGTGTAGCTGTCCACCGGAGCCCTGGGGGGGAGGAGCGCTTAGTCCCGCTGAGTCATGGCTCTGTATCTTACTCGCCTCACCGGGTGCCAATTCCTCTCTCAGGTGTACCTGCACGCTGTGCGCTTTCCTGTGTATTCTGGTCTCTCATTTAGGAGTAGTTGTATTTGCTGTGTTTTCCTGAATAAATATAATGTTGGGAGGAATTTTTCTGCCGGTCTGTTCATGTCGCAATCTTCCCGGAAGTCTGTCTAGCTTTTTTTAAAAGTCTGTCCTTATCCTTGATCTTTGCCATTTTAATTTTTGTATGTCTTGATGTTGTCTTCCTTCGGTCCCTTTTGTTGGGAGATTTGTGTACCTCCATGGCCTGAGAGACTATCTGTTTCCCCAGATTGGGGAAGTTTTCAGCAATTACCTTCTCAATGACACTTTGTATCACTTTTTCTCTCTCTTCTTCTGGTACCCCTATAAGGTGAATATTGTTCCTTTTGGATAGGTCACACAGTTCTCTCAATATTCTTTCATTCTTAGAGATCCTTTTTTCTTTCTCTGCCTCAGCTTCTTTGTATTCCTGTTCTCTAATTTCTGTTCCATTTACCGTCTCTTCCACTACATCTAATCTGCTTTTAAATCCCTCCATTGTGTGTTGCATTTCAGATATGGTATTTCTTAATGATTGAATCTCCAACTTAAATTTGTTCCTGAGTTTTTGAATATGTTTCTGTGCCTCCATAAGCATGTTTATAATTTTTATTTTGAACTCCTTTCAGGAAGATTGGTGAGTTTGGTTTCATTTGGCTCTCTTTCTGGGTTTTGTGAGATTTTGGTCTGAACCATGTTCTTTTGACATTTCATATTTCTGTGTGGTGCCCATTTGTGTGCAGAAACTCCCATCTCTGGAGCTGCTCAGCCCCTAGAGTGATGTTGGGGAACGTATGGGAGCGAGCTGGTGCCTGGGGGAAGGAAAGATCTGTTTCCTGTTTCCCATCTGCGGTGCCTGTCTCCAGTGTCAAAGGCAGTGGGCCAAGCACAGACGGGTAATCTTATGTGCTTTGCGTCTCTAGCTGTTGTAGGCGGGGCCACCCTCTGGCTGGCCTGACACCTAGGCAGTGACTGTGGGTTTGCGAGCAGGTGCCTGCAGGCCAGTATGAAGGCTAGGCAGGCTGTGTGTCACAGTGGGGGTCCTCGGAGCTGAGTAGGCAGTCAGGGGGATGGAGCACCTGAAGCTCCTCAAAGTTCCCAACCAACTTGGCAGAGCGTGCCCAGGCAGCCTTGTCCAGCTCTCCCTTCTCCCGCACAGCAAGCTCTGTGCGAACCCCGTCCCTTCAGCAGCCCTCTTACTGCTAGGAAGCCTCTCAGACTCCCTGCCTTTCCTCCAACACAGAGTGGCCGGGTGTGGATTCCCTCCTCCACAAACAGCCAGAATGTCAATTTCACAAGAACTCCATCATTCCAAGCTCCCCAATGCCCAGAGCACCACAAAATATAGGATTCTGCTCACAAAGCAGATGTCCAGGGCTAGGTGTCCAGCAGTCCCAGACTTTCACCCCCTCCCACGCTCCGTTTCTCCTCCTTCTGCTGGTAAGCTGGGGTGGGGGAAGGGCTTGGGTCCCGCCAGATTAAGGCTTTCGTACTTACCCTGTTTCTTGAGGTCTGCTCTGTTTGTGAGGTCTGTATGCAGTCTGGTTTAGCCTTCTTTCTTGTTGCTGTCTGAAGGTTAGTTGTATTTATTAACTATATTTTTGTACTGTTTGTGGTTTTGGGAGGAGCTCTCCGGCTCACCTCTCACACCGCCATCTTGAATCTCCCTATTGTTGGTTTTATGATACCTTATGAGAGTTTCTAAGTATGGATCTTTCCTCATTTATCCTCAATGAGTCCTTTTTGTTCCCTTCTGGGAAATTTTCTTTTATTATTTCTTCAGTTATGTTCTCCCTCCATTTTCTCTGTTCTACTCATAATACCATTTAGATACCGGAGAGACAAAAGACAAAAAGAAAAAAAATTAAAAGATATGGAAGATTAATCCAAGAAGTCCATTTCTTGATTATAAGCTCTCCTTTTGAATTTCTTTTTCAAGTGGTTATTTTTTTGTTTCTTTAGTTGCCAGTTGCAATTTATTTTAATGGTTGCAATGTATTTATTTGAGGATAATGAATTTGAGGATAACACAAATTGTAAACTTTTATCTTCTGTTCCCAGAAATAGCTGTGCGTCCTTCAGATAAGTTGTTCATTTTTATCCTCCTTTTGGCTTTTGTTTTTCCTAAAAAAATTTTTTTTCAAGTGATTTTTGAATTCTTTGTTAGTGAGCATAGTTTCAATTCTTGGGTTTCACTTTAGGGTCTGTGGATGAAGTGCAGGAAAAGAACTGTCTCTACCTCCCTTCCCTTCATCCTGTGCCCAAATAAAGAAGGCTTTATTATGGAGCATGAAGATGTTCTAACGCCTTCAGGTTGGATTGCTATGCATTTTTAAAAAAAAACGGATGTGGTTGTAGGTAGAAATCAACACTATTGCTGTTAGACTTTCTATGTGTAAAGGAATGTGGTTAAAGGTTTGGCTTGGCTATTTCATATACATATTTTAATCACTGATTTTAGCCCAACAGCCCTCTCCTGCTTTGTTCCTGCTATGCACAGGTTTGATTCTTTTCCAGGTTCTGCTGGCAGGAATGTCTTCTACCTGGCTCCAGCCTTCTAATACATGTGTACATGTGTGTGTGCTTGTATGTTTGTTTTAGTCTGCAGTTCTCTGCGTTGGCTCTATACTTAATATAATATCACCTGCTTTTTCTTTTCCAGAATGAATGAATGTGTTTCAGTGGGATTTTGATAGGAGGTGGAGGACAATACATGTGGTTAGTTTGTCTTAAACAGAGTGGGTAATTAATAGGTATTTGTTGAATCAATCAGTGCTGCTGAGAAAATTGAGCAAACATCTGTTTAAAATTTTTATAAATTATGACTATAAGATATGGGTAGTTAAATGAAATTCCTTTTATTGTATGTTTTTATCCTTTTAATTTTATCCTGTTTTAGGAAAGAATCTTATTGGGGTAAAAGCTTAACTGTAGAAAATGAGAAAGCTGCGATCTCACAAATTTTTTTTTAATTAAAGGCCTTGGTTCCATTTTCTTCCTTTTTAGTGCTTATTAGCATAGTGTCTGACATGTTGCAGTTATTCAGTAAATGATAGTTACTGTTACTTTAACTTACTCTTTTTGTCTCTCATTTTCATCATCTAAGAAAATGGGGTTTAATATTTGTAAAGTAGTTGGCTTAGATTTTGGCATATATAGTAAGTACTGTGTTATTATTCTTTGATCCATGAACTTTTTTTTTAATGAAGCTTTCTATATTTCTTACTAGTTTGAATTAATAATTTACCTCTCTGTATTCTACTTATATTTATGTCACAGCCTTTTGCTAAATTACATTGATTTGCTATCTTGTGTGTCTCTTAACCAAATGTGGTTCTTAATAGCTGGGACCTATCTTTTTTGTTTTGGTAGTCTTGCATATCATTAGTCCTTCATTTTTGCTGGGTCTTAATGGATGAGTAAGAAGGTGTGCTGGAGCATTGGGGGGAGTGTGGGTGCATTAGTGGGAGTGAAATGTGATAAATATGCAGACACGAGATTGTAAATAGTTGAATACAAGATTAAAGAATTTGAACTTTATTTTGTATTTTGTGGAAGGCATTTTTGATTATTCACCAGATTAGTTCTGTATTTTAGAAAGAATTCTGAGTGCAGAATAGAGAATGTACTGGAAAGAAGAAAAGAGATAGAAGATAAGGTGTAAGAAACTGGCTTTTGCTATTTTATAAAGTTCTTATTTTATCTGAGAATCTTCTTGCTCATACTTGAGTGATAGGTATTATGATCACAGGCTTCAGGGCTTCCCTGCTAACTTTGCTTTGACTTATTACTAATAAATGTTACAGAGTTTTTAGTAAAATAAAGGCTAAAATTTAATATAAACAAGGCACACTATATTTTGTATATATCGTAAAGATATTTTCTCCAAAGATTTTAAATGGATGAGTTTCTTAAACCTATTTGTTATAAACCATTGTTCAACATTTAATGTGTATCATCTGCAAGGAAGTAATGTGGGACAAAATGCTGGGAAAGGAGATGGAATTGTTTTAGTATACTAAGTTTCTGGTGTTTGTGTATCTCAATTGGAGATGCCTTACATATAAAACTTATAGAGCTACAAAGAATTTGAGAAAGTAGGTTAGAGATTTTAAGTTCTCTGAATATAAAGATGGTAATTGAAGCCTAGCAGTCGATGAATTTGTGTATTGGATAAGGTATAAATGTAAATATAATGAAAATAAGCCTGGCGGAGAGAGAAAAGTATCAAATGATTTCACTCATCTGTGGAGTATAAGAAAAAGCAAAAACTGAAGGAACAAAACAGCAGCAAACTCACAGAACCCAAGAATGGACTAATAGTTACCAAAGGGAAAGGGACTGGGGAGGGTGGGTGGGAAGGGAGTATGGATAAGGGGAAAAGGGGGCATTATGATTAGCAGACATAATGTAGGGAGGGGGACATGGGGAAGGCAGTATAGCACCGAGAAGACAAGTGGTGATTCCATAGCATCTTACTATGCTGATGGACAGTGATTGTAAGGGGTGTGTGGTGGGGACTTGATAATGGGGGACTCTAGTAACCAAAATGTTGCTCATGTAAGTGTATATCAATGATACCAAAACAAAAAAAAAGTAAATATAATGAAATGTTCGGTTCTTTTAGCTTTAGTGATATTAAATGTATACCACATGTATATGCATATATTTTCTAGTTTAACTTGTAACTGAAAGCCTGAAGACATATAAATAGGAATAACAAAGTAATCCCTCTCCCTTGATATTATAATGTAATTATGTATTAAAGTGTAGAAGAATCATGTTGGGAAGTCACATACTCCTTTGGACCTAGGTTTGTTAAAATGACTTCTTTGAATTCACCTAATGATTCTGAGCTATAATGTGAGTTTTGAATAGGCTCATTATGTCTGTGCAATCTAAATACATCTCTCAAAGTTAAGTTAACTTTAACAAGTTATATAAACATTTCATTATACAAAATATTAACCTTGTTTACCTCCTGCAAAAAGATGCAGGATAGTAAAGATAGTTAAGTTCAAATATAAATATTTTGTAGAAAGATCTTGTGCTTTAGAATCAAAGAGACCTGGATTTCTCTCCTTACTAGTTTTACATGCTCCTTGTAATTTATTATGGGAACAAGCTCAGAGGAGTTATACATTAAAATGCTTCCCTATGTAAAGTGTTCATCACAGCCTTATGAGGTATTCGTTAGTGAAATATTACTACCTTTTCTGTCTGCAGGACAAGAGAAATGCCTTTTGGAAAACTAACATTGGAAAATGTTTAAAATAGTTATATACTGGAGCAAATTACCAAGGAAGGTTTAGTAAGTAGAAAAACATGAAAAGGATTACTGTCCCTACTATGTAGGACAGCTTTATTTTGTGTGAAAAACCCCTGTGCCAATTATTAGTCATGCCTGGATTTGAGGAGTTTCTGTTAAGTTTCATGTGAGATTTAGTGTGATCCTGAAATTCTTTTCATGTTGAAAGATTTTAGAAAGATTATACATCCTGTTGAGAAGAAATCACCTATAATCAGCAATAATGATTAGTTTGAATCAAGCCTAATTCTACATGAGTTAGTAATGTTACATGTATGTTTCCTACTTGAGTAGTAGAATCTTTTAACACTATACGGTGAATACTTTTGTTTAGGTATAAGGAAAAAAAGCTGTGTAGCAAATGATCAGGAAGATTATTCCAAAAGCCATTTCAAACACAGAACTTTCATTATTTATATACATGTATATACACACACACACATCTTTGTATGTTTCTATTAATTTGTAGTATCAGAAAGCCTATCTTTTAAAATAAGTTTCAGTATAATATTAATACAAAGTGAGTATCAGACTGCATTGTTAGAGGATGTGCTTTGTAAAATGTAATTTGTGCTATTTTAGCTGAATGAGTTTTTCCATGTAGCAAAAACATTATGATTGCAAGGAAATTTTTATATTCAAAATGCCCATTTTTTGGGGGATAAATTGGAGAGGATCTCATTAATACCTGAACCAAAAAATTAACGATCAAGGCTGAAATCTTGTCTACATTACTGTATATTTCTAATTATACATTATTTTAAGGTTGTACATTTTAAACCATGGTTACAGAATTAAAGTATAACTTCATTATATGTAGTGGGCTTTTGGTTTAATTTTTTACAACTTCAAAATAGTATTATGATATGAAACAACAGAATTATTTTTACTCTGATAAAAACAAGCTCTGAACTGAGTCCTTCATCATATTTTTCTAAAGAACTCACTTCTCATTAGTAAGTGTTCAATATCATACAGTTAGGAAATCATTACACTATTAAAATTTAATTTTTTGTCATATCCCAATATTTTGAATATATATGTTTCAGGACACCTGCAATTAAACTATAAATTTTGATATCTTGATTATCACATTAAAAATAAATAAGATCTTCAAGTAAACATGTTTCCAAATCATATTGCCATTGTATTATGAAGCTATTCTCTGAAGAGTAGAAGCTCTGCTTGTTTGGAAAAGTCAATGATTAGGTCTTTATAAGCAATTGAGGTTCTGTGTTTGTGCTAAACGTTCCTTTACTAACTTTTCCAAAGAGAAAAGATGCTCATCTGCATCTTCTGGTACAACGTTCCTAATAGAATTTGCAAGTTCAAAGAGGTACTCTGTATTTCTTCCACTTGGACCTGCTGCATTAAAAATTTGTTCAGCAATGTCTTCCAGAGGAGCAGGACCCAGATAGTTAGGATTATCACATGTTCCAATATACAGCAACACACTGAATGGTTTTGTTGTGGGATCTTTTGGATAAAAAATGACTGCCGCAGTTCTATAACCTCCTTTCTCTCTGAAGTCAAGGTATTCTTTTACTTCTTCTTCCTTTCCTACTGGCAGTCTGTAGGCAACACCCCATACACAACCCTGTAGGAAAATGAAAAGAATGTATTTTTTAATATTTACAGGCTAGAACAGGTGAAGATATGTTGTAATCTAAGAATTTTCTTAGGTATCTTACATATTAGAAATCAATTAAGTTTTGCTTCACTTCAAGTGCACTTAAGAGGCAAATATTAAGCAATAAAGAAAATCAGCATTTTAAATTCCTCAATCTGAATTTTCTTGCACACCAGGATATTTATCTTTGTTTAAAATTTTAAAATACTGTCTTTGAACTGATGGGGCTGTAATGAAAAAAATCAGGTTTTTATTTGGTCATTAAAAATATAGTTCTGGAGCTTTAAATCCATAAACATTTCACTGACGGTACAGCACAGTTGTTTCCAAACTGCTTCATGGAGTGTTATAGCCACCCTGGAGCCTACCTCAGGTGCTGTCTGCATGTAAGTGTTGTGGTGTTAGCTGGAAGGGCTTTGCCACCCCAAATCCCTTCAGCTAGACCTGAGCCATCATTTACCTTCTTACATATTAGATGTTCCACTTTTTGCAGAAAGGTTTTTGTGTTTTAAAACCTTTGTAATAATCAGCTATTTAAGGCCATAGCTATTTCATTTATTTGTTCATTTTCTTCATGGCCTAAACTTTCAGATATCCTTTGTAAATTACTCCACCCCAGTATGTGGTATGGCAACCACTTTAGTCAAAAAAACAGCCCATGAACAAAGTATCAGTAACAACAGTGTACTTTAGTTGCAAAGATTTTTTTTTAGTATTAATATCTCATACAATCAAGTTTTATAGTTTCTTGACAACCCTTAATTTATTAACTTTTGCTATTAAACTTTAGGTTGCTAAGATCTTCCTGGATGAATTAATGTTCTATAGAAACAAAGTGCTGTTGATTAGCTTTAATTAGGAGTTATCAGTTTGAAGCCATTTCAATATATGCTTTTCCTAATTTAATTATGAAAGCATTTATAATTTCACCATTATTCATCTGTTGCTAGTTGCTTGACTTTCACGTATTAAAGTCCCTCCTCAAATCTTCAACTTGACAATACAAGATTTTGAATCTATACCTCGATGAAATGATTCTTAAAAACAAAAAAAGTCAAGAAACAAGACTATGAGGTAAACAGAAGTTTTTTAGTGCTCCATACCTGTTTAAAAACCTGTTGTGCATTGATAAAATTAGGTGACAAATGAAGTGATAACTCCTGATTGAGACTTTTGCCAAAAATATTAGACTCCTAGCAAATGTGAGGAGAGTTTTAAGGGTTCCCATTTGATTGATGGTGGTAGTCTGGCTGTTTGAGAGTTGGCTCTATTAATGTCAGGGGGACTAAAAAATTCTCAGTTAACAAACTTACTAAGAAAAGAAAAAATTGTTGTCTAACCTTGCATCCTGCATTCAAACTTTTCCTAACAGATGAAAAGAAACACAACAGATACACAGTAATTCTAGACCTAGTGTAGTTCAAATTATCTGTGATTAGTGTTAATAAAATTTCACTGATTAATATTAGAAACATCTCAACATGTTACATGATTAAAGACTATACAAAAAAGAATACTTATATCATACCCCAGGATCTTCAACAAGAGTCACAACTCTTCCAGGCTGTTTTAAAAAAAATAAAAAATATATATATTTTTTCCTGAATTAAAGTTCATTAACTAACCAAGCATTAGCAACTTACTGTTGACATGGAATGTTTGAACTTCATTTGCTCATACTAAACACCTTTCTAAAGCACTTTTTTGGTAATAAATTTTAAAGTGAATTAAGAGAATCTTACTTTATCCAAACTATCTTGGTCTTTCTCAGATTCCATTCAGTTTGTATATTAGGTATATTGGGTTCACTTAAAATGGGTATGTTAAAAAACACATCTGTAACTAAGGCTTATCAAAAATGAAAGGCAAATGAAACCCTTATTGAAATGTATTAGGGAATAAAACACAACATTCCAGGTTGTTTTCCTATAAGGAAGAGGTTCTCAAACTTTAGCATAGGTCAAAATTACCTGCAGGCTTGATAAACACACCATCCTAGGCCACATTTCCAGTTTTTGATTATTTAGGTCTGGAGTTAGAATCTGAGAATTTGAGTTAGAAAACAAAAAACCAAAAAAAAACCAATTCCTATCTGGCATCAAAGGATGTGTGTTTATTGACATTTTAAGATCACTGTAAGAATGCTGAGTTGTAAGCCAGTTTTACCTATTTGTATCATTGACTGGCACACAGTGAGATTGTCATTCACATATTTGTGTCACTTTGTTGCTATTTCCTTCTAGTCTTTTGCCTATCTATAGACATTTCATAAACATAGAGCATATGGAATTTTTGATTGTTTCTCTATTATATTTTCCTAAGTTTTCTCATACATTTTAATAGTTGCAGAATATTCTGTGAGCTATAATTTAAACATTCCTGTGATATTGGACATTTACTTTGGACTTCTTTTCCATTTAGGATAATGCTACAACGAGGATACATACATTGGTATGGGTCATGTAGTTATTGCTACTCTACTTTGAATTTCAAGATGAATCAGGAACTATTTATTTAATAGTTTTCTGTGTTGTAGAGAAGTTAAAACCTTTATTCTTCTAAGAATATATATTGTAATTCTGGAATATTACCTTAACATGTGAAATAGAGAATACTTAAGGGCTAAGATGTATGTTATTAAGTGCAGTAAGAACTGAGTCTTGGGTTGTGAAAAGCGAAGACAAACTTCTGACAAAAGATCATTGTGACTCATAATTCACAAGTGAGGGCCTATAAACAGGACTACATCAGGCCAAGTGTCTTGACTTTAGCAGAGGGTCTCCCATATAGGAAAAATGATTCTAAAAGATAACTGGAGACATACAATGGAGTCAGATTTGAAAAGCCAAAGAGTGAAGTTGAAATTAAGGGACAGTAGAAAATAAGCCACTAAAATTTGGGAGAAGTAGGAAATAAGGAGCTATAGCCCTTAAGTAACAGGTGACTGGAGTGATAATGGTGTTTTGGGAAGAGATCAGTGTGGTAAGGCGTATAGTATGGAAATTAGGGTGGGAAGGAGGTAGACTATGGGTAAGAAATTTAGAGGCCCCAGTGACAAGTTCTGCATTTCACCTTTCCATGCTTCCCCTTATATCCAGCCTAGTCACCAATTCTTGGGTAGCTCTTGCTGCCTGCCTCTGGTTTTGTTTCCCTCCAGCCTATGCTCTACTTGGCTCTAGAATGACTTTCCCGGGCAAATACTGGGCCACTTATTCTCATGCTTTGAATTTTTCATTCTGCAGGAAATTCCTCAGCATCACTTAACCACAAACCTCATTTCTTACCACTTTCCCTCAAACTGTACTGAATTTTTATAACTTTCACAGACTTCCATTATCTTTGGATATAGCTATGACTAGTGTGGAATGTCCTTTCTTCTATTATTTCTCTGGGATATCCTCCTGCCACCCTCCATATAGGCTGTGCTGACTATCCAGACAGCTTTGTAGCAGCTCATTCTCTTTAACTCTCATTGCTCTTCTTATTCATTTCCCTTGTAGCACTCAGCAGGTACTGTTGTTTGCATAGGTGTGTCCCACTTACATGTAAGTGCTCAGTAGTGATTATTAAGAGGAGGAGGAAGGGTAGTAAAGTCCTGGACTTCTGTGGTGGCAGTCGAAACAGAAAAGAGTATACAGGGAGTCATTTTAAGGGAAAATAAACAGATCCATATGACTGCTTATGGATGACAGACATGAACTGTTGTCGATACTGATATATTTACTTGGAAAACTTTTTTAACTTAAGCTCTTTGTCTTTAAAATAAATGCATGTTACTGAGAAACAATGTAAATTTCTAAGTGCACATAAATGATATTTGGGGAATTGAAACTGAAGAAGGGGTCTTTTAAGCTGATTGGGGTTGGAGGATGTAAAATGAGTCATGATGTGCGCTTTCGAATAATGAGTAAAGTTTCTGATCTAGATTTAGAAAAGTTAGGGATTTAGTGAATGTTCATGATTATTGCTTGTGTTAAAATGTTTCATCTTTTGGAAATATTTTCTCTGATCTGAAATTCTTTCACATTTAAATAAATCCTTAATTTGGTGAGAAATTGCCAGTTTGTCATATATAAGTGAGATGCTTAATTAAATTTATGAAGAAGTTAAAGTTTAATGAAACTAAAAAGAAAGCATAATTTAATAAAGCAAGCAGTTTGGTATTTTCCCCACAAATGTCAAATTGCAGTATGTGGAAATGAGTCTAACATTTGTTTAATAACATCACATTTCATATGTAATGATGACTAACTTACCAGGAACATATGTTACTCTAAAAAACATAGTTCTATATGGCACCTATGTCATCCTTCTAATATTCTGGATATTTTAGTAGCCTTTTGTGTTATTGTCAGAGAGTTACCATACTTAGGTAAGGCTTGTCGTCCATTATAATAAATTAAGTAAAGTAGTAATGTTCTTTCCTGTTTTATTAATTTTTTTAACAGAGCAGTATACTTAAGAAATTAGTACTTAGACTTTAATTTGCTGTGATGGATTCCTTAAATAAAAGTTGGTGTGAAACTATTAGCCATTGCAGTTCTTTTCCCCCCTTTTTGCCCTATATTTTAGTAAATTTAAGCCAAAACAGAGATAGTGGCTTTTATAGCTCTTCTTTCCTTTTAAATAATTATGAACTGTTGTATTTGACTTGACATTTTATCATCAGTCTTTTCTGACAGTATATATATCTCAGTATGCTATGTAACACACAAACACCTTGGTTGAGACTGGATTAGGAAAATATACTATTACAACCATATTCATAAGTATTTAATTGTTAAAATTAGAGCCTGGGTTAAGGCTTTTCTCTTTAGAATGGCAATTATAAGGGTTCGTATTTGACAACTCAAAAGGCATTTTATTTAACTTAGTTCTGCATAGTCTTAACTGTATTATAAGATTCTTGGAGATACTTCGGCCATGAAGTTTCTTTTGGCCTATAGATGTGCACTTGTCCTAAGTCACTCCCTTGTTTTCAAGTCATTTGTCTATCTGAAAGCCCAATTCTGGCATTTTAGATATTGCCCTTTTGGGCCAACATTATTTTCAAAAACCGGTAATCAAGGTCATAACTTTAAGAGAACATAAAAAGCAATAGACAATTTTGTACTCATCCAAAAGTTAGGAGATTAAAACAAGTGTTAAAGTTATCCAAATTGTTACACAAAAGTTAATTTTCCATATATATTAGTTGTTTTGCAGCCAACACAAGGTGTATTTCCATAAGCAGTGAGCTGCTACCAATGAGATGAACCTCTTTGAAAGATTAACTGAAAAGTGGATCAACGAACTTACATTTCACATTTATAATTTAGAGAAGAACCTGAGAAAGAAACATTAAAATAATTCTGGGTACAGTAACTAACGAGTTACTCAAGTAACAAACAGAAATCATTTAACTTATCTGTACCTGACAGTCAAAGTGATCACAAAGTAAGCTCCTTAATAACTGCACCGAAACCAAGAACCTTTGTCTATTTTTTTCTGAGCTGCTGATCAAACTAAGAACGAGTTGCTGAGAATACTCGTTTCCTGCTCTTTCACAGGCGTAAAACTTTTGTAAACTTTCGGCTTTTATTTGAAAGGTAGAAAACCTTTCAAAAAGGACTGGATACTACTTCTTCTGTGACCTTAGGTATAATAAAATAAAGCCTTTGGAAAGATATAAAGAGACTCCAGAAATAACATGCATGTTTACATTCAACTAATGGAAGTCTGCCAGAATGCAGAAACGCCAATTTATTTGCTAGAAAGCTGAATTTGCATATTGATTTTAGTATTTCAACTCTGTGGTGACAGGAAGATTAATCTTGTTTTTTGGGGGACTTGGTTGCCAAGAGATTCCTCACCCTGCCCGCCCCCCTCCTCCCCAGCACGTCAGCCTTGTAGGAGTTTGTGTATACTGTGCTCACGCTTCTTGCCGCCTCAAGAAACTAACCACCAGCATCTAAAGTGGCTTCAGGAGTACCCTTGGTTTGGGAGAATGGTGGGGGGCAGGTGACCGAGGAAGGTGCACAGATGTAACAGGATTGCCCCTAACTCATGTGTTCGGCCCTCGGAACCGCTGGGGTTGGGTCCCGCGGAGCTGGGGCAGCAGTTGGGGAGCGGCGCTCAGGGAGCAGTAAGTGTGGGGGACTGGCTGGAGGCTCACCTTGCCGGGGACCCCACGGTGGTCTGTACTGCCCTGCCAGAAGCGCCTGCTGTAGCCTGCGATGTATCCGACCATCTTGTCCTGATAGGGGAAGTCCACTTTCCAGATCAGCGACCCGTAACCAAAAACCCACATCTTTTCTCGGCTCCGCTGCCGCAGCGGCTGTCGACACCTCCCGGTGCGTTTGCGGGCGAGGACTGCGCCCTTCCCGACGCAAGTAACCGTCAGCACCGGCGCAGGCTCAGGCGCGGTGGGTACGTCGCCTGTTTGGGGGCGCAAAGCACACTGGGACGTGTAGTTCGAGGACCGTTTTCCCACTCAGTCAAGGTTGTTTATTTCCTTGCTTAGGGTTATTAGGCGTTGACTCCTGTAGGCTAAACAGTGGATTCGTCTGCAGCCTCTCTAAATTACCCTTAAGTACTGGTGCGCGTGTACAGAGGACTACAGTACCCACAATCCTTTTCTGGGATTTGCGTCTCTGAGGTTGGACTGTGCGTCTTTTTCCAACCCGGGAGGTGGAAGAGTAGAGGAAGGGTAGGACTCGTGGCTGGTGTGGGCTTGATACGTAGAAGATATATGGGCACTGCAGTTGGCAAGTAGAAAGACATTTTGTTATGCTTTGAAAACTGGGTTTCTGTCCATGTAACTGCAGCCAGAGGAGTGCAAGCTGGGAATGTAACCCGTATTTGACTTTATATTTTTTAAAAATCTGCTTTTTCTACCTTTCAAATAAAAGCCGAAAGTTTACTGCAGAAGTTTTACGCCTGTGAAAGAGCGGGAAACGAGTATTCTCGGTAACTCGTTCTTAGTTTTATCAGCAGCTCAGAAAAAAGTAGACAAAGGTTCTTGGCTCCCGTACAGGCTTTGGAATCGATTTGGGGAACCTCCTAAAAGTGTATGCAGAACTTGGGGTCTGTGTCCAATATTCTGCGAGGAAACTTTATAAGTTTCATGAGTATCTCCCAACAGGTCAAGGATCCTAAAAAGTGTAAAATCTGCTGGTTTCAGCTACTCTTCCAAAATACTGTTTAGGAAGCTTATTTGGACAACTTATTGTTGTCCAAACTTATTTGGACAGCTTATTTGTTACCTAAAGGGAAGCCTTTCTAAATGGTTGCTCTTTATTGAAGGTTTCTTTTCCATGGCGTTAAGCTTTATAAAAATGCTAAAACACCCAGGTTCAAAGAGTATTATTTGAGCCCTTAAGAAATCAGCAGGCAACGGCTACAAAGAAAAACTTAGTTTAAGAATAACTTAGTCTTTTCATATTTTAACCAAGTTGTAGTTTTACATTGCCTGGAATGGTTAGTTTCCCAACCCCCAACTTCTGACATTTTAAACATACAGAAAAGCTAGAGAAAAAGAATATAGTGACCATATAATCTCCATGTGATTTTGCCAGTTGCCTTACTTTTTTCTCTGTATATACTTTTTAATCTAAAATATTTGAAGTTGTATGTGTTACGAATTTTCACTACTGAATATTGCTAAGAATTAGGACATTCTCCTAATAAGCACAGCGCCATTATCACATCTAGGAACATAAACAACAATTTTATCATCCTATAACTATTCTACATTTAAATTTCCTTAATTGTCTCAGAATTGCTTATCGGAACTGATTTCTTTTTCACCAGTCCCGGTTCCAGTTGAGGTTTATCAGTCATACTTGATTATTTATACTCTCTTTTAGTCTAGAACATAGGTTTTTAATAAAAGGAGATCTTATAAACAGCTTATTCATGTTAACAAGTTGGTATTAAGGGTTGAAGGGAATGATCCTGACACTGTAGTACATTTCTTTTCGGCTTCTCCTTCCCTCCTTAAGAAACTCAAAGGTATTACCGAGTTCTGATAATTTTTTCAGGTTAGTGCCTATTAATCTGGATACATTAACATTATTTGTATCTGTCAGAAAAGCCAGTAAAATTTGGAAAGGGATTGATACCTGTTTTCACTAGAATGTTGGTTTTCATGTCTTCAGAATAGTATTCTTGTGCATGTTTGGTTTTTTTCCTACATAGAAAAAATTGTCTCTTTTATTAGATGAATATGCTTATAAATCGCCCTCAAATGTATAATTTATTCTTTTTTGTGAACCTTGGATATAATGGTGGTGGCTAGAAGTTATGGTTCAAAAAGTATAGCTTAGCATTCAGGATTTTCCACAGTTGGCCTTCATCTACTTCTGTAACTTCACTTGCCTGCTGTTCTCTGTTTACCTAATCTTCCTGCCAAAGAGAACTAATTTGCTTCCTTTATTCATCGTCCTTTATTCACCCTTGTTTGTTCATTTACATAATTTTGGTTATGTTTTCCTTCTGCCTAAGAATGCTCTCCTGCCCATTTTCTCATTGTCAAATCCTCCCTATTCTTTAAGGGCCAGCTCCTGTCCTTCACAAGTTGAAGTAATTTCTCCCTTTTTTGACTACCTATGGCTCTTTATCTGAACTTCTCTTATGGTACTTCTACTTTTTATTTTGAATCATGTATTTATCATTTCTATGAGACTATACATAATGTGAGGTAGAATCTATGTCTGTGTCATCTTTATATCCTCCACATTGCTTATCATCTACTTAGTGCTCAGTAAATAAATGTTAACTGAATAATTAAATGTTATGTAATAAATAGCTTCACTTTCCTAGTAGTGGACCAATCAGATTAATCCATAGCTAACATTAGTTATTTGGGTCATTATAGAATCAACTACTGTAGGTACAGTTTTATATTTCAGTGTGACTATGGATAAGTTTAAATTTACTATAGGAAATACTGCATGCTTTCTTTTAACCTCTTTCCTCAAACTTTCCTTTTCTGGAAAATTATTTAGAATGTGGTTCTAGAAAATTTCTCACCTGTATTGGACTAGATATGTTGTTGACATTTCATGAACCACCTTATAAGGTCATTAGAAAAACAAAGAGAAAGGATGGGATCGAGGTATTACTGAAAGAGAGTACTACTTCTTGGGAGATAAACATCCTACTGAGAATCCTGAATTAGCCTAAACTTCCTCATAGTGTGACTAACAAGAAATTGTCTTTGTGAGAGTCATACGTTGAGAGTTATGCTCGACACTAGCTCCAGGGGAATTTGAAATGAACTTTGAAGGGAGGTAGTGAGGAAGAGGGCAATAGGCTGTAGAGGTGTTCCTGGGCTGGTATAGGAAAACTAGACTCATGATACTCTTTGTTCATTTTTTTTTTTTATTTATGTTATTTTTTTATTTTTATTTTTTTTTAAATAATTTATTTTATTTTAGTATCATTAACCTACAATTACATGGGCAATACCGTGATGATTGAACTCCCCCCATCACCAGGTCCCCCCCACCAACCCCACCACAGTCACTGTCCATCAGCGTAGTGAGATGAGAATCGCTACTTGTCTTCTCTGAGCTGTACAGTACCCCCCGTGCCCCCCCACCCTATGTCTGCCAATCGTAATGCCCCTTTTACCCTCTTATCCCTCCCTTCCCA
>JAQQAC010020896.1:45192245-45202663 GCA_029783875.1 Phataginus tricuspis | reverse complement strand
TCTTGAAATTGTTTAATCCCTCCGTCATATTTAAATGATAATCGTGCTGGATACAATATTCTTGGTTCGAGGCCCTTCTGTTTCATTACGTTAAATATATCATGCCATTCTCTTCTGGCCTGTAAGGTTTCTGTTGAGAAGTCTGATGACAGTCTGATAGGTTTTCCTTTGTAGGTGATCTTTTTCCTCTCTCTAGCTGCCTTTAATACTCTGTCCTTGTCTTTGATCTTTGCCATCTTGATTATTATGTGTCTTGGTGTTGTCTTCTTTGGGTCCCTTGTGTTGGGAGATCTGTGGGCTTCCGTGGACTGTGAGACTATTTCCTTCCCCAGCGTGGGGAAGTTTTCGGCAATTATTTCTTCAAAGACACTTTCTATCCCTTTTTCTCTCTCTTCTTCCTCTGGTACTCCTATAATGCGAATATTGCTACGCTTCGATTGGTCACAGAGTTCTCTTAATATTCTTTCATTCTTAGAGATCCTTTTATCTCTCTCTGCCTCAGCTTCTTTGTATTCCTGGTCCCTGTCTTGTAATTCCTTGATCGTGTCTTGAACCTGATTCAATCTGCTGTTGAGCCCTTCGATGGCTTGTTTCATTTCTGCATTGTCTTTCCTCACTTCCCTCACTTCCTCCCTCAGCTCTTGCACATTTTTCTGTAGATCTGTCAGCATGGCTATGACTTTTATTCTGAATTCTTTTTCTGGAAGACTGTGAATGTCCATTTCTCCAGATTCTTTCTCTGGCGTGGTGTTTGTCTGAAGCTTTGTCTGTATCATATTCTTCTGTCTTCTCATGACTGTAGAATTGGTTGTTGGTAGCAAAGAGAGATAAGAAAGGAGAGACAAGAAAAAAAAGAGATTTCTACTAATAATATAAAAGTATAAGGAGAGAGAGAGAAGGGAAAAGAAAAGAAAGAAAAAGAAAAGGCAGCAACACCTAAAAGAAAACAGCAAGAACAACAACAAAACAAAACAAAACAAGACAAAACAAAACCAAACCAAACAAAACAAAACAAAACAAAAAAAAAACAAAAAAAAACACCAAAAAGCCCACCGGGGTGGTTTCTGTGCGAATGCTGTAGGTGGCGCTATTGCTCCGCTATTCCAGAGCCGCGGCCACGTCGCTCCACACGGCCCTTTAAATCTGTGGCCGGGTGAGAATGGATGGGAGGCTGTTGAAAGAGAGGGAAAGAAAAAAGGAAAAGAAAGGGGAGAAAAAACAAAACAAAACAAAACAAAACAAAACAAACAAAAAAAAAAGCCACCGGGCGTGGGTTCTGCGCGAGTGCTGTAGGTGGCGCTGTTGCTCCACTATTCCAGCGCCACTATAGTTCTAGCTGGGTTGGAAACAATGGGAAGCTGTTGATCACCGTGAGGGTCTCAATGGCTGGCACTCTTTCCCAGTCGCCAGCTACGGGGTCCAAAGCTCCCCAGGACTCCCAGCGTGCTGGGCTCAGTTCGCGGGGCTATCCGGCCCCTCTACTGAGCTCCTGTCTCTTTAAGACCGCTGGGGTAGAGCGCGCGCTTTTCTTCCCCTTTTTCTCCTTTCTTTTTCCTTCCCGGAGCCTGCCGCGGGCAACTTGCACGTTCCCGGCTGGGACCCTGTGCCCTCTGTCCCTCCAATCTCCGCTACACCGCAGATCTCCACTCCCTCCTGGCTCTGAATCCTCTCCTCCCGCCGGAGCGCTGGGGGAGAGGGGCGCTCGGTCCGCTCGCGGCTCCGTACCTTACCCGCCTTGCCGGAACTCCCGCCGGAGTGCTGGGGTGGAGGGGTGCTCGGGGCTCAGACTTCCCCTGGCTCCCGGCTCTGAATTCTCTCCTCCCGCCGGAGCGCTGGGGGAGAGG
This sequence comes from Phataginus tricuspis, assembly GCA_029783875.1. Lineage (NCBI taxonomy): Eukaryota > Metazoa > Chordata > Mammalia > Pholidota > Manidae > Phataginus > Phataginus tricuspis. The sequence goes on along the minus strand of JAQQAC010020896.1, from coordinate 45,200,819 downwards.
AGCGCTCGGTCTGCTCGCGGCTCCGTACCTTACCCGCCTTGCCGAGACTCCCGTCGGAGTGCTGGGGTGCAGGGGCGCTCTCGTCTCGCTGGATCGTGTTTTCGTCCCGCCTCGCCGGATGCCGAGTACTCTGTCCGGCGTGTCTGGCCGCTGGAGCTCTGGGGGGGAGAGCGCTCGGTCCCACCGGATCGCCACCGGTCCGCCTCACCGGCTGCCAAGTTCTCACAGGTGTAGCTGTACGCTGTGCACTTTCCTGTGTATTCTGGTCTCTCTTTTAGGGATAGTTGTATTTGCTGTATTTTCGTGAATAAATATAATGTTGGGAGGAATTTTTCTGCTAGTCCGTTCAAGACGCCATATTCCCGGAAGTCCCCTCTTTGTTCATTTTAGTATATCCAGTCAATGTGACTTTTATTATGGAAAGAGAACCTTAGTGTTTAGCCCCTTCTGGAAAGGACCAGTAGGGGCAGGAAGACTAGGACTAGAATTACTACTTACCTTTATTCTTTTCAATAAATGTCCTTTACTCCTTTTCTAGCCTTTTGGGGTTTAGCTTTTTCCTAGAGAGAGCTATAAGTTAATTCTTGAGGCTGAGCATTGCTGGTAGTTAAATGGCCATCTTTGTATAATGGAGCACAGGTGTGGGGTTAACTGGAGGTGTTTAGCTCTCTCATAAACAGTAAGTGCATTTTGGTGAGGTATGAACAGGAAGGAGCTATGCAGACAACATTTCCAGAAAAGAAATGATAGAACACTTAAAACTAGCTTGATAATTTTAATAACATTTCAAGGAATTCCAGTTCCCCAAACATAGAGACCTCATGGTTTATACATGCCAAGAGGCTGTGGCTTAGCTGGTTGCTTTTTCCATTTTGGACTTTTCCTTAGCAGTTATATGAGAGATGCTAGACAGGCCCACTGCATTCAGCTAATCTCTAGAAGTGCAGTGTTATTTCATCAATGTTTTCTTTCTGCTTTGTTTTGTAGACTGGTCAAAAGAATGGATTTTACAGAGGCTTACTCTCACACGTGCTCCACAGCTGGACTTGCTGCCAGGGAAGGAAACGTTAAAGTCTTAAGAAAACTGCTCAAAAAGGGACGTAGCATTGATGTAGCTGATAACAGGGGATGGATGCCAATTCATGAAGCAGCTTATCACAACTCTGTAGAATGTTTGCAGATGTTAATTCGTGCAGGTAAAGTAAATTCAAGGTATGAGGGGTTGGGCCTATAAGCTGCGTGAATAAAACTTTAAAAAATGCTAATACATAATTTATTAACAACAGTATTTGTTTCCCTTCCTATAACCATAAAGTAGCGGCTTGTGCATTATTATTTTTTTTATTAAGGTATCATTAATATACAATCTTATGCAGCTTTCACATGAGAAACATGGTTGTTACTACATTCACACATATTATCATGTCCCCCACAAAAACCCCATTGCAGTCACTGTCTATCAGTGTAGTAAGATGCTATAGAGTCACTACTTGTCTTCTGTGTGCTATACTGCTTTCCCTGTGTTCCACCTACATTATATGTGCTAATCATAATACCCCTTATCCCCTTCTCCCTCCCTCCCCACCCATCCTCCCCACCCCCTTCCCTTTGGTAATGCTAATCTCTTGGAGTCTGTGAGTCTGCCTTCCTTCAGTTTTGCTTTGTTGTTATAGTCCACAAATGAGTGAAGCTATTTGGTATTTGTCTTTCTCTGCCTGGCTTATTTCACTGAGCATAATACCCTTCAGCACCATCCATGTTGTTGCAAAATAGTAGGATTTGTTTTCTTCTTACGGCTGAATAATATTCCATTGTGTATATGAACCACCTCTTCTTTATCCATTCATCTACTGATGGCACTTAGGTTGCTTCCATATCTTGGCTGTTGTGAATAGTGCTGCAATAAACATAGGGGTGCATATATCTTTTTGAATCAGGGATCTTGTTTTCTTTGGTTAAATTCCTAGGAGTGGAATTCCTGGGTCAGATGGTATTCCTATTTTTAGTTTTTTGAGGAACCTCCATGTTGCTTTCCACAATGGTTAAACTAATTTACATTCCCACCAACAGTGTAGGAGGGTTCCCCTTTCTCTGCATCCTCACCAACATTTGTTGTTCCTTGTCTTTTCGATGTTGGCCATCCTAACTGGTGTGAGGTGATATCTCATTGTAGTTTTAATTTGCATTTCCCTGATTAGCAATGTTGAACATCTTTTCATGTGCCTATTGGCCATCTGAATTTCTTTGGAGAAGCATCTGTTCAGATCCTCTGCCCTTTTTTATTTATTTTTTATTAAGGCATTATTGATATACACTTTTATGAAGGTTTCACATGAAAAACAATGTGGTTACTACATTCACCCATATTATTGAGTCCCCCACCATACCCCATTGCAGTCACTGTCCATCAGTGTAGTAAGATGCCACAGAGTCACTATTTGCCTTCTCTATGCTACACTGTCCTCCCCATGAACCTCCCCACACCATGTGTGTCAATCATAATACCCCTCAATCCCCTTCTCCCTCCTTCCCACCTGCCCCCCCACCCCTCCCCTTTGGTAACCGCTAGTCCCTTGCAGTCTGTGGGATTATTGCTGTTTTGTTCCTTCATTTTTGCTTCGTTGTTACACTCCACAAATGAGAGAAATCATTTGGTACTTGTCCTTCTCCATCTGGCTTATTTCACTGAACATAATATCCTCCAGCTCCATCCATGTTGTTGCAAATGGTAGGATTTGTTTCTTTCTTATGGCTGAATAGTATTCTATTGTGTATATGTACCACATCTTCTTTATCCATTCATCTACTGATGGACACTTTAGTTTGCTTCCATTTCTTGGCTGTTGTAAATAGTGCTGCAATAAACATAGGGATACATATGTCTTTTTGAATGTGAGAACTTGTATTCTTTGGGTAAATTCCTAGGAGTGGAATTCCTGGGTCGAATGATATTTCTATTTTTAGTTTTTTGAGGAACCTCCAAATTGCTTTCCACAGTGGTTGAACTAGCTTACACTCCCACCAGCAGTGTAGGACGGTTCCCCTTTCTCTGCATCCTTGTCAGCATTTGTTATTCTTAGTCTTTTTGATGCTGGCCATCCTTACTGGTGTGAGGTGATATCTCATTGTGGTTTTTATTTGCATTTCCCTCATGATTAGCAATGTGGAGCATCTTTTCATGTGTCTGTTGGGCATCTGAATTTCTTGTTTGGAGAAGCGTCTGTTCAGATCCTCTGCCCGGTTTTTAATTGGATTATTTGCTCTTTGGGTGTTGAGGCATGTGAGTTCTTTATATATTTTGGATGTTAAGCCCTTGTTGGATATATCGTTTATGAATATATCTTCCATACTGTGGGTGCCTTTTTGTTCTACTGATGGTGTCCTTTGCTGTACAGAAGCTTTTTAGTTTGATGTAGTCCCATTTGTTCATTTTTCCTTTTGCTTCCCTTGCCCAAGGAGATGTGTTCAGGAAGAAGTTGCTCATGTTTATATTCAAGAGATTTTTGCCTATGTTTTCTTCCAAGAGTTTTGTGGTTTCTTGACTTACATTTATGTCTTAGATCCATTTTGAGTTTACCTTTGTCTATGGAGTTAGACAATAATAATCCAGTTTCATTCTCTTACATTTAGCTGTCCAGTTTTGCCAACACCAGTTGTTGAAGAGGCTGTCATTTCACCACTGCATATCCATGGCTCTTTTATCATATATTAATTGACCATATATGTGTGGGTTTATATCTGGGCTCTCTATTTTGTTCCACTGAGGGTCTGTTCTATCTATGGGTCTGTTCTTATGCCAGTACCAAATTGTCTTGATTACTGTGGCTTTGTAGTAGAACTTGAAGTCAGGGAGCGTAATCCCCCCAGCTTTATTCTTCCTTCTCATGATTGCTTTGTCTATTCAGGGCCTTTTGTGGTTCCATATGAATTTTAGAACTATTTGTTATAGTTCATTGAAGAATGCTGTTGGTATTTTGATAGGGACTGTATTAAATCTGTTGATTACTTTAGGCAGGATGGCCATTTTGACAATACTAAGCTGTCCTATCCATGAGCATGGTATATATTTCCATTTATTGGTGTCTAATTTCTCTCATGAGTGTCTTGTAGTTTTCAGGGCATAGGTCTTTCACCTCTGGATAATAGCCTGGTGGGTTTTCCTTTGTATATAATCTTTTTTCTCTCTCTGGCTGCTTATAATACGCTGTTGTTGTCCTTGATCTTTGCCATTTTAATTATTATATATCTTTTTGTTGTCTTTTTTGGGTCCCTTGTGTTGGGAGATCTGTGCACCTCCATGGCCTGAGAGGCTATCTCCTTCCCCAGATTGGGGAAATTTTCAGCAATTGCCTCCTTAAAGACACTTTCTGTCCCTTTTTCTCTCTCTCCTTCTTTTGGCACCCCTGTAATGTGAATATTGTTCCGTTTAGATTGGTCACACAGTTCTCTTAATATCCTTTCATTCCCAGAGATCTTTTTTTCTCTCTGTGCTTCAGGTTCTTTGTATTCCTGTTCTTTAATTTCTGTTTCATTTAACATCTCCTGTACCCCATCTCATCTGCTTTTAAATCCCTCCATTGTATGTTTCATTTCAGGTACTGCATTTTTCAAAGTTTCTCTCTCTTTCTTGAAACCTTCCCTGAGATCTTGAATATTTTTCTGTAGCTCCATGAGCATGTTTATGACTTTTATTTTGAAATCTTTATCAAGAAGGTTGGTGATTTCTGTTTCACTTAGCCCTCTTTCAGGTGTTTGATGAGGGATTTTGGTTTGAACAAGGTTCTTTTTCTGCTTCATATTCCTAATGAATAATATGGAGTAATAACTTTGTGTAGGTGGCACTCTCTAGTGCCCAGAAGCTCTATTCTCTGGAGCTGCCCAGCCCTTGGAGCGATGACGGGCACTGCCAGAGGCACTGCATCGGTGCCTGCCAGAGGGAAGAGCTCTTTACAACTTCCCAGCTGTACTTCCTGCCTCCACCGCCATGGCCAGTGGGCTGAGTGCGCAGGGAGGAGCCTCTGTGTTATGCCCCTGTATCTGCCATTGGTGGGACCGCCCTCTTGGTGGGGTAGCAGGTTTGCAGGCCAGGAGATGGAGCAGCAGTCTTCATATTGTGGTGGGGTGCCTCAATGTGTGTCGCCAGCCAGGGAGATGGAGCCCCTGAAAGTTCCCAGCCTGCTGGGCTGAGTGTGCTGGGACAGTTTTTATTTTGTCCACCTGTTCCTTCTTGTGAGCAGCAATCTCTGTGTGATATTTGCCCCTTTAGTAGCCCTCTCGCTGTTGGGAAATCTTTCAAAGTGCCTGCCTTTCTTTTGTCCCAGAGCGGCTTGTTGTGGTACCTGTTCTCCACAAGCAGCTGGAATCTCAGTCTTTCCAAGTATTCCACCTGTCTTTGCTTTCCACCGCACTAATCTCCAGAGCACCATGTAATCTAGGTTCTTGATCCTGGAGACAATCTCCCCAGCTTAGTGTTCAGCAGTCCTAGACTTCTACCCCATCCCCACTCCGTTTTTCTTCTTCCCAACAGTAAGCTGGGGTAGAGGGAGGGCTTTGGTTCTGCCGAATTGCAGCTGTGCTACTTTACCTTTTTCCGTTATGTCTTCTCTTTTCCCCAGATGTAGGCAGTCTGTTCTGCAGTCTTCTTTCAGGTTGCTCTTTCAGCATTAGTTGTATTTGCTGTGTTTTCATGTTATGTGTGGTTTTGGGAGGAGGTTTCTGTCTGACTTATCACGCCGCCGTCTGTAAGCCAATCTGGGCTCTCCTCAATACTTCCCTTATTTATTTTTATAAATTCTTTGTTATTCTTCCCTGCCGTTCCCAATCCTTATCAACTTGAGTCACTTTACCAGCCTACAACCAACCAACCAACCAACAGTATACTTTATTGGCATTTATATTAGAATTTTAATAAATTTATTAATTATTTTGGGAAGAATCAACATCTTTATAATAATTGAAATTTCCCATTTAGGAGCTATCTGTATCTATATATATCTGTGTGTTCATTGTTTTTCATGTCTTAACCTTATAGTTTTTTTTTTTTTATTAAGGTATCACTGATATACACTCTTATGAAGGTTTCACCAGAAAAACAATGTGGTTACTACATTCACCCTTATTATCAAGTTCTCCCCCCATACCCTATGCAGTCACTGTCCATCATTGTAGTAAGATGCCACAGAGTCCCTACTTGTCTTCTTTGTGCTACACTGTTTTCCCCGTGACCCCACGCACACCATGTGTACTAATCATGATACCCCACAGTCCCCTTCTTCCTCCCTCCCCACCCACCCTCCCTCACCCCTCCCCTTTGGTAACTGGTAGTCCCTTCTTGGAGTCTCTGAGTCTGCTGCTATTTTTTAACCTTATAGTTTTGTGTATATCTGAGTAAAGGTCAGCTTCTGGATAATCTGGGAAACACTGTTTTTGTGATATGAACTTTGTAACTACCCTATGTTGCAGCTTAGTTGTACATCTTATTGTTTAAGGCTGTTTTCTTTTAGTGTACTTACAAGCTCTTATTTGAATATTAGTCTGTCACCTTCATCAGTGAGTTGCAATTATAAGAATCACTTAAAACATGATTATTTTAGTCAGGAACATTAGTTTTAATTCTGTCATTTCAAGAAAATATATTTAAAGTCAAAAATTTTTTAAATTTTTTCTTGTTAATTACTACAATCAGAAATACCTTCATCATTCACCTTATAGCCCATTCTTTTATTGTGGATTTAGGATTTTATTGTTTTGGAAGCAAAGGTAAGAAATTCACTTTTAATACTATATTTTGCTGTGGAGCCACAAAAATTTTAATGTAGACTTTTTTTTTTACATAATTTGAATGTTACAAACCTTGAGATTTTTGTTAACAAATAAAGCCCAGAAACCTTAAAGTAAATTAACTCTTAAGTTTCTTATAAATTGTGTGTGACTGATTTCTTTGGGGTACATTTTATTATTTTAGAAATACAGTCTTCACTAACTGTTAAGACAGAGGAGTTTTTAAAACTGACTTTATTAGTTGACTACAAGGAATTAATGCTAGAGATGAGACCATTTCCCTCAGAAATTTAGAAATAAAAAAATCAATTTGTTAATATTTCAGTAAGTCTTGCATAAGCAAATCTTTGGTGCTGCATCCCCTTTAGGTTTTGCTTTTTGTGTTACTTTCAACTCCTACCACTCCCCTTCCCCCACCTATCAAAAATTAGAGAACAGAGACTCAGTGTGTGGGCAGAATTTGTGTGTTAAGAATAAGAGAGCTGTTCACACTGTGACACATGATTTTTCTAAAGAGTTTTAAACCCTGAGATCTTCCATTTGTAATTATGTTTTAATATTTCATTAAATTCTTCTTGGAAACTTTTTGTTTTTTAATTCCAAGAGATAAAAGTGATACCTTCTAGTTGATGGTTTTTTTTCTTTTCTTTTTACTTAGATTCATCTGAAAACTACATTAAGATAAAGACTTTTGAAGGCTTCTCTGCGTTACATCTTGCTGCAAGTCAAGGACATTGGAAGACCGTACAAATTCTTTTAGAAGCTGGGGCAGATCCTAACGCAACTACTTTAGAAGAAACCACGCCACTGTTTTTAGGTGAGGTGTGCTATTTGTGGTATAGGTGCTATTTCTTATTTATTTTTTGCTGAAGAAACTAATTTAAATTTCCCCTCAAGCTGTTGTCCTTATAATAGGTTCTTTGGCAAATAATAAACTGTCACTTCTTTGATTCTAAAACCAAAACAGTATTTTAAAATGTCCCCCCCCCCTTGTTTTCCACCCTTGGGTGATGACATCTAGGACTATATTTAAAGGTTAATATAAAGTTGTAAAATCTGTTTTGAATTGTGGTCACCATCATTGTTGTTCTCAGTGTTGTCCTGAAGACCAGGTAGAGCTTAAATTGTTAGCAATAGTTATGAGGTTACCTGTGCATGTGTTATGTTTGCTTTTGCTTTTTCTTTGCATTAAGAAATTAATTTCAGAAGGTTTTATGGAAGAAATCACCTGCTAATCCTTAATGCCAATTGGTTGCCTGTATGAATCACTATTCATACTTCTTTATTTTGAACTATTTTTAATTCCTTCAGGACAAAGGCCAGATTCTAAAGGGCATACTTCCAATAACCTGTCTTTTTTCCTTCCTTCTCTCCCTTTGATCCTGTCTTCAGGGACAGTGCGGCCCATAATGTTTAGTGGGACATGAGAAAATTAAGAGAAGAAAACATTTGTATAGAATCAATATATATGGACTACACTTTTGGTCCTGCTATGTATAATTTGTATGTTAATTTATTTACTGTATGCTTCAGTTTCCTGATAAAATGAGAGTAATAGTACCTGTGTAGTCTTTATTGGGCTGATAATAAAATGAGATGTCTATGACAGTAATTTTTTCCTTGTGAACTTAAAAATATCTGTTTTTAAAGTTTATGTAGAGTAGAATTCATTTTTTAGTCTAATTATGTTTCTGTTTTATATATGCATAAAATGATGTAATGAAAACAACAATCAAGACACAGAACAGTTATATCACCACCCCAAAATTCAATCATGCTGCCTATTTTTTTTTT
>JAQQAC010020896.1:45083241-45182430 GCA_029783875.1 Phataginus tricuspis | reverse complement strand
CTTTTTCTCTCTCTTCTTCCTCTGGTACTCCTATTATGCGAATATTGTTCCCTTTGGATTGGTCACATAGTTCTCTTAATATTCTTTCATCCTTAGAGATCCTTTTGTCTCTCTCTGCCTCACCTTCTTTGTATTCCTGGTCCCTGTCTTGCAATTCCTTGAACGTGTCTTGAACCTGATTCAATCTGCTGTTGAGCCCGTCTGTGGCTTGTCTCATTTCTGCATTGTCTTTCCTCACTTCCCTCACTTCCTCCCTCAGCTCTTGCACATTTTTCTGTAGATCCGTCAGCATGGCTATGACTTTTATTCTGAATTCTTTTTCTGGAAGACTATGCATGTCAATTCCTTCAGATTGTTTCTCTGGTGTGGTGTTTGTCTGAAGCTTTGTCTGTATCATATTCTTCTGTCTTCTCATGACTATAGAATTAGTTGTTGGTCGTTGTCACGTATGTTCGCTGGGCTCTTTATGACTTTAAAAAGGAAAGAGAAGAGAGGAGAGAAAAGAAAAAAAGAAAACAGAGAAGAAAAAAAATCCTTCTACTAATAAAAAAAGTAAAAAGAGAGAGAGAAAAAGGAAAAGAAAGAAAGAAAAAGAAAAAGCAGCAACACGTAAAAGAAAAACAACAACAACAACAACAAAAAAAAACAGAAACAAAATAAAAACAAAAATACGCCCACCGGGCATGGTTTCTGTGTGAATGCTGTTGGTGGCGCTATTGCTCCACTATTCTAGAGCCGTGGCCACGTCGCTCCACACGGCCCTTTAAAGTTGTGGCTGGGGCGAGAGTGAATGGGAGGCTCTTGAAAGAGAGGGAAAGAAAAAAAAGGAAAAGAAAGGGGAGAAAAAACAATAACGAAAAAAATAAAATCCCCTGGGAGTGGGTTCTGTGTGAATGCTGTAGGTGGTGCTGTTCCTCCACTATTCCAGAGCCATGGCCACACTGCTCCGCAAGGCCCTTTATAGCTCTGGCTGGGTTGGGAACGAATGAGAAGCTGTTGATCTCTGTGGGGGTCTTAATAGCAGCCACCCTTTCCCAGTCGCCAGCTGAGGGGTCCAAAGCTCCCCAGGACTCCCAGTGTGCTCGGCTCAGCTTGCGGGACAATCCGGCCCCTCTACTGAGCTCCTGTCTCTTTACGACCGCTGAGAAAGAGCGCGCGCTTTTCTTCCCTTTTTTTTTTCCCTTCTTTTTCCTTCCCGGAGCCTGCCGCGGGCAACTTGCACGTTCAGGGCTGGGACCCTGTGCCCTCTGTCTCTCCAATCTCCACTACACCGCTGGCTGTGTGTCGGCGCTCCCGGCGCAGACTTCAACTCCCTCCCGGCCCTGAATCCTCTCCTCCCGCTGGAGCGCTGGGGGAGAGGAGCACTCGGTCCCTCCGGGGTCGCAGCTCTGTACCTTACCCGCCTTGCCGGGACTCCCGCCGGAGTGCTGGGGTGGAGGAGCGCTCTGGTCTCGCTGGGTCGCGGCTCTGTCCTGCCTCGCTGGGTGCCGAGTCCTCTCTCCGGAGTGTGTGACCGCCAGAGCTCTGGGGGGGAGGAGCGCTCGGTCCGCCGGGGTCGTGGCTCCGTACCTGACCCACCTTGCCGGGACTCCCGCCGGAGTGCTGGGGTGGAGCAGCGCTCTGGTCGGGCTGGGTGCCGAGTCCTCTCTCCGGAGTGGCTGACCGCCGGAGCTCCATACGCTGTGCACTTTCCTATGTATTCTGGTCTCTCTTTTAGGGATAGTTGTATTTGCTGTATTTTCGTGAATAAATATAATGTTGTTGGGAGGAATTTTTCTGCCGGTCCGCTTACGTCGCCATCTTCCCGGACGTTTTCTACAGGAGATTTTTTAATGTGAAAGAGCTAGAGCCACATTCCAGACTAGCTGGTTTTCCTTTGAACTCTGGGTGTTTTGTGTGTGAGTTCATTTAGCTATTATCTTTTACCAGTCAATGGGCATAGGCAGCTGTGGGATTTTTGCAATGCTGCTTCCTTCTGTGGCAGCAGAGACAGACTAGTCTTAAAAAATACAGCTTCTTTGTGTGATACCTTGTTTAAACTCAGCTTTTCTGACTTTCAGATTTTAACTGAGTCCAGGGATGTTCTACTGGATCTTATCTCTCGGCTAGGAATTTATGTTTTGGACCTTAGAGGAGTCTCACACCACTGAGAAGTTTACTTTGCTAAATCTCTTGCTGAGATGTGCAGCTAAGACATCTTCTCTCCCCTTCCTCTCACAAGTACCCAAGATTAACCTCCATTCTTTTGGAAGCTCTTCTGCTATTTTTTGTCTAGAGTTTTAGCTGGATCATATTTTGCTAAAAAGTAGAACGATTTTTTAATTTCTTATTTTCTTTGCTGATTTTGGATTAATTGCTTTTGGATGCTTTCCAAGAAGAGGAAGAGGAAATTCTTACTTTACAGTATTTAAATAGGATGTCTGTATTAATTTTAAAGTGATTCTTGATTCCAATTCTTGATTTATTTTTGCAATAATTTAATATTCTAGTATATGGTAGAAATAGACTTAGATGAGCTTTCTCCCAGCACCATTCCCACCCTGCCCCTACAGTGCAATCTCTGTTCTCTTTAGGTACCACTGAGCAGTGCTACTCAAAATATCACTCTGTTCATATAAGAGGGTTGAGCCAGAATGAAAATCAATGCACGACTTCCTTCATCAGAGAAGTTTTGTTTCAAGAAAAATGTCAGCTGGACTAAACAGTGTGCTTAGGGACATAATTGATTTGCTTTTACATTCAGGTCAGAATGTCTTACTTTGTTGAAGACGTCATAACAGTTTGCAGATTGACAATACTGAGTAACACTGTTGTACAATACATATATGTGGCTATCAAACTGGATCATTACATGCATAATTATTATTGTCATTAGCCAATTAATTGTATAGGATTTTCACTGGTTAGTATGGCTGAAATAGAAGTGTTGTTCCTATATAAATAGGAGTCCTTGGGATAAAGGATAGTTTGCCATATACTTTTTCTCTGAGCGGGACGTCTCGGTGTAATGTTTTATTATTTCTCTAAGCCATACTTTGGAGATCATACTTGAAGAGGTAACTCCTATAAGGAGAATACTGCTATATGGATGTTGCAGAAATACGACTTGGATAATTGCAGGAAGTGTTACAAAACTCAGTGTTACAGCTCTAGAAGAAGACATAAGTTTAGGGCTGTGCTATCTAAATCAAATGTTTCTCCTGATTCTCTTGATGGGAAGACATGGAAAAATAATCATTAATAGAAAAGTAAGTGGAATTTTAAGTTTTTGTAAGATTTTCATGTGACTGAAGGATGTTTTTCTATATATGGTCTCTGATTTCCGATTGGCCATTAAGTTTCTATCTGTCAGAAACCATGAGACATGTCAGTCGCAGCATGTAGAATTGGATTGAGGTATTCAGTATAACTTTTTTGTTATATTCCTAATATTCCTGTTAGTATACATCTTAAGATTGTTAGCCGTTGGTGAGACATAAGGTACTTCATAAGAAAGAAGTATAACATTTCATACAACTTTAGAAAAAAAGTTTTCTGAACATCAGTAAAATACTACATCTTAGACTAAAGTAGAACGATTTTTTAATTTCTTATTTTCTTTGCTGATTTTGGATTAATTGCTTTTGGATGCTTTCCAAGAAGAGGAAGAGGAAATGCTTACTTTACAGTATTTAAATAGGATGTCTGTATTAATTTTAAAGTGATTCTTGATTCCAATTCTTGATTTATTTTTGCAATAATTTAATATCCTAGTATATGGTAGAAATAGACTTAGATGAGCTTTCATGTCCAAGACACATTATAGGAATATATCTGAATATACAGAGAGTGGCTTGAAACTATATATATGTCCTCGATGGGAAAGCCTTACTTTGTAACCATTCTAATTATAAACTTTAGTTATAAACTAAATGTGGACAGTTCTACTTACCCAGTGACATTCTTAAAACAAATCTGTATCCTTGCCAGTCACATTGCCTAAGTGAAGGGTTGCAACTAATGTGTGCTGTCAGTGGAGTTTGTATAGTACTTTCATAGTCCTGCTATCTTGGATATAGGTAAAGCCTCGGAAAATGATAAACTCTGAAGTCCCATAAAATAAATTAGCAACACTAGAAAAAAAGTCCCCTGTCATTGCAGTCTGGTTTTTTTCTGAGTGCCACCAGGTGTCAGTATAACCATAGGACCAGGAAATACTCCAGTAAGTAAGTGGCTTATGAATGTTCTCAATGTATTTAGAAGTTTTATACATATTAGTATAGAGTAGAGAGATTATTTTTGAGTGTATATAAAGATGAAGTGCATAATGGAGAATAGAGTACATGTAGAACTTAAAAAGAAAGCTTGACATTCACATATAAATCAAATGTACTAATAGAACACATAGGTGATCTCTGATACTCTCAGCCAACATACTGCAATAACTAGAGGAGATGGACAGGGTGTGGTTAAATTGTTCATTATAGCCTCACTAACTGTGATGCTTTTCTATAGAAATACTGTCAAAATCTGAGCCTAAAAGTGAAAGAGAGTATTTCTAGATTATAGCTGTAACACTCAGCTCACTGCAGTATGCATTTGGTACAGAACTTGTCTACAGTAGCTCCCTAGAACACACAGTCTCATTAGGCATTTCTCTAAAAGAGCATTCAGTTGGATAATTACATTTTTACAAATTCCTCTTTTAAAAACTTGTTCTTTAGTGAATGCTGCATTAAATAATGATCATTTTTTACTATTCTTAGGGTTCACTATTCCTCATTAGATTTATGACTTACATATTTGTCCCAGATGAGACTCCTGTGTTGAATCCATGCCTTCATGAAGTCTTCATGTGGGGCTTGTGACTACACTCAGTGTGCTACATGCCTCAACTGAGTTTTCATTTTCATTGGAAGTTTTGTGTAGGTCACAGGCTGCTTCCAGTTCCTTGATTTTGTCACTGAGAATATGTTTTCCCAGATTACTTTTTCTTGCTTTCTCCTTTTCCTCTCTAATTTAGGAAATGGAAGAACTTGTTTCTTCAAAGATACAAAATGTCTGCCTACAAATTATTGCGGGAAATGGTGTTCTCATGTCATTCTTGCTTTCTTAAGACTTTTGCCCTTATAGGTTCCTTAGGACTATAATATGACCTGTTATAGGTGGGGCAGTGTTCCTACCTGCTGAGCTTCTGGTTTTTCTTCTCTACTGTCTCAGCTGGAGTCTTACAGAAAATACCTGTTTGGATTGAAGGGAAGAAAGTCTCCCATCATCCCCTTCTGTGTACCCTAGAAGCTTTGAGCTCTGCCTTCTTAAATGGGGTGTTTTATTTCATTCTTATTTATCCTTGGGTTCTAATCTCTATTGCATGCCAGTGTAATACCAGAACCTATTATTCTACTTTGTTTTTCTCTCTGGGAATCCACAGTACCTTTCTAGGTTCTAGAATTACTTCCTTTCTTTCCTTGAACACTTACCCCAAGCCATGGGAGCCACAACTAATGGCCTGGCTCCCTATCTGCATTGCCAGGAATGAATCTTGGAGGTAAATATGCCTAGTATTCTAGGTTAAATTCAAATTCAGTAAAATTCCAAACTTTGGACCAGTGCTATTCAGTAAAATTTGAAAATGTCCTTTATCTATACTGCCAGGTATAATAGTCACTAGCCCCTTGTGGCTCTTGAGCACCTCAAATGTGAATAATTTGATTGATGTGCTCAAATTTTAATTTTAGTTAATTTAAATGTAAACAGTCACATGTGGCTATTGGCTTCTGTATTGGAGAGTTCAGTCTTCATATATCCTTAACTGAGCAGTAGTTCTCTCCTATGTTTGAAATATTTGTCTCCTTTGGCCTACCAGATGGGTGCCACTCGGGGAGGTGAAGGAGCAAAGAAACAACAGTTTAGCCAATCAACTTTGTTTATCAGTGGGTAGAAGTTGCAGCTGAATTTCCCACATTATCCTCAGTTGATTAGGTGATTATCAGGGTTCTACGCTCTTTACTGGGCTTAGTTCCTACTATCAAGTGCTTACCATCTAATTGGGGATATTACAATAATCAGAATTGAAGGCAAACTGTAAGTGCCATTGAGAGGCACACAGTATGAAGGTTAGTTCTGTCCTAATTACTGTTATTCTGCTGTAGATTCATCTACTTGTTTCCTCCCCTTCTCCCTGTTTCTTTTTACGCATTTAAAATTAATATACAAAATGTGACTTTAAGATAATATTAGTGAGTAAGTAGGACAGTGTTCAGTTAAATTTTTATTCTGATAATGTTTTTTAAAATTCACATTTATGCACATTAGGAATATTTCAGATATTAAAAATGTTTTGGAATGCCCATTTGAAATTTTCTTCAGAATTTATGGCAGTCTTTTTTTTTTTTAACTTCACAATTTCCATGAGCATATACAAAAGTATAGAGAAAAATATAATAAATCGCCATATATCTAACACCCAGCTTCAGTAGTTATTAACTCAGGGCCAATCTTGTTTCAGTTATAGCTCTACTCACTGTTCCTACTCCATTATTTTGAAGGAAGGCCCCATTCATCATATAATTTAAAACATAAATGTTTGTGTGTGTATGTCCAAAGGACAAAGATCTTTTTAAAAAAAATCACAATAACACTACGATTGCTCCTAAAAATAACTAATTCATTAGTATCACCAAATATCCAGTCAGGTTTGGATTTCTCTGATTGTTACATGTGTGTGTGTGTGTGTGTGTGTGTATTTCTCAGTTTGTTGAAATCAAGATCTGTTTAAGGTCTCTGCATTGCAATTAGTTCACCCTTATGTCTCTGTTAATATAGTGTTTCTTCCCTTCTACTTCATGTAATGTTTATTACCTGTTCATATATTGATTCTAGAACAAAGTGTTGAGTGGGTGAGTGGTCAGTGATCTTTTAACCATCTGCTGGGATTGATAATGGTGTTCTAAAAGATTGTAATATATTTGCAAGAGTTGAATAAATCTTCCTTTGTTTACTAGATGCCATTTTGTGCACAGATTGTTACTGGTACTCATTTGTGCAAATGTCATTTGAACATTCTGATTGGGAGACATTATGATGTTGCTACATATTGTATTATGCTATTGACACAGAGATAAGAATATAAGGGGACTTATAGTTTTATGCTGCTGAAATGCCTGGTCCTACCTATTTATACCCAGGAAGTAGTTTCTCTTTCCTCCTCCTCTTCTTCCTCTCTTTTGTCTTCAAAATATCTTATAGGATACTTCTCATGTATATGGTAATCTTAGTATCATGTAGAAATTTGTTTCATTTGAGAATATTCACAAATCACTGTTTGCTCAGAATCACTTGAATTGTGAAAATGCTTCTAAATTGAAGAAAGTTGCCACATTGTTCAAAAAAAGAAAAGAATATAAGTACTACACTGCATATAAGTACATAGGTATATGGTTTAATAATAATATTCAAGTTTAATAATATTCCCTCAAAGCATATAATTCTCTAGCCTTACCATAATGATTAGGCTGCTGAAATATTTTGCAGTAAAACATTTTAGTAGGCTTCTGGGGTATGATTGATAATGACTGTAAACACATGCACTTAAATTATAGCTGCATAATCCAAATTTAGGTGAATAGTGATTAATTGCCAATAAAGACTTTGCTGGGATTGAATCATTGCAAAGTGTAAAGAATCTGTGAACACTGATGAGTGTAAGGATTTGTCGTTGGATTGGGAGGAGGGCATTGAGTTGTGGTAGTTGATGGCTGTGAGTGCAAAGTCATTGACTGTTTATAGCCCCTGCTATGGACAGGCAGAAAGCATGCAGTCTGTTCTCTTGGAATTTGTAACAGCCTGTCAGGGTTTGTTATTGACTCTAACTGTAGCCTATTCTTACTGGGACACAAGAGAATGAACAAATGATACTATTTAAACAGTCTAAAGAAATGTCTTTAGTGCCTGTGAAAACTCATACAACAAATGCAAAGACAAGGGTATAAAGGTTCTGTGTTAATATTGAGTTCTGTTTATAGGCCCCGGATGTTTTTTAAAGAGAGGAAAATCTGGCAAGTGAATGGCTCTTTACATAGACCATGGAAAGAGGATTATGGGCTTTGGCGACTCCTTTTTTTGGGAATGGAAAATAGTGTATATGTTAGTACAACCAACTGGCAAGATCAATATGGCTGTGGAAGAGAAAAAGTAAAACATGTTTATTTAAACCAGTAAAACTGGTTGAAAGTTATCTTGGAGGAAGTCAATTGCACTATAGGACTTGCTGGGGCCTGAAGGCATATTGTAAGTACAGATGCCTATGGAATTTTAGGGACTGTTGAGGAAAGCTAAACCCAGTCTAAAGGGGCAGCCACCATTTTTTTTAGTACAATGTTGCCATATTTCAAGATACTCCAAATATGGGTATCTGGATCTTTTTTTTTTTTTTAATGTAAACTTTCCCAATTTTTAAGTGCTAGCTCAATGATAAAATTAAGCAAATTAACAAAACCAAATAAAACTGTGTGAACCAAATAAAACATATCTGGAGCTAGAATCCAACTGTTAAGTTTTCAGTTTATGACCCTCAGTAGAATATATTCATTTCTTACTTACAGAATGAAAACTAATGGATAAAAGCATACCTTTTGATCCCAAGAAAGATGATTTCAGAGCTCTGGCCTTTCCTAAGCATAGCAGATCTCTTTGATCATAGTGAGAAAGCAAGATTGTGTCAGCAGATATTTGAACCATCTGTCTGCCCTGTAGTGTTGCTTAGTTGCAACTTATTCAGTATTTATTATATATATGCTCCTATAGTCTGGGCTATAATTCAGGATCTGAAGTCTCATTATAGGGAAATGCTGTAAAAAATGCCATCACACAAGTTTTTTTACTGGAATTTCTATATTATAGCATTGAAGTGTAATTTTGAATTGTTCTTTGGGTCTAAATTGTTTAAAGGCAAATATTAAAAGGAGCTTGAAGACTGTGAGCCTTGAGTCACAACAGCAGAAGTATCATCATGTGGTGAAAAATATTTAGACTTTGGAATAAGCCAATACCAAAACATCACTGTACAAATTTTTGAAGTGCTGTATCCACTTGAAAAAAAAATATTTTCAATGAAATAAACTAGTAAATTTAAGCTGAAAAGGAGGCATCCATCACAAATACCATTTTTTTCTATTTTTACTAATTGTATAAAAAATAATAAATTTTAAAAAGAAAAAATCGCCCCTTACCCTGCACATTTTTATCTTTCAGAGTTCCCTGCAATTCTGTATGTATAGGTATTTTATATAGTTTATACAGAAATTTTAATAGACATTTTATAATTTTAGTAGACACTTTATTCTTTATATAATTCATCATAAATATATTAAATTTGCATTATTAACTTAATCTGCTGTGTAAGCATCTTGTTTTACATTTTAATACTACCTTACTATAGTTAATTTAGATACTATTTAATAGTCAACTGAAGTTACTATATCATAATTCTGCACATTTAGGTTTTTTTATATTTAATCACTAGTTACTTCATGTTTTTTAAAAAACTGAAATTTTTCCACACAGTAAAATTTCAATGCTAAATAATAAATAAGCATTTTATGACACTCTCATATTAAACTCATTACTTAGGAGAAATGTGATAAATCATCACAAGGACACTATTTGCATAACAGATTTGCTTATTTAAGAAATATTTCCATGTTTTGATTTTTTCCTATATCTGTTTATTTATTTTGATATTTTCCCATATCTGTTTATTTCTTGTGTTTTCTTTTTTTTTTACCTAACCTTTTTTTAAAAATTTTTATTGAGGTATTATTGATAATGCACTCTTACGAAGGTTTCACATGAAAAAACAATGTGGTTACTACATTTACCCATATTATCAAGTCTCCACCCATAACCCATTGCAGTCACTGTCCATCAGTGTAGTAAGATGCCACAAATTCACTATTTACCTTCTCTGTGCTACACTGTTTTCCCCATGACCTCTCACACCATGTTTACTAAACATAATACTCCTCAATCCCCATCTCCCTCCCTCCTGTCCTACCCTCCCACACCCCTCCCCTTTGTATTTTCTTTTTATAAATGTATTCATGCCACTTACCCACTTATCTATAAGATTCTTCATGCTTTCCTGATTTTTATAAATTCTTTATATTATTAAGCTTGTTTTTACATTTGATAAAAATGTTTTTTCCCTGAACACTTGTTTCTTTTCTGTGTTTTTGTATGGTGTGTTTGTTTGCTTAAACCCCTTCGTCTTTTACTTTGTGACTGTGTCTATAGCTTTAAGGTTTAGAATGTTATACTACTAGCATCTGACAAAAGTTGAATTTTAATTTATCTTTGAATTGATATCTTTCTTTGCTTGTTTCTTTCTTTTTTATTATTGTGTGGTGAAAAGTTTGGATCTCAGTTCATCATTCCTTTAAAAACTGCTAACCAGTTAATCTAATGCCTTTTACTAAATCCCTCTTTCCCCACTATGTTTCATATTTTAATTAATGCTGATGAGCCAGAAGATTCTGGTAGCTACATTCAAGTGATGACTTTCCAATAGAGTAAGCAATAAAAGCACTTTTGGGGAAAAGAAAATATATGAGAGGAGAGAAGTGAATTAAAGGGAAGACTTAAACACAAAGGAGCCAGGACTCAATGGTTTTGAAAGTTCTTAGTCTCCACTAAGAGCAAAATGCTTAAGGGAAGAATTAAATTAAGACTTCCAAGCAAATACCAAATTTAGGGCACTGTCAGGAAAACAAGGTATAAAAGTAAGGTCTTGGGTATGACTGTAAAGTACTTTGTTAAAAATTTCTGAGTGATTGAAGATGGTGCCTCAGGGTAGTGTTCAGTCGGGTAAAACATTTTATGATATTAAGAGTGTGGTTCACAGATACACTCAATCAAAAATTGGGACTTTTAAGAAGCCTAAGAGTGTTGCCTCTCAGCAGAAGCCCAGGGCAGAGAAGGGTTTATCTCAAAGATTTTTGTGAGTGTGGCTTTTGCCTATTAAATTGAACCTAAAGAAGATTCACAGAAGACCCACAAAGTTTTAAAAAGAACTATTGGCAGAAACACTTCTAACTTGAAAGAGACAGACTGAGAGAGAGAGTACAAAATGAAGAGGCCACTGGTCACGGGAGACCTTGTACCTATCAGCAGCCACTGCCCATACCTTCCCTGTAGCTCCCATCAGCTACTAACCCACTCTGTCTCTGTGGAATTACTTATTCATATAAATGGAATCACTCAATTTGTGGTCTTTTATGTCTTTTTTTTTTCACTATCATAGAGTTTTCAAGGTTTATATTGTAGCATATATTACTTCATTGCCTTTTATGTTGAATAGTATTCAGTGGTATGGATATACCACCTTTTGTTCATTCATCCATTGATGAACTTCTGGGTTGTTTTCCCTTTTTGTCTATTAGGAATAATCCTACTACACACATTTATGTAAAAGTTTTTGTGTGCTCATATGTTTTCTAGTTTTTGGGTGGGAAAGTCTAGAAGTGGTCATGTGACAACTATGTTTAATTTTTGAGGAGCTGCCAGACTTTTATAAAGTGGCTACACCATTTTACATTTCCACCAGCATGTGTGATGGCTTTATTTTCTCTACATTCTCGTTGACATTTGTTATTATCCATCTTTTTGATTGTAGCCATCCTAGTGGGTGTGAAGTGGTATCTCATGGTTTTGATTTGCATTTCCCTCATGACTAATGATGTTTATTTTTCATGTGTTTACAAGTTATTGTTTAAATTTTGATTATAGGAATAAAATAATTCATTATATTAATTCTCATTTAATTTAAAAGTTCCAAATAAACAGTTCTTCCAGATTTTATTTGTTTCGTCTGAACCATATCCAAGTTTATCTTTCCTGTGTAGTAGTAAAGATCTGATTGTTCACTTTGAGAATCCTGCTTAGCCTTAATTACAAGTAGTGTTTTTCCCTTTGTTCATTTCTATTTTTTCAGTATTCTTGATGGTATGTTCATGTTTTCTTTAAGTGATTAGTCAGTATAAAGCCTTTGTTGTTTTCTGTCCATCCATGTAATATTTATTGAGTGGCTTGTACATGTTAAGCTCTTTGCTAAGTGTGAAGGATATATATTAGTGAGTTAATCTTGTAATCTGGTGGGGAATTTATAATGTACAAGTACACATGTGAATTATTGCAATCTGATATAAGTGATATGGAGGAATGGGGCCTTATGATAATAAAGTTTTAGGTGGCTGTTCAGTGAGAATTTCTCTTAGTTGTGGCATTCTGAAAGCATGGAAAAGAACCACTGAGGTAAGGTAAAAGAAGGAGTGTGGCTACAACACAGTGAGCATGAGAGAGAGAGAGAGAGAGAAAGAGAAGGAGGGAAGAACTCACAGATGAGACTGAAGAGAGAGATGTTCCTAAGTAGGTCCAGCTAAAAATCTGTTTCCCTTAAATAGATAGGTAAAAAAATTAAAAAAAAATTTTTCAAACTCTTTACCTTGTCATACAAATTTTGGCTCCTTCCTACCTCCCTGACCTTATTTCCTTCTCCCAGACTTTACACTTCAGCTGCACTGGCCATCTTGCTATTCCTCAAATATACCCAGCTCTTTCCTTTGTCCTTCTCACTGCTTTTACACTTTGTTTCCTTTGTATGGAGTAATTTTCTTCCTCTTCGCCTGTTCTTAGGGTAAATTCCTAGGAGTGGGATTCCTGGGTCAAATGGTATTTCTATTTTGAGTTTTTTGAGGAACCTCCATACTGCTTTCCACAATGGTTGAACTATTTTACATTCCCACCAGCAGTGTAGGAGGGTTCCCCTTTCTCCACATCCTTGCCACCATTTCTTGTTGTTTGTCTTTTGGATGTTGGCCATCCTAACTGGTGTGAGGTGATATCTCATTGTGGTTTTAATTTGCATTTCTCTGATGATTAGGGATGTGGAGCATCTTTTCATGTGCCTGTTGGCCATCTGAATTTCTTCTTTGGAGAAGTGTCTGTTCAGCTCCTCTGCTGATTTTTTAATTGGCTTATTTGCTTTTTGTTTGTTGAGATGTGTGAGCTCTTTATATAATTTGGATGTCAAACCCTTATTGGATACGTCATTTATGAATATATTCTCCCATACTGTAGGATGTCTTTTTGTTTCCTTTGCCTGGGGAGATGGTGTTCATGAAGACATTGCTCATGTTTATGTCGAAGAGATTTTTGCCTGTGTTTTTTTCTAAGAGTTTTATGGTTTCATGACTTACATTCAGGTCTTTGACCCATTTTGAGTTTACTTTTGTGTATGGGGTTAGACAATAATCCAGTTTCATTCTCTTGCATGTAGCTGTCCAGTTTTGCCAACACCAGCTGTTGAAGAGGCTGTCATTTCCACATTGTATATCCATGGCTACTTTATCGTATATTAATTGACCATATTAATATCTGGACTCTCTAGTCTGTTCCATTGGTCTATGGGTCTGTTCTTGTGCTAGTAACAAATTGTCTTGATTTCTGTGGCTTTGTAGTAAAGCTTGAAATCAGGGAGTGTAGTTTTCCCTGCTTTATTCTTTCTTCTCAGGATTGCTTTGGCTATTCGGGATCTTTTGTGGTTCCATATGAATTTTAGAACTATTTGCTCTAGTTCATTGAAGAATGCTGTTGGTATTTTGATAGGAACTGCATTGAATCTGTAGATTGCTTTAGGCAGGATGGCCATTTTGACAATATTAATTCTTCCTATCCATGAGCATGGTATGTGTTCCCATTTATTGGTTTCTTCTTTAATTTCTCTCATGAGTGTCTTGTAGTTTTCATTGTATAAGTCTTTTACTTCCTTGGTTAGGTTTACTCCTAGGTATTTTATTCTTTTGGATGCAATTGTGAATGGAATTGTTTTCCTGATTTCTCTTTCTGCTAGTTCATTGTTAGTGTATAGGAATTCAACAGATTTCTGTGTATTAATTTTGTATCTGGCAACTTTGCTGAATTCAGATATTAGATCTAGTAGTTTTGTAGTGGATTCTTTAGGTTTTTTTATTTACAATATCAAGTCATCTGCAAACAGGGACAGTTTGACTTCTTCCTTGCCAATCTGGGTGCCTTTTATTTCTTTGTGTTGTCTGATTACCATGGCTAGGACCTCCAGAACTATGTTGAATAAAAGTGGTAGAGTGGGCATTCTTGTCTTGTTCCTGATCTTAAAGGAAAAGCTTTCAGTTTCTCACTGTTAAGTATAATGTTGGCTGTGGGTTTGTCATATATTGTGTTTATTATGTTAAGGTACTTGCCCTCTATTCCCATTTTGTTGAGAGTTTTTATCATGAATGGATGTTGAATTTTGTCGAATGCTTTTCCAGCATCTATGGAGATGATCATGTGGTTGTTGTCCTTCTTTTTGTTGATGTAGTGGATGATGTTGATGGATTTCGAATGTTGTACCAGCCTTGCATCCCTGGGATGAATCCCACTTGATCATGATAGATGATCTTTTTGATGTATTTTTGAATTCTGTTTGCTAATATTTTGTTGAGTATTTTTGCATCTATGTTCATCAGGGATATTGGTGTGAATTTTCCTTTTTTGTAGTGTCTTTGTCTGGTTTTGGCATTAGAGTGATGTTGGCTTCGTAGAATGAGCTTAGGAGTATTCCCTCCTCTTCTACTTTTTGGAAAACTTTAAGGAGGATGGGTATTAGGTCTTCACTAAATGTTTGATAAAATTCAGCAGTGAAACCATCTGGTACAGGCATTTTGTTCTTATGTAATTTTTGGATTGCCAATTCAATTTCTTTGCTGGTAATTGGTCTATTCAGATGTTCTGTTTCTTCCTGGGTCAGCCTTGGAAGGTTTTATTTTTCTAGAAAGTTGTCCGTTTCTTCTAGCTTATCCAGTTTGTTACCATATAATTTTTCATAGTATTCTCTCATAATTCTTTGTATTCTGTGGTGTCTGTAGTGATTTTTCCTTTCTCATTTCTGATTCTGTTTATTTGTGTAGACTCTCTTTTCTTCTTGATAAGTCTATCTAGGGGTTTATCTATCTTGTTTATTTTCTTGAAGAACTGGCTTCTGCTTTCATTGATTCTTTCTATTTTTTATTCTTCTCGATTGTGTTTATTTCTGCTTTAATCTTTATTATGTACCTCCTTCTACTGACTTTGAGCCTCATTTATTCTTCCTTTTCTAGTTTCATTAATTGTGAGTTTAGACTGTTCATTTGGAATTGTTTGTCTTTGCTGAGGTAGGCCTGTATTGCAATATATTTCCCTCTTAGCACGGCCTTTGCTGCATCCACAGATTTTGTGGTGTTGAATTATTCTTGTCATTTGTTTCCATATATTGCTTGATCTCTGTTTTTATTTGGTCATTGATCCATTGATTATTTAGGAGCATGTTATTAAGCCTCCATGTGTTTGTGGGCTTTTTAGTTTTGTTTGTGTTATGTATTTCTCGTTTCATACCTTTGTGATCTGAGAAACTGCTTGGTACAATTTCAATCTTTTTGAATTTACCGAGGTTCTTTTTGTGGCCTAATATATGATCTATTCTTGAAAATGTTCCATGTGCGCTTGAGAAGAATGTATCCTGTTGCTTTTGGATGGAGTGTTCTGTAGATGTCCATTAGATTCATGTGTTCTAATGTGTTATTCAGTGCCTCTGTCTCTTTACTTATTTTCTGTCTAGTTGATCTGTCCTTTGGAGTGAGTGGTGTGTTGAAGTCTCCTAAAATGAATGCACTGCATTCTATTTCCCCCTTTAATTCTGTTAGTATTTGTTTCACATATGTAGGTGATCCTGTGTTGGGTGCATAGATATTTATAATAGTTATATCCTCTTGTTGGACTGACCCTTTTATCATTATGTAATGTCCTTCTTTGTCTCTTGTGACTTTCTTTGTTTTTAAGTGTATTTTGTCTGATACAAGTACCGCAACTCCTGGTTTTTTCTCCCAATTATTTGCATGAAATATCTTTTTGCCTCCCTTTACTTTCCATCTGTGTATTTCTTTGGGTTTGAAATGAGTCTCTTGTAGGCAGCATATAGATGCATCTTGTTTTTGTATCCATTCAGTGACTCTGTGTCTTTTGATTGGTGCATTCAGACCATTTACATTTAAGGTGATTATCAATAGGTATGTAGTTATTGCCATTGTAGGCTTTAGATTTGTGGTTACCAAAGGTTCAGGAGTAATTACCTTACTATGTAACTGTCTAATTAAACTTGCTTTGTATGCTATTACAAACACAACCTAAAGGTTCTTTTTTTCTTCTTCTTTTTCTTCCTCCTCCATTCTTTGTATGTTATGAATCATATTCTGTACTCTTTGTCTATCTCATGGGTGACATTTATTTAGCCTTAGGAATACTTCCATCTATAGGGCTCCCTCCAAAATGCACTGTAGAGGTGGTTTGTGTGGAGGTAAATTCTCTTAGCTTTTGCTTATCTGAAAATTGTTTAATCCCTCTTTCAAATTTAAATGATAACCTTGCTGGGTAGAGTATTCTTGGTTCAAGGCCCTTCTGCTTCATTGCATTAAATGTATCATGCCACTCTCATCTGGCCTGTAAGGTTTCTGCTGAGAAATCTGATGATAGCCTAATTGGTTTTCCTTTGTATGTGATCTTTTTTCTCTGTCTAGCTACGTTTAAATGTCAGTGTTTATGCTTGATCTTTGCCATTTTAATTATTATATGTCTTGATGTGGTCTTCCTTTGGTCCCTTGTGTTGGGAGATCTGTACACCTCCATAGCTTGAGAGACTATCTCCTTCCCCAGATTGGGGAAGTTTTCAGCAATTACCTCCTTAGTGACACTTTCTATCCCTTTTACTCTCTCTTCTTCTTCTGGTACCCTATAATGGGAATATTGTTGTATTTGGATTGGTCACACAGTTCTCTCAGTATTCTTTCATTCTTAGAGATTCTTTTATCTCTCTGTGCCTCAGCTTCTTTGTATTCCTCTTCTCTAATTTCTATTCTATTTACCATCTCCTTTACTACATCTAATATGCTTTTAAATCCCTCCATTGTATGTTTCATTTCAGATATGGAATTTCTTAATGATTGAATCTCCGACTTAAATTCGTTCCTGAGTTCTTGAATATTTTTCTGTACCTCCATAAGCATGTTTATTATTTTTATTTTGAACTCTCTTTCAGGAAGATTGGGGAGTTCAGTTTCATTTGGTCCTTTTTCTGGGGTTTGTGAGATTTTGGTCTGAACCATATTCTTTTGACATTTCATATTACTATGTGGTGCCATGTAGTGCCCAGAAACTCCAGTTTCTGGAGCTGCTCAGCCCCTAGAGTGAGGTTGAGGGTTGTTGGGGAGCAGAGCTGGTGCCTGTGGGGAGGAAAGATCTGTTCCTGATTCCCGTCTGCTTTTCCTGTCTCCAGTATCATAGCCAGTGGGCCGAGCACACAGGTGTGAGCCTCTGTGCTTGGGCGTCTGTAGGCGGGGCTTCCCTTTGCCTTGCCTGACGCCAGCACAATGACTGCCGGTTTGCAAGCCGGTGCTGTCAGGCCAGGAGGAAGGCTCGGTTGGCTGCGTGTCACAGCAGGAGGCCTTGGAGCTGAGCAACCAGCCAGGGGGATGGAGCGCCTGGAGCTCCTCAAAGTTCCCAACCTGCTGGGCAGAGCACGCTCCGACAACTTTGTCCAGCTCTCCCTTCTCCCGCACAGCAAGCTCCGTGCAAACCCCGCTCCTTCAGCAGCCCTCTGCTGCTAGGAAGCCTCTCAGACCACCTGCCTTTCCCCTGTCACAGAGCGGCCGGATGTGGATCCCATCCTCCACAAACGGCCGGAATGGCAGTCTCTCAAGCATTCTGCCTGTTCCAGCTCCCCAACCTCCAGAGCACCACCCAGTGTAGGTTTCTCCTCGCAAAGCCCATATCCAGGGCTATGTGTTCACTATTCCCAGGCTTCCACCCCCTCCCCACTTGGTTTCTCTTCCTCCCGCGGGTGAGCTGGCGTGGGAGAAGGGCCTGGGTCCACCGGATCAAGGCTCTGGTACGTTACCCTGTTTCGCGAGGCCTGCTCTGTTTGTGATGTCTGTATGCAGTCTGGTGCAGTCTTCTTTCCTGTTGCTGTTTTAAGGTTAGTTGTATTAATTAACTATATTTTCATACTATTTGTGGTTTTGGGAGGAGTTCTGTGTCTCACCTCTCATGCCACCATCTTGAATGAGTCTGAAATCATACCTTCTTGTACAACATCTGAACTTTTCTCTTCCTGTAGATACTCATATTTTCCCAAAGTTAAAATTCCAAGAAGGCAGTGTAATAGCTTCACACCTACAACATTTACAGTATAACTTTTTTGCTAATGGTGTATGTGTGTATATACTTATTAAGTACTGTATAGCTTTATTCTAGTGTTCTGTTTATTTATTAACTCCTCCAGAATTACTGCCACCTTCACAGCAAAGTTTTGTGGTACATAACATTCTGGAAAGCTTAGCCTCACTTGTTCTTTGTATCAATTTAATAACATTATATCTGTGTTCATGCACACTAAGTGGAATCTGTAAACTGTATAATGTACATGATATTAGAACACACATATCTTATGCTAATGTTAAATTAGGTATGTAAAAGAAAGTAGAATAATTTGGTGAAATTAATAAAAGGGCAAATGATTTTTTTGTATCTATAGGCATGCAAACTATCCCTTCAAAGAATCTACTTTAGCAGCAACTTGGGAACCATTAGTTTCAGTTACTGTAATTAAGTAACATGCATTTCTTTAACAATAGTCTAGTTTATCTGGAGTCTTCTTTTAGTTTATGTAAGTAAGTTTTTGCTGTATTTTCATTCAGTGGTGTGAGAACATCATTTTAACAATGACTGTTGTTCGTGATGGTAAAACCTGAGATGCTGAACTTGCAGTATCGCTCTTTTAGTTTGTCAGTGACTATTGTCATTTGTGATCAGATGGTAATGATAACACGTTTAGATCCTTTGAGACTTTCTTCAGACTGGTGCTGTTTCTTCTGACATGTTCAACTCATCCCCCTCCCAATTGCATTTTTGACAAAATAGAAATATTTTGTTTCCATTATCAGAGAGAATAAAGGTTTGCCTTTTGCTCCCAATTCCCTTGGAACTTTTAAAATAAGAATGAAAATAATTTTGCATATGCACAGAAAGGATGTCAATGTTAATGGGTTTGGGCTAAGACAATTGTGATAAATGTGTTGGCATTGCATAGGGATTATGTGTTTTGATCGTTGATAGGAATGATCACAGGACTGTGAGTTCCGAGGTGAATAAGTGATGAGAACATCACTGAAGTGTTCAGTCCTACAAACATACCTTTTTACTGACGATAATTTTTTTGACTGCCTTATTGCAGCTGTTGAAAGTAGACAGATAGATGTGTTAAGGCTGTTGCTTCGACATGGAGCAAATGTTAATGGGTCGCATTCTATGTGTGGATGGAATGCCTTGCACCAGGCTACTTTTCAGGTAACCTCTGAATTTATTATTTCATTTCCATGTAAATTGTGTGTTTTACCCTTTTAAAATGACGCTTCTATACAGTTTTTGCTTCCTGCTTGCCTGTGATTTATGATGGTTAGTGCAGTACAGAAGAGGCAGTCTAAATGCTAATGATCATCCTGAATAAGCTAACTGCTCTAGTAGTTCCAGCAGCTTTGGCTGCAGAGATTATCTAAGTTTTTCAAATATTGGTAGCACAGTTAAGAAGCCATCAGAATATTTGGGATATAAATTGATGAGGAACAATGGCTTATTTTATTTATAGTAGTGTGTTTAGAAACTGTGATAACTCCTTAGTGGCTTGGGTAGCAAGTTAATTTTGCAGGATTTATATAAGCATTATAATTCCTAGAGATCAGTGTTTCATCTGCTTATGTTTAATGGGCTAGCTAAAGGTATAGAATAATCTGATTGTTTACTGCTTCCTTCATATCCAGCAAATACAGTTTTTTAAAAGTTTTCCTTTAATGAGAATTAAAAAAAAACTGACAATAAGAACAAATACCTTCTGTTTTCTTTTCTCTCGTTTAAAATATTAATCTGTGCTTTAGGAAAATGCTGAGATCGTAAAATTGCTTCTTAAGAAAGGAGCAAACAAGGAATGCCAGGATGACTTTGGAATCACACCTTTATTTGTGGCTGCTCAGTATGGCAAGCTAGAAAGCTTGAACATACTTATTTCATCAGGTAAGATTAATCCATTAGCCTTTGTACTGTTAAGATCTTGAGTTTTAACTTTGTATCTTTCTAGGAAGAATAATTCTTGACCAGATATAAATCAGGTTGTGAAATTTGTGGTTTTATATTAGTGGTAAATAAGGGTACATAACAGTTGATTGATAAGCCTGGTTCCTAAGTGTCTATTACTAATAGAATGCAATGAGTGCACAGCTACTAATTCATCTGAGGAGGTTCATAATGATCCATCACTAAGGCAGGTGTGTTGGCAAGTTGACTGATGGGCCTGTCCTTTCTTATAGGGACCTGAGCAGTTCCAACTTTCTAGGATATACACTAGTTTAGGCCTAATTAATTTATTAGATAGCTATTTTGTATATTAAGCCCTTGAATTATATGTTTTGATGAACTGGGTGATTATTTAAATGGATTATTTCAAAGCATGTTTACACTTTAAATTCCTCCAAACATTGTGTATGTGCTTACAGTGCTAACCTGATGAAATACAGATAGTCAAGAGCAGAAGGGAAATACACCAGATTTGCCACCAGGCAATTTTTTTTTAGTACCTAGGCTTTTCATATACATCTTATAATAACTAGGCTTTTAATAAATTACCTCCAAATATACAAAAGAAAGTTTATTTAGACAGCAGGGTACATATTTTCTTGTTTCTGCTTTCTCCTTACAAACCTTCAAATACCCCAGTTGTGGTAGGAAGCAAAAGAAACATTAAGTGCCAAATTAAGATACCTGTTACAAATTTTGAGTCTGTAAGTCTTAGAGTTGAGAGGGACTATTTAAACATTTTTTTTTTTTTAGATTACAGTACCAGGCCCTGAGTGTTTATGTCTTGCCAAAGATCTGGAAAGTATTTTCTGGCAGAATCAGGGGTTGGACTCATGCCTTCTGACTTCTTATCTTCCTCCTTCTTCTATGGTGTACCTTCCTGAGGGCTGTCCTGTTTCATTTTATGGCTTCCAGTCTCCTAAGTTCCAACTTATGAGCACGTAACTAATATTTAGAATACAAGAGGTCAAACTGTACCTTAATGACTCCTTATGCCAGGCTTATCTAGAAAGCTAAGTACCTGGTTTGTTTTGCTTTATTTTTTTTCCCTTCTCTTCTCTGAACAGTTATGAACAGCAAGTTAAAAAGGTATGTAGGTATGTTCATAATATAGCCATGTATGTTTCTAACTCCTTAAAATGACTTTCCTTTCAGTGAATTAGCTGTCATTTTCCCAATTTTCTACATCTAATCTTATAGGGATTGATCCCCTATTCTTTCTGATACATTGAGATTATCAATCAAAATGAAATGTTGCTTTAAAAAGAAAGTTAAGTAGGGGTTTTTTCTTGACTTAATCTTTTCTCTGTAATAGTGCTCATTTCTTTCTGAGGTTGACAGTAAGGGAAGCATCCACCTTGTATAAGTCAAGAATATTCTACTTGTGTAGACATGTTGATTGTCCAGTTGGGATTTCTGAAGGTTCCATAAACTCTAACTTACTATTTGTGTTTTACATGGTTTTTAACTATCTTGGGGCTTTTGGCTTATTCAGAGTGCATTTATGGAACATATTTTTAAATAAAAGATAGTCTTTTTCCCTTGATGATGATGGTTTTTCCACTGAGATGCATTCCAGAAATTTAAAAACTATCATGGCCATGTAATAATACCATACTTAGCATATTTAACACTTTATTTGCCAATGAGAAAAGTTAGGGAAATCTGCTATTTTCAAAGCCTTTACAAAAATTGGGTCACTTTGAGCTGTTTCATATCATTTTATACACTGTCATGTAAATGACTGATTAGATTTTGTCTTTTTAAAAATGAACTTAGAAACCCATTTAAATAGACCTTTCTCCTTTTACTGTAGGTTCTATTTATCATGCAATGGTCATGAAGAAAAGGGTTGTAATGAGGAGTATAGACAATATTAGTTTTATGGAATAGCCCCCATGTATATCATAGCTACTGGAAATTTTTTCATAAATCTTAGCCTGAATTGATTGCTGGCATCTATAGTCTCATAATTCAGGTTTGTTTCTTAATCTTTTTCAGTAACTATTAGAAATGTTAATCCATATTTGACGGTTTAAATTTTTCTTTTTTAAACAATTACTTTTGGACCCATAGAGTGCTTGTTGGAGGAGGAATTAGAATGAAATGAATCCTTCATTGAATAAGATTTTTGTTTTAGCTTAAAAAGAAATTATAAAATATTAATCACTTGTTTTCTTACAAAAACTAAATGATTACCAACAAGTTAGGAAAATCAATATGTATAAATAATAATATCCACAGAGGGGAATAAACAATACTATGAAACCCTTTTTAGGCAGCGGCACTGAAATTCATGTTAATTACCATTTATTTTTCCTAAATGAGGATTATCTGGTAACTGTTTTATTTTGTGTTAGGTGCAAATGTCAATTGTCAAGCCTTGGACAAAGCTACTCCCCTGTTCATTGCTGCTCAAGAGGGACACACAGCATGTGTGGAGCTTTTGCTGTCCAATGGGGCAGATCCTGATCTTTACTGTAATGAGGACAACTGGCAGTTACCTATTCATGCAGCTGCACAAATGGGCCATACAAAGTAAGTGTTAAAAAAAAAAAGGTCTCATAATTAAAAAGTGATGAAGAGTAAATCTTCTGGGCCAGACTCTTTACCTCTAGGCAAAGTCTTTGTATTCTCTTCTCTCAAATCTGTTGGGTGACTAGATCTACCACCATATCTGTCCCTTGTGTCATCCCCAGCTCCTGCAGTCTTGCACTTCCCTAGTGTGAGGCAGAGTGGCTAGAGTGGCCAACCCCAGGGGCTTTCTCAGGATAAGTCTTCCCTTGGATTCCTCCAGCTATAGCCATACTCTCCTACTACTCTCCAGTTTTATTCCAGGTACCTTTAGATAGCAGTTTGATGGCCTTAATCAACTTACATGTGTTACCTCTCTGACCCCAGAAAGCTTTTGCGTTTGTGACCCCTTTTGAAGTTGAGTCTTTCTTTTGTGTGGGCTGGTTCTCCCTATCTTGAACTTTGACTGGACTTTCCTTTATCTAATCTCAAGTCCAACCCAATACTTTTTCCTTCTTCTGTTACTCTTCTTCCTTAGCCAAAATTTTCCATGAAATTTTTGGTATTTTCTGGAGAGAGACTTAAACTTACAACTCCCTAAAATTGGATATTCCAGGAGTCTTAGAGGCTAATAATCTGGTTATATACCTATGAGAATATGTTATCAAATTCTTAATTCTTAAGAATTATCTTATAATTATAAAATAATAATTGTTATCTGATTCTTAAGATAGGCAGTCTACGTTAACATAAATTAGCACTGAACAATTTTTAAAATATGTATTTAAAGTTATAGATGCATAATTCTACTGTATAAAAAATAATTTTATAACTATTATTAGTATTACTAATTTAAGAACAGCGAAATGGTCATTACTTTAGTGTTTATATAGTGAAACAAGTTCTGTAATTTGGTTATTATGTCACTAGGTGGCATGGTGTTTTACTGTTTCCTTAAAGATACTTGTAAGCATGTGTTTGTCTTGCTGAAGGGTAAATTTTTCCAACCCATTAAAAAAAAAACACATTTACTAAGTTTAAGAGATACTAAACAAATAATTTTATAAAAATCCTTACTCTTTAAAATTTGATAATTTTCTTAATTCTTGATTGTTTATTTAAACATACATCTTAAGTACAATTATACTCTGAGCTTTTTTAAATTGATGCTAAAACCCTCTTGGGAATTTGTCCTCATTTGTTCTCAATTTTAACAATTCTATTTGCCACTGCTGATTTCCTCTATAAACTACTTCATAGGTATCCCCTTCTGAGAATGTAAGTTCTCCTTAAATATTATCATCTTAGGTTTACCTTAAGGTAAAGTAGCAAAGAGAAAGAATGTTAATAAAGATACTTTGAGCAGCCCTGCATTTCTTTTTCTCAGAAGGAGCAATGATTTCTTGGCTTACATTATCCCTATAGTTTTATTTTTAATTTTAGAAGAGTTGATTAGCCATTTTCCTCCAGCTAAGTGCTAGAGGTAAGTTTACAAATAATATAAGAACTTATGTTTTAATAATTTTTGAAAGAACTTTCTCTGTTTAGTAACCAATATCTTTATAAATTTGCCTCTGTATTTAAAAAGCTCATATTCTTTTTAGAGAATACAGAATTTTAGCAGAAATTTTCATTTATTCTTGATGAAAATACTATTCATGCTATGATCTTTAGAAGTTCTTATTAGAAAAATGAAACTTTAGTTTGTATTTCAAGAAGGAAAATAATTTATTTTCTTGATATAAATTTATATTTGGTCTAATGAAGTTTTAAATTATTAGATCCTAAAACATCTAACATAAAATTGGAATTTCTGTGAGTAGGATGATAGCAGTAAGGTAAATAGTAAAAATATTAAAAAGGACAACATGTCATCTATTTACTTACAGGGACATTACTTAATTTGGTTTCAGGTATATTTAAGGACCTTTGTATTAAGCAATAATAATAAGCCTAACATTTTGGAGTATATAGCCTGTAATAATTTAATGTATATATAGAAGGTACACTGAAGACAGACTTCTTTAAATCAATCAGTGGGTGACTCTTAAAATATGTGCTGTAGAAATATTGTCAACACTCATGTACATGTAAAAACATTAAATGCTCCTGAATTTGTGTACCTGCAGAATCTTGGACTTTTTAATACCACTTACAAGCCGAGTTTGTGACACTGAGCCAGATAAAGTGAGCCCTGTTTACTCAGCAGTGTTTGGAGGGCATCAAGAGTGCTTAGAACTGTTACTCCACCATGGCTATAGCCCAGATGCCCAGATGTGCCTTGTCTTTGGATTCAGTTCTCCCATGTGTATGGCTTTCCAAAAGGAGTATGTATATCTGCTGTATTTTTATTCTTTTTTGCTATATGGAAGATGTATTGCCAAGTGACTTACTTTTATGATAATACTTAAATCCCTAAATGCTAAATTGAGAACTTAAAAAAAACAAACAGAAAAACCTTCTATGATTCACCTTGTTCAAAGTACAGTAAAAAGGTGGTAATATCAGGATTTTGTCCTACCTTCTTTAGATGTGGATTATATTTTCATGGTAGCAGTTTTAGGGAATGCTTTCAATGTATTAAATTAAATGCAGGAATTGTCTGATATCCTTTATCTTCAAAACAATTCAAGAATTAAACTTTCAGTTATATGAAAAATAAGTCCTGAGGATCTAATTGTACAATTGAAATTTATTAAAAGAGTGGAACTTAAATTTATCATTTAAAAAAAGGTAAATGTAAGTCATGAAACAATAGAACTCTTAGAAGAAAACATAGGCAAAAATCTCTTGAATATAAACATGAGCAACTTTTTCCTGAACGCATCTCCTCAGGAAAGGGAAAAGAAATTAAAAATGAACAAATGGGACTACATCATGCTAAAAAGCTTCTGTACAACAAAGGACACTATCAGCAGAACAAAAATACATCTGACAGGATGGGAGAATATATTTATAAATGACATATCTGACAAGGGGTTAATATCCAAAATATATAAAGAACTCATACACTTCAACACCCAAAAAGCAAATAACCCTATTAAAAAATGGGCGGAGGATATGAACAGACAATTCTCCAAAGAAGAAATTCAGATGGCCAACAGGCTCATGAAAAGATGCTCCACATCACTAATTATCAGGGAAATACAAATTAAAACCACAATGAGGTATCACCTCACGCCTGTTAGGATGGCCAACATAGAAAGAATAGGAACAACAAATGCTGGCGAGGATGCAGAGAAAGGGGAACCCTCCTACATTGCTGGTGGGAATGTAAAATAGTTCAACCATTGTGGAAAGCAGTATGGAGGTTCCTCAAAAAACTCAAAATAGAAATACCATTTGACCCAGGAATTCCACTCCTAGGAATTTACCCTAAGAATGCAGTTTCCCAGTCTCAAAAAGACATACGCACCCCTATGTTTATCGCAGCATTATTTACAAAAGCCAAGAAATGGAAGCAACCTAAGTGTCCATCAGTAGTTGAATGGATAAAGAAGATGTGGTACATATACACAATGGAGTATTATTCAGCCATAAGAAGAAAACAAATCCTACCATTTGCAGCAACATGGGTGGAGCTAGAGGGTATTATGCTCAGTGAAGTAAGCCAGGTGGAGAAAGACAAGTACCAAATGATTTCACTCATTTGTGGAGCATAAGAACAAAGCAAAACCTGAAGGAACAAAATAGCAGCAGACTTACAGAACCCAAGAATGGACTACCAGTTACCAAAGGGAAAGGGACTGGGGGTGGGTGGTTGGGAAGGGAGGGAGAAGGGGAATAAGGGGCATTACGATTAGCACACATAATGTAGCGGGGGTGGGCACGGGGAAGGCAGTATAGCATAGAGAAGACAAGTAGTGACTCTATAGCATCTTACTATGCTGATGGACAGTGACTGTAGTGGGGTATGTGGGGGGGACTTGATAATAGGGGGTCTGGTAACCATAATGTTGTTCAAGTGATTGTACATTAATGATACAAAAAAAAAAGAATATTGCATTATTTGAAAAAAAATGATTTTATCAAGTAGGGCATTCACTGTGTTTCAGGTTATTTACCATTTGAAATTTATATTTAAAAGAATTGTTATGAACCTAAAGGTAAAATTTTAGTTTTATAGACAATATTGTACTTTTAATGTATTCTGTAGTATTTCTTTATGTGAGTCAGAGTAATTAAAGTCCTAGATATATTTGTTTTGCTAATCTGACATGATCCTATGAAGCAGAATACAGGCAAACCTTGGAGATAGTGCACATTTGATTTCAGAGCATCACAGTAAAATGAATATTATAATAAAGCAAGCCAAATAAATCTTTTGCTCTCCATAGTGCACACAAAAGTCATGTTTATGTGATACTGTAGTCTGTTCAATATGCTATAGCATTATGTCTTTAAAAAAATGTACCTATCTTAATTTAAAAATACTTAATTGCTAAGAAAACTGCTAACCATCACCTGAGCTTTTCTGTGTCATAATTTTTCACTGGTGTAGGGCTTTGCCTCACTGTGGTTGGCTGCTAACTGATAGGTGGTTGCTGAAGCTGGGGTGGCTGTGTTAATTTCTTAATATAGGAAAACAAGTTTGGCACATGTGTTGACTCTTCCTTTCAAGAATGATTTCTCTGTAGCATGCAATGCTATTTGATAGCATTTTACCCACAGTAGAGCTTCTTTCAGAATTTGAGTCAGTCCTCTCAAACCCTGCAGCTGCTGTGTCAACTAAGTTTGTATAGTATTCTAAATCTCTTATTGTCATTTCAACAATCTTCACAGCATCTTCACCAGGAGTAGATTCCATCTCAATGAACCACTTTCTTTGCTCACCCATAAGAAACAATTGCTCATCTGTATAAATTTTATCATAAGATTGCAGCAATTCAGTCATATCTTCAGGCTCCACTGCTAACACTATTTAGCTATTTCTATCACATCTTCAATTACCTCCTCTACTGAAGTCTTGAACCCCTCAGAGTCGTCCATGAGGGTTGGAATCAACTTCTTCCAAACTCCTGTTCATATTGATATATTGACCTCTTCTCGTGAATCATGAATGTTGTTAATGACATCTCAAGTCCTCTCCAGGTTTTCCATTAACTTTGCCCAAATCAGTCAGAGGAATAACTATCTATGGCAGCTTTAGTCAGATGAAATGTATTCCAAATCATAAGATTTGAAAATCAGAATGACTTTTTGATCTATGGGCTGAAGACTGGATGTTGTTAGCTGGCATGAAAGCAACATTAATCTCATACATCTCCATCAGATCTCTTGGGTGACCAGGTGCATTGTCAGTGGGCAGTAATATTTTGAAAGTGATTTTTTTTTTTCAGAACAGTAGGTCTCAATGGTAGGCTTAAAATATGCAGCAAACCATGCTGTGAACAGATAAGCTGTCATTCAGGCTTTGTTCTTCCATTTCTAGAGCATAAGCAGAATAGATTTAGCATAATTCTTAAGGACCCTATGATTTTTGGAATGTTCAGTGAGCATTGGCTTCACCTAAGAGCCACAAGCTGCATTAGCCCTTAACAAGAGAGTCACCTTGCCCTTTGAAGCTTGAAGCCAGGCCATGACTTTGTCTTTCTAGCTAAGAAAGTCCTAGATGGCACCTTTTTCCAATCTAAGGCGGTTTTGTCTACATTGAAAATCTGTTGTTTAGTGTAGTCACGTTAGTTAATTATCTTAGCTAGATCTTCTGGATAACTTGCTACAGCTTCTACATTAGCACTTGCTGCTTCACCTGCCCTTATATATGTTGGAGACAACTTCTTTCTGGAAAGCTTATGAACCAATCTCTACTAGTTTCAGACTTTTCTTCTGCCCCTCCCTCACCTCTCTCAATCTTTATAGAATTGAAGAGTTTGGGCCTTGTTCCATGAGGCTTTGGCTTTAAGGAATGTTGTGGTCAGTTTGATCTTCTATCCAGATCACTAAAACTTTCTCTGTATCAGCAGTAAGACTGTTCCGCTTTCTTTTCATTTATGTATTAACTGGAATAGCACTTTTAATTTCCTTCAAGAACTTTTGCTTTGCATTCACAACTTGGCTAAGTGGTGCAAGAGGCCTAGCTTTCAAGCATCTCTCAACTTTTGACATGCCTTCCTCACTAAGTTTAATCATTTCTAGCTTTTGATTTAAAGTGAGAGACAGGCAACTCTTACTTTCATTTGAACAAATAGAGGCCATTGTATTGCTATTAATTGGCCTAATTTCAATATTTTTGTGTCTCAGGGAATAGGTAGGCCTAAGGAGAGGGAGAGAGATGGGGGAACAGCTGACTAAGAACACTCACAACATTTATTAAGTTTGCTGTCTTTTATGGACGATGTTTGTTGTACCTCAGAATAATTGTAATGATAATATCAAAGGTCACGGATCACAGATCATTATAACAAATACGATAATAATGAAAAAGCTTGAAATACTATGAGAATTATCAAAATGTGATAAGGAGACATGAAGTGAACAAATGCTGTTAGAAAATTGACACTGATAGACTTCCTGGATATGGAGTTATCACAGATATTCAATTTGTAAAAAATGCAATATCTGTGAAGCACAAAATGAGGTGTGCCTGTAAATGAAGAATTACTGTGGCTTTATCAGCTTCTGGCCAGTACTTATCCACAAAACTCCTAAACTTTAAAAATAGACAGTAAGAATAAGGCCATGTGTAAGAAAAGTCACATTGAGTAATATCTGTGGTCCATCCAATAATGGAATAAATTGTGCAGGTAGATGCTGTTGTTTTTAATGATACATAAAAGAGTACATGCATACCTCAGATTTCATTGGCTTTCTTGAATTCACTATTATGGATTGCTATATATGTTATTATTTAAATATCTATCAAGATCTTATTTATAAAATTGTTCAGTCTCTACCATCTCTTTTAACATTTGCTATGTAAAGTAGCAATTCATTTTATTCATTCTGAATTTGATATATTGTAGTCTGAATATTTTTGGTTTTTGTTAATGTGAGTGTCTATGCATAACTTTTGTGATTTCCCAGAAGTTCATCATGTACCCCCCAAATTTTGTTTTTCTAAATACTTATTCTTTACTGTCGGTAAGACTGCATTGATGACTTTAGTTGTTTGACTTATCTTTTTATCTACATATCTAATTCCATTAATTTTATTACTAGGTCAGAGTTGAACTTTTTTTTTTGTCAGATCAGAACATGGTTTTGGACAGATTTTATGTATGTGTGTCTGATATGATGATAGTCTCTTTGGCTTTCATCTTACCTTTTGGAGGAATGTTATTTTCTTCCTTTCTGTTCACAATAGCTAAGCTCATGCTTCATCATCTGAAAAGTGCAGTTTGAATTAAACCATATTACGCAGTGCCACTGACCCTGAAACACCTTAAAATTAATGTTTTCCAACCTGAGGAATCAGGTAAATAGAACCTTATGGGGTTGAGCGTGTGGGGAATTCTAGAGAAGAGAGAGCTAGAGAAGGGGTTCCCCTAAATCTGACTTTGAATCTGCATATGTCCTGAGCTGAATGCTTTGAAGGCACAGGACAAACCCAAATTGTCAAAAACAAGATTTGAACTATCACTGAATAACCCGTTAGTGGCACATTTAATGAGACTAGACCAAAAATGAAATAGCAAAGGCTTCGAGAACTAAGTGACATTGGAACCACTGTCTATAGGAGGTGAAACAGAAATTGTAATCTGAAATTAACCAAGTTATATACCTGCTAAAATAAACAGAAAAAGATCAGTGTTCCTCCAAGGTTTGTAATACGTCCCATAGTCTATACATTACCATTCACAATGACTAGCATATAGTCTAAAATGACAACTCAAGAACCAGTAATATATGACTAGTTCCCAAGGGAAAAGATAATTAGCAGGTGTCAACCCTGAGAAAATGCAGATTTTGGAAATATCAAATATTGAAAGCAGCTGTTACAACTCTACTTTATGAGTCATACACACTTGAAATAAATGGAAAGGTAGAAATTCTCAGCTCAGAAAAGCTATAAAAAAAAAGATGAAAAATTTTTTTGCTATTATTAATATACAATTACATGAGCAACATTATGGTTACTAGACTTCCCCTATTATCAAGTCCCCCCCAGATACCCCCATTGCAGTCACTGTCCATCAGCGTAGAAGGATGTTACAGAAACACTACTTGTCTTCTCTGTGTTATACTGCCTTCCCTGTATCCCCCCACCCCATCCCCACCCCTACTACATTATGTGTGCTAACTGTAATAGCCCTTTTCCCCCCTTATTCCTCCCTTCCCACCCATCTTCCCCCAGTCCTTTTCCCTTTGGTAACTGTTAGTCCATTCTTGGATTCTGTGAGTCTGCTGCTGTTGTGTTCCTTCAGTTTTTTCTTTGTTCTTATACTCCACATATGAGTGAAATCATTTGGTAATTGTCTTTCTCCACCTGGCTTATTTCACTGAGCATAATACCCTCTAGCTCCATCCATGTTGTTGCAAATGGTAGGATTTGTTTTCTTCTTATGGCTGAATAATATTCCATTATGTATATATACCTCATCTTTATACATTCATCTACTGATAGACACTTAGTTTGTTTCCATTTCTTGGCTATTGTAAATAGTGCTGCGATAAACATAGGGGTGCATATATCTTTTTCAAACTGGGCTGTTGCATTCTTAGGGTAAATTCCTAGGAGTGGAATTCCTGGGTCAAATGGTATTTCTATTTTGAGTTTTTTGAGGAACCTCCATACTGCTTTCCACAATGGTTGAACTAATTTACATTCCCACCAGCAGTGTAGGGGGGTTCCCCTTTCTCCACATCTTCGCCAACATTTGTTGTTGTTTGTCTTTTGGATGGCAGCCATCCTAACTGGTGTGAGGTTATATCTCATTGTGGTTTTAATTTTCATTTCTCTGATGACTAGTGATGTGGAGCATCTTTTCATGTGCCATCTGAATTTCTTCTTTGGAGAAGTGTCTGTTCAGCTCCTCTGCCCATTTTTTAATTGGCTTATTTGCTTTTTGTTTGTTGAGGTGCACGAGCTCTTTATATAATTTGGATGTCAACCCCTTATTGGATATGTCATTTATGAATATATTCTCCCATACTGTAGGATATCTTTTTGTTCTACTGATGGTATCCCTTGCTGTACAGAAGCTTTTTAGTTTGATGTAGTCCCATTCATTCATTTTTGCTTTTGTTTCCCTTGCCCAGGGAGATATGTTCATGAAGAAGTTTCTCATGTTTATGTCCAAAAGATTTTTGCCTATATTTTTTTCTAAGAGTTTTATGGTTTCATGACTTACATTCAGGTCTTTGATCCTCTTTAAGTTTACTTTTATGTATGGGGTTAGACTGTAGTCCAGTTTCATTCTCTTACATGTAGCTGTCCATTTTTGCCAACACCAACTGTTGAATAGGCTGTTATTTCCCCATTGTATATTCACGGTTCCTTTACCGTATATTAATTGACCATATATGCTTGGGTTTATATCTGGGCTCTCTATTCTGTTCCACTGGTGTATGGGACTGTTCTTGTGCCAGTACCAAATTGTCTTGATTACTGTAGCTTTGTAGTAGAGCTTGAAGTCAGGGAGGGTAATTCCCCCCTGCTTTATTCTTCCTTCTCAGGATTGCTTTGGCTATTCGGGGTCTTTTGTGATTCCATATGAATTTTAGAACTATTTGCTCTAGTTCATTGAAGAATGCTGTTGGTATTTTGATAGGGATTGCATTGAATCTATAGATTGCCTTAGGCAGGATGGCCATTTTGACAATATTAATTCTTCCTAGCCAAGAGCATGTGATGAATTTCCATTTATTAGTGTCCTCTTTAATTTCTCTTAAGAGTGTCTTGTAGAAATTTTATGACGGAAAAATATCTGAAATAAAAAAATCTACTGCATGGGCTCCATAACAGAATGGAATTGACTGAAGAAAGAGACATTTACTTGAAGATAGACCAATAGAATTTATCTAAACAGAAGAACAGAGAGAAAAAAGATTGGGGAGTTAAAAAAAAAAAAAAGAACAGAGCTTCAGGACCTTGAGGGACAGTATCAACAGGTGACATTCATGTCATTAGAATCCAGAAGGACAGGAGAGATTGGTGTAGAAAAATTATAAAATAATAATGGCCCAAAACTTCCCAACTTGGATAAATAAATACATGTATAAATTTAGAAAGTTCAGTAAACTAATTAATACAAGATAAAGCCAAAGAAAAGCATGCTCAAAAGTAATCAAACTGCTGAAAACTAAAAACGAAGCAGCAGTGTGGTATATAGCAGTCCTTAGTCACAGGTATGAGCTAAGCTTTATGTTTTGCTACTCTTGGAAATTTTGTTATACGAAGTGGCCCTATAGAACATAATTGAAATGTGGTTTGGGGGATTAAAAGGGCTTATCCGCTCTTTTCTTCCACGTGGGAATTTATAATTGGATCAAATGTATTCTTTATTAGTAAGTTAGGCTTTTGGTAAGAAAAGTCATTGGAAGGTATTGTTAACCAATAGATAAAGAGCTTAAACAACAAAATACCTGTTTTATGAAGGCACATTCTCCTAGTCTTTCTAATTGAATTTTCATGTGCCTGCAATGCATGGCCATAGACTTAAATATGAAACATCTTTGCCATTAGTACCCATAATGTTGTGGGGAATTTAACTGGAGCGGAAACCTTTCCCAAAGGACTAAATCTAAAAGATTGTAGCATTATAATCACACATGCTCACATTTCGTCTGATATATTAAAGAGTTGACTTAAGTATGGTACATTGCACAATTTTTGGCCAATAGTAGGAAAGTATCAGAGTTAATTTTCTTTTTCCTGCCATCTTCCATTTATCTGGAAAACATTATCAATTACATGTAATGCAAAAATCATTTGATTATTTTGGGACTCTGTGTAACACTTTGCTGATCAAACCAAAAAATTGTCCTCTTCCTGGTAGGCTTTATTGTACTCTATCAAGAGGGTAG
Source organism: Phataginus tricuspis (assembly GCA_029783875.1). Taxonomy (NCBI): domain Eukaryota; kingdom Metazoa; phylum Chordata; class Mammalia; order Pholidota; family Manidae; genus Phataginus; species Phataginus tricuspis. Next base: position 45,148,743 of record JAQQAC010020896.1, on the reverse strand, counting down.
TATAGCCAAGTGTTTAGGGAAAAAAATCAAAATAGAAATATTTGTTAATTTTTTGTTATTTCTTTTAATATGTATGCATTTTAAAATTTCAGTTCTCTAGATTTGCATACCTCAGAGTTAATTAGAATTACCATTTAAAAACAAGTAATTGCATATAATTTTCATGTAAAAGAAACTGTTGTGTGCTATTGCTTTTTAATGAAACAATGTATGAATTTCCTATATTCCATTTACCAATTATTTATAAGAATTTCAGTTTTGGTCATAATAATTGTAACCAGGGAACTTAGAAGACTCCATTTTCCAAAATTGTTAGATATTCAAATTTTCAGACTTTCATAATAGGTAAGTTTAGTGGTGTAAGTTTTGAAATTTTATTTTTATAACAACAGTGTATTGGTACAGTAATGTTAGTTTGGTATAAGACTGGTATAAAAATATTTAATCAACACTTACTGACTCTAGGTGTTAATGAGTCAAAAACTTTTGTTTTCTTATTTGTATATTTTCTGGTATTTCTCTGAGATCTAGAAATTTAGTATTTGTGGCCCTTGCACTACTGGCTTGTTATATTATAGTAAATTTTTATCTGCTTTTACAAATAGTACAATTAATATCAAAAGATGATGAAAGGAGTAAGTATAATTAATGGCTCTGGGTTTTAAGTTTTCCCTTCTTTATTGTTCTATTCAGCTGATTTAACTTTTTGCTCAAAATTAGTGTTCAGAAACATTTTGCTGGGTATCCCTTTGAGAGAATGAGCTTCCATTGAAGCAGTGACCTTTAGCTTTACTCACCATTTTGAGGCATGATGGAAGGTGTCTTTTGGGGCTAAAATATAAACAGTGGCAGTATCATGAAAGCCAGTTTTTCAGGTGCACAGTTGAATAATTCAACTCAAATGAGAAAATATAAGAAAAAGACTCCTTTAACTGGAATGGGTGAAGGAGGAGGGAAGTTAAGAAATTTTAGGACAGTTTGAACAAATATTAATGCCTTTTATATATGACTGTAGAGATCATGGCTTAGCTGATCTGATTTTGTCTGCCTTTTTAGTTGATACTGATCATGGTTATCACATTAGTTTCATAGAAGTCATTGTATCCATTCTTGTCATCATGTCACACATGGGTACATCTGACAAGACCTAATGTCTTCATTTTGTTTTCAGCTGGCGAAAACATACTGTAAATTTCATTCAGTAGAACTTACTATATGGCATTTGAAAATTCAGCTTGATAATTTGATAATTCAGTTGGTTAGATACCTTTGTTGACTAACTGAACATAAAATGATCAACATGTTTGCCCATTTCTATTTGTTTAAAATATATCTTGTTAACATATTGAATTTCCTTTTGTTGTGCTATTTTTATCTGGACATTTTCATGCATATTTTTGAACTTCAGAGAGCAGAATGATGGAAGATATACAGGCTCCAAAATAAGGCCTGGACATTGCTTTTTTTAGTTGTTAACCTCTCCACTTTCTTAATATCTGATGATTTTCACTGTTTGTATAATGTGTAGTCTCTTAATGCATCACAGTTCTTGATATTATGTTAAAATAGAATGGACTATATCTTTTTAATCTCTAAGAGTTGAAGAGTTTTTTTGATTCTTCCTCAGGTCTCTAGAGAAAGTTTAAGTGTTAGGAGAAATGCAGTTGACCCTTGAACAACATGGGGGTTAGGAGAGCTGACCCCCTACAGAGTTGTAAATCCATGTATAACTTCTGACTTTCCAAAAACTTCACTGTTAATAGCCTGCTCTTGACTGGAAGCCTTATCAATAATATAAACAGTTGATTAACAGATAGTTTGTATATGTATTATATACTGTATTCTTATAATAAAGAGAAAAACATTTAACTGCTGCAAATTTGCAAAAAATTTTCTAGTATATTTACTGAAAAGAAAAACGTGTAAAAGTGGATCCACACATTTCAAATCTGTGTTGTTCAAGGGTCAACCATACTTATGTATGCTCATGTAATTTATATTTTAACCAAAGATTGATTAAACCCAATTGTCTCTTGTTGCTCAATGACATAATAATCAAGGTCATATAGATCACTGAAGTTGCTTGTGTTTCTGGAAGTTTGCACATATATTTGAGACCTTAATAGCCTTCTCAGAAGCTCAAGGGCATGCTGGCAGAGTTTTATGATCCTCTAGTTTATTTTATGTTTATTATTAGTCATATAAATGGTAGTTTTGTTGGGAAAGTGTCTCTAATGTAGTACCAGGCTGTTTCATAAGCGTTTTAGGAGTATGCTTTTGTCTCTTCTAACACGCAAGGCAATGTGATAATTAGAATAATTTTAGAGCTGGGTTTTCAAAGTGTGTTTTGTAGAATAGTAATTCTATAGATTATTAGTGATATTACATGTGATCAAAGGGGTTCTATAATTAATTAAGTTTGGAAAACAGAGTTAAGCAATGTTAAATAGGACATTTCTAAAGGGCTTCTAAGAATTTTTCTTATGGTGGTGTTTTGTAAATTCCTAAGAGGGAATGAGTCTGCAAAAGTTTGAAAAGTTTGGAAACATAGGATGAACTTATTTATGTTTATAATAAGTGTATTATTATTTCTGTGTTTATAGACTTTTTGCATTTTTATACTCTTTTTTATGCTTTTTTTCAGATTAATGATTATACCCATTGCTTTAATTTCAAAGACATTTTTTCTAAAAGGTGTCTGGAGGTTGAAGAAAACATTTGAGCATACTGTTTGAAAATGTAGCTAACATACTGTTTAACAATAAGTTTATTCTATATTTCTCCCTTTTCTGGACTCAGTGTATGCTATATATAGGGTTTCTCAAATATTTTCATTATGGTGCCTTTTTCATATTGATCATTAAAGGGACTAGTGTTCCATGGAACATATTTTGGGAAAGATAGGTCAGCCTTAAGATATTCCTCAATTTGACTATTTCGTGAAGTGTTCAGTTATTATAATAGAGATTTCAGATATTTGCTGTATAACATTCACTGTTACATTTTGGTCTGCTATTATCATTCCAGTTCTACCAGTTACTGGCTCCATGATTAAACTTCAGTTTTTGCATCTGGAATGGAGATAATAATAGAACTTACATTTTAGGGTTGTTGTGAGGATTAAGGCAAAGCTTCCATATAACATGTTTAATGTAGTGCCTGGTACAGTATAAATACTCAGCGAAGTTTGTTCTTTTAGGGAATTACACGTGGACATGTTCCTGTCGCAGTCAGTAATGGATGGTTTGTCTTTTGGTCTTTCTCTTAAAAATTTTTTAGCAGGAGCCACATGTTTAGGGGCTATACTGAAATTTTAATAAGAAAGCCTCTCGGTTTTGTAGTTTTTTTCTAAACAGAAAATGACTAGAGAGCCTATCGGTAGCACTTAATCTAACAGGGTGTATTTAGGGCTCACATTTACCTTTGTGCTCTGTAGTAATAGTCTGTCCTCTTTAAGAGCTAAGTCGTTAGGAGCTAAAGTAGCTCTGGTTAGGCTATTGATGGTTTCAAAGCACTTGAGAGAAACAGTCAACCATGCCCTCAGTTATATCTGTAAAACACACATGCCTTGGAAACTGCCAAAGCTCTTGAGAATTGATCACATTTGTAGTGAGCAACGTCTTGCTTTTCTCACAAGTTACCTGCATATTTATTGGAACATGTTCAACAGTCCATGTGTAGCTTGTCTCTTCTATAGTGGAATCAACCAATAATAACTGCAGGTAAAATATTGAGAGCCTAGTTAAATGAGATTGAAATGTTTGAAATAAATTGGTGGTAACCGTTTAGAACCATCAGCAGAAATATATATCCTTTAGCATTTCTTGTAGTGCAGGACTGTTGGCAACAAATTATCTCAGCTTTCCTCTGTCTGAAAATAGCCAGAGGAAAAAATACAGTGCTGTTTTCAAGAACAGTAATATGAATGATGGACTTCTCACCAGGAACAAATAGGAAGATGGTAGGTAACAAAGTTACAATTTTTATAATGAAATTTTAGACTTAACAGATTTTTGTTTTCTAATTGCTGTGCAAATAATTAAAAGAGACTACTATTTAATCTTTTAACTAAAGAACAGAAGCATAGATTGGTGAATAAATGATATAGATTTATAAAAATCTATATAGGTTAGGTGATATTTTACTTATCATGTATGTAGTATTTTAATTGCTTTAGAACCATGATTTCAAGTTCTGGAACTTAAGTCCTTGGAAGTAGGTAGTCTCACATGACAATGATTTAAACATTTTGTATTTGTTTTATCTACAATTTTTATGTTATTTATTTAGACTGTATAATACTATGATTAATGAAAGATTTCTTTTTAATCCATAGTTTAAGTGTAACAGGTTACACTTAATAGCACTTTCATGGGGAGAATAATTCTATTCTTGTATATTTTCTTTCAGTTATCTACATAGTGAACATGCATGTTTACTAAGCTTTATTACAGTTAAAATTACACCATAAATGATTTTTAAAAGGTCACATAACTATGTAAATACAGTTTTTTATGACTATATCATAGTTTGTACTTACCCAAGAGATAAAAAAAATCCTATTTGCACAATATGTTAACTATAATAGTATAACAGACTTTAAAAAGAAAGAAATTAAGTAAATGTTCAGCATTCCCAAGACTTGTTTCTTACATTTTAATTTTATTGTACTTCACATTTTTTGTATTTTATTACATTTTATTTTACTAATACTTACTTATGCAGTGCTAGTTGTGTGTGCAGAAAGGCTTAGTAACTTGCTCAGAGTCACACAGTTTACTTAGTGGCTATGCAGGCTGGCTTCAGAATCTATGCTCCTTATAACTTTGCTATGATACCTCTTTTCATCTTAAAATTAGTTCTCTCACAAAAGGGTTACCTGGTCAGTTTAAGCACAACTTACCAGTATTGGATGATATTTTTTTTAAAAAAGGAAACCAATTTAATAGGTATAAAGTGATATAATTTTATTCTGTAAAAGAGCTTGATAAAGATTAATTTAAAAACATAAAGTTGTAGAAAGTTTTATTGTTCATACAAAAGTTTTTGTGTGTCATTTTTTACCATAAGAAATTTAAAAGTAGGAGGGAAATTGACTAAGGCTATTTGCTAAAGGAGATGGTATCTTGGGGTGATTCCTAGAATGAGTCATCTGTCTTTAGGGACTGATCAAATTGCTTATTAACTATTTTTGGCAAGTATTTATAGTAGCAGTACTTAATTGTGCAAAATACCTAGGATTTGTTACTGATAATTTTGAAGATCATTTATTTAAGATGAATGTTTTAAATTCTAAGGGCACTACCTATACATGGTTGAAAATATGTATATGCAGGAGAGTGTAAATTAAAAAGCAAACCGTCCTTTTCTCCTAGTCCCTTAGTCTCATCCATTAGACCATCCTCTATCCTATCTGCCATTCTTATTGTCTATCTGTATTACTATTAACTATTTACAAGAAATATTGTTTTATGTAAAAATCTAACATTTCTTTCTTTTTTGGTGGTGGAGCTGCAAATTCTTTGGAATTGTGAATATTCTTTTGAAATATGGAGCCCAGCTAAATGAACTACATTTGTCATACTGCCTGAAGTATGAGAAATTTTCATTATTTCGCTACTTTTTGAAGAAACATTGCCCATTGACACCGTGGAGCCATATACATGAATTTATAAGTCATGCAATTAAAGCACAGACAAAATATAAGGAATGGTTGCCGTCTCTCTTACTTGCTGGATTTGACCCACTGAATCTACTATGCAGTTCTTGGTAAGAAATCCTAACATAGTGGACTTTACCCTTTTTGAGTGAATATACTGCCTTTAATTTCTTCCAATTTCTTGACGTCCCTGTGTTGGGAGGAGGGTGTGTGTTTTTTGCCTATGATGGCTGGTAGGGTGAAGGAGTTGGGGGATGCAAATAGCAAGTCTTAATGTAAGGATAGAGTCTACAAAAAGGTCAGAGGTGACTGGAAGGGTAGAAGGGGATGGATGCCTGTGAACTCTTCCGAGAGGGACTATTCTTCTACTTAGGCCATCCTCATGCTTCTCCTAAAGTGCCTGTGACAGAATGGTTGTAGCTGCTTTGGAGATTTTTGTCATCCCTTAGATAACTGGATTGAATAGTTCTGCCCTACAGCATCTTGTCTATTTGAACTTTGTCTCGCTTAATAAATACTGATTTCTGAAGTAGCTGAGTATATAATGTTTACTTCATGTAGTTTCTCATAAGGGCAACCCCTACAAGTGATTGTATATTAAAGTTGATTTAGGATTTTTTTGAGGCAAGAAGAGGAAAACTGTTTCTACCAGCTTCCAGCCTTCATGAAACCTGTTTGTGTCTAGTTGGGGCTGAGAAAGTAATTGTAGCTGTGGGAGAACTCTTTTCTTTGCCCTGATAATTCAAATCAAATGAGAGAATAGAATAAAAGTCTTCAGAAAAATTAAGGACCATGGGTATTTTACAAAATTTCAATGAAATATCTAGAAGGCTTCATTTTTGTGCTTCAGAAACTACCATTCACTAAAACAATGAAATTTTTTATTTTAGCAGAAAAGTGCTTTGACATCTTATTATTTGAGTTTTTCTTTTCAAAAGAGGTCCTCTTTGGGGTTCATGCAAGCAATGCCAGTCGTCCCTACTTGTAAATTTAGTTTGCAATTCTGGGATTCTTTATTCCATCTGGTGGCTTCTCCATCTGTATGTGAAGAACAGGTCTTTATTTGGTGGGATCCCAGTGTCTACCTTTTTATTATGTCTGCTATTGTATAGAATTCAGAAATTTTCATTAATCAGAAGTTTTATGTTCAAGGGCTGTCATCCCTTTCTGATATGAAGTGCTTCAAATACATGATTTATAAGGAAAAGCTGCTTTCTGGTAGGTGGTTTGAGGAATATAGAAGTAAAAGCAAAGTTCAGATACATGTTCTGATCTCTACTTTTTTTTAATAGTTTTTTTTTGTTTGTTTATAGCTCACAGCAGGTTGAGTCCCTGATTGTATTTACTTCTTTCTCCCACAGCTGATTAACACATAGTTGTCAGTCAGACGCTCAGTGTTGCAGTTCTCTCTATACCTTTTCAGTAAATTTTCACAAAAATCCATTGCATTTTTTACATAGCTTAATGAAATATAGATTATTGATAATTTATTGAGAAATTGCTGATTTTTAAGTTATTTGTATATGTATGTTTGCCTTAACAAAGCCCCTTTACATGCATACACATGCACACGTGCACACACATACACACACACACACACACCCTACTGAGATATAAACACTCGCTAATGAATGCTATGTCTAGCTATTAACAAAGCTATTTAAGTACTCTTAACTTTTTACTTAGTGAATTTTATTGTTGTGTGTGGGCTTCTGATAGCTAGCAGCAGTTGTCCCTCACCACTCTAGGCTTCCCTCCCTGACTGCTGCTGTGAATCCAACCCAACACAGGGCTGTAGACCACCCTGACAGTGTGTTCCCTTTCCTCTCACTCCACTTGGTGATTGTCCATGAGTCACCCACTTTCTTCTCAGTCACACTCCTTGTAGGCCTCTACTGAAGCTACTAACTTGACTTCATATTACTTTCAGCTTTCACACCTCATTCTGGTTTCTAGTTTATTATATTTAGCATGCTGCCTGACATGTAGTAGGAACTATTTTAAGTCTTTTAATGTATTAACTCATTTAATATAAAATACAGCAGCTAGATAGAATTATTTTACAGAGGAGGAAATGGAGGCACAGAGTGTTTAATGTATGTGCCCAAGCTCACACAGCTAGTTAGTGCTAGAGCTGAGACTTGGGCTCTGTAGTGTGGCTCAGGTCTGTCTTTCTAACCACTGTACTATGCTGCCTTTGGCCTGTGTGTCCATAGGGATAGGGATATCACCTAATTTTAGGACCTTAACCCCTTGCCTAAATGGGGGGTAGAGGGGAATCTGTGCCAAACTCTTCTTGTTCCTTCCTACTCCTAAATTAGGAAGAACCTATGCAGTTAAAAAAATTAAGCATGGTCTCATTTCCTTTCCTCCTCAGCCAGTTACATAGACTCCTGGAAGGAGAGGGAATTATTCATTTTATTCTCCCAGAAACTTTTGTAAAACACACTGTCCCATTCCCAGTTCTGATCAGGCCCCTTTCCCATGTGAGCAGCCAGTTGAGAATTTTTGTGGTAATAAGCCACTGTGTATGTGCTGTATTTATTGGATGTGTTAGGATAGAAAAGTTAACCAGTAAGCTACAAATTATTTTGAAGTAAACTGTAAAACTTGCAGCTATCTGAACTGAGAATGCCTACTGCATTTATTTTACTTGGAAGGAGTAACTTTAGTCACTTTATATTCATTAAGAAAAATACAATGGAAAATTTCACTTTAACAATGAAAATGCTTAACGTGGTCAAATTTTTGTTCATTGATCTTTTATTGAATGGATAAAAGCCAGTGTTTACGCTGAATATGATAAACATTTTGCTTTCTTTGATCAAATTTATATTCAAAGAGCTGTTTCAAGAAAAATTCTCTCATAAAAATTCCAATATATTGTTAAAGTCAATTTTAGTTCTATCTTGTTTATATCACATGCAGTCTGTTGCTTAATCTTTGTCATGTAAATTATAAATATCTTGCTAGGTATTGCTTGTCTTAAACAGTCTTAAAAATGTATCTGGCTGAGACTTATCAAGAAAAAGAGAGAGTCTACTCAAATAAACAGAATCAGAAATAAGAAAGGAAAAATCACTATGGACAGCATGGAAATACAAAGAATTATTAGAGAATACTATGAAAAATTATATGCTAACAAACTGGGTAACCTAGAAGAAATGGACAACTTTCTAGAAAAATACAACCTTCCAAGGCTGACCCAGAAAGAAACAGGAAATCTGAATAGACCAATTACCAGCAATGAAATTGAACTGGTAATCAAAAACCTATCTAAGGACAAAACTGCTCGACCAGATGGCTTCACCGCTGAATTTTATCAAACATTTAGTAAATACTTAATACCCATCCTCCTTAAAGTTTTCCAAGGAGTGGAAGAAGAGGGAATACTTCCAAACTCATTCCATAAGGCCAGCATCACTCTAATACCAAAACCGGGCAAAGACACCACAAAAAAAGAAAACTAAAGACCAATATCCCTGATGAGCATAGATGCAAAAATACTCAACAAAATATTAGCAAGCCAAATTCAAAATTACATCAAAAGGATCATCCATCATGATCAAGTAGGATTTATTCCAGGGATGCAAGGATGGTACAACATTCCGAAATCCATCAACGTCATCCACCACATCAACAAAAAGAAGGGCAAAAACCACATCATCATCTCCATAGATGCTGAAAAAGTATTTGACAAAATTCAATATCCATTCATGATAAAAACTCTCAACAAAATGGGTGTAGAGGGCAAGTACCTCAACATAATAAAGGCCATATATGACAAACCCACAGCCAACATTATACTTATAAAGCAAAAGCTGAAAGCTTTTCCTTTAAGATCAGGAAAAGACAAGGATGCATGCCTACTCTCCCCACTTTTATTCAACATAGTACTGGAGGTCCTAGCCATGGCAATCAGATAACACAAAGAAATAAATGGCATCCAGATAGGCAAGGAAGAAGTCAAACTGTCCCTGTTTGCAGATGACATGATATTGTACATAAAAAACCCTAAAGAATCCACTCCAAAACTACTAGATCTAATATCTGAATTCAGCAAAGTTACAGGATATAAAATTAATATGCAGAAATCTGTGGCATTCCTATACACTAACAATGAACTAGCAGAGAGAGAAATCAGGAAAATAATTCCATTCACAGTTGCATCACAAAGAATAAAATACCTAGGAATAAACCTAACCAAGGAAGTGAAAGACCTTTACTCGGAAAATTACAAGACACTCATGAGAGAAATTAAAGAAGATACCAATAAATGGAAACATATCCCGTGGTCATGGATAGGAAGAATTAATACTGTCAAAATGGCCATCCTGCCTAAAGCAATCTACAGATTCAAAGCAATTCCTATCAAAATACCAATAGCATTCTTCAGCGAACTAGAGAAAATTGTTCTAAAATTCATATGGAACCACAAAAGACCCCAAGTAGCCAAAGCAATCCTGAGAAGGAAGAATAAAGCTGGGGGGATTATGCTCCCCAACTTCAAGCTCTACTACAAAGCCACAGTCCTCAAGACAATTTGGTAGTGGCACAAGAACAGATCCATAGACCAATGGAACAGACTAGAGAGCCCTGATATAAACCCAAGCATATATGGTCAATTAATATATGATAAAGGAGCCATGGACATACAATGGGGAAATGATAGCCTCTTGTTAACAGCTGGTGTAGGCAAAACTGGACAGCTACATGCAAGAGAATGAAACTGGATTATTGTTTAACCCCATAGACAAAAGTAAACTCAAAATGGATCAAGGACCTGAATGTAAGTCATGAAACCACAAAACTCTTAGAAGACAACATAGGCAAAAATCTCCTGAATATAAGCAGGAGCGACTTCTTCCTGAACGCATCTCCTCGAGCAAGGGAAACAAAAGCAAAAATGAACTCATGGGACTATATCAAACTAAAAAGTTTCTGTACGGCAAAGGACACCATCAACAGAACAAAAAGGCATCCTACAGTATGGGAGAATATATTTGTAAATGACATATCCGACAAGGAGTTAACATCCAAAATATATAAAGAACTTACATGCCTCAACACCCAAAAAAGCAAATAACCCAATTAAAAAATGGGCAGAGGATATGAAGAGACAGTTTTCCAAAGAAGAAATTAAAACCACAATGAGTTACCATCTCACACCAGTAAGGATGGCCAGCATCCAAAAGACTAAGAACAACAAATGCTGGCGAGGATGTGGAGAAAGGGGAACCGTCCTACACTGCTGGTGGGAATGTAAGCTAGTTCAACCATTGTGGAAAACAATATGGAGGTTCCTCAAAAAACTAAAAATACAAATACCATTTGACCCAGGAATCCCACTTCTTGGAATTTACCCAAAGAATATAACTTCCCAGATTCAAAAAGACATATGCACCCCTATGTTTATTGCAGCACTTTTTACAATAGCCAAGATATGGAAGCGACCTAAGTGTCCATCAGTAGATGAATGGATAAAGAAGATGGGGTACATATACACAATGGAATACTATTCAGCCATAAGAAGAAACAAATCCTGCCATTTGCAACAACATGGATGGAGCTAGAGGGTATTGTGCTCAGTGAAATAAGCCAGGCAGAGAAAGACAAGTGTCAAATGATTTCCTTCATTTGTGGAGTATAACAACGAAGCAAAACTGAAGGAACAAAATAGCAGCAGACTCAGAGACTCCAAGAAGGAACTAGTGGTTACCAAAGAGGAGGGGTGTGGGAGGGCGGGTGGGGAGGGAGGGAGAAGGGGATTGAGGGGTATTATGTTTAGTACACATGGTGTAGGGGATCAAGGGGAAAACAGTGTAGCACAGAGAAGGCAAATAGTGAATCTGTGGCATCTTACTACACTAATGGACAGTGACTGCATTGGGGTATGGGTGTGGGACTTGATAATATGGGTAAATGTAGTAAACACATTGTTTTTTCATGTGAAACCTTCATAAGAATGTATATCAATAATATCTTAATAAAAAATGGAAAAAAAATGTATCTGGCTGTATAATTGCCTGTCACAATATAATCTACAGAGTTGAAATATTTTTTCAACTTTAAATGAAAGAATAGACCCACCCCTTCCTGAATGCAGTAGGTGAATAATAGAAAGTAAATGTCAGCTGTGCATTTAGTTGATTACCTGTCACTTGTTTATGATTGTACAACTGCTTTGGAGAATGTAATGGTCAATGTAGTACAATAACAATACATTTTTAGTGGCATTGTCAGCATTGGTAAGTAAATTCACCATTATATTAACTAAAGTAATATAAACTGTGAACATTTATTTTTCATGTGTGTGTTTAGGTAACTGCATAAAAATGGATGTGTTTGGTGTACCTTTTGTATTTGGTCACAGTGAGACTTAGAGGACATGAAAGCAGAAAAATGAAACATTAGAAAAGAAATAAGGAGCCACAATCAAATAACTTTTGGTGTGGGGTTCCTAGAAAGTCAAGGAGATTGTTCGCCTTTGAATATGTTTTATCATTTTATTTATTCTCAGTATATCTTGATTAATTGGGATTTCACTAAGAGTTTCCTGAGAAGTAAAATATTTTCCTAAGGCATTTGTACTACAGTTTTTATAAGTTCTTCCTTATGTATGTTTGCATATTAGAGAACTAAAAATTTGGGAAGTGATTTTCATACTCTTTACCGTCACTGCAAGGATACTTTGATCCAGAATTATAAGAAGTAAGTTGTCTTTGAGATGACAAGTTTAGAGTATTATTCAGTGTCTTTCCATTCCTTCTATTTTTTTTTTCCTTCTAGTCCTTGCTCAATAATATCTTCAAAAAAGGGACCTTGGAGTTTCCATTTTTGCAGTAATCAGAGGCTCTAATCATTTTTTTCCTTCAAACATTGTGATAATGTAATCTTGTTAGAATTTAGAGTTTGATGATTAAGCTTTGATTAGATTTCATGTATACAATGTTATAAGGCCTACTGAAAATGTAATACTAAAAATTTTAAGCCAGTTCTAGTAATATCAAATATTTATATACTATTTTATAGTTTCAAATGTTTATTATATTGTCTCATGTTATTTTCACAAAAAGTCCCTTAAAAAAGATAGAGTAAGTGTTATTCTCATTTTAGAGACCAGGATCTAGGGCTTAAATAATTTAGGTAACATGTTTATAAATAGTCGAAGTAGTATTAGAAATCAGAACTTTTCTTAGACCAGTGCTCTTTCTGTTAGGACTCAAGTGCTTATAAAATTTGGGGAAGTCTCTTTTGGATGGGTTAGGAGGCTCTCTGATGTTATTTTGAAAAAATGGAGAACAATTTCTCTTAAACACCTTCTTTCAGTCCTTAAAGACAAAACTTATTCTAATACATCCTTTGGAGCTGAATCTATAATAAGGAAGGTTCTTAGAGAAGAACAGTTGTACAGACCTGGAAGTTGGGCAGAAACAAGCCAAGTCTTTTGTACATTCATTTAAGGATAGTTGTGGGGGTTTGGGCTTTATCCTTTCAGGACCATTAAATTATGTGTCTGTAAGGATGACAATCTAGATTTGGCAAAATGGTCCAAATGGGAGGTGATAATGGTAAATCTGCTGATACTGGTGCTCTCTGTCTGTTCTTACCACAGCTGCTGGGGAATGGTAAGGAAAATTCCTACCCTTTATAAGAATAGAGATTCCTCTTTTCATCTATAGGACAACTATACAGAGTCAGTTCAGTTTCCTGCAGTAACTTGATGATTCTTCATATCCACTGAACTTGCCTCCAGATACATGAATATTTTCTATGCCCCAGTTTTCTGTCTGCCTTCCACATTAAGTTGTAAGAATAGGTATGTGATCTTTGTTTCAGGATGAACCCTTTGTGTATTTTGTGCATAATGGTGTGTTAACATCTTGCATATATAGGATTGACTCGGTCAGCGATGACATGCTTATCTTCACTTTGGAATTTACTAATTGGAGGAGACTTCCTCTGACTGTTGAAAAGTTGCTCTCTGCTCGTGCCTCAAATTCTTCTTGGGCTCTACAACAACATATTGGTAAGAAAGTACATTTTTTTAAACACACTTCACTACTTTTTTTTCTCTTCTCTATGTAATATTGGTAAGAAAGTACATTTTTTTCAACACACTTCACTACTTTTTTTTCTCTTCTCTAGTTATATTGTAGTTTCAAGTGATAATGGTCATTGGAGAACATATTTTGAATTGGGCATCATTAGCATTCCCTTTATGTGGGGAAAGGATGGAACTGTGGTCATAAATAATGGGGTAGGGGAGGCTCATAATAATATCCTTCAACAAATATCATATCTGATTTTATAAGTTTTGCCTAAGGAGCACACAAAGAAAAGCAGGTATTTATGAACATTTTTATTTAATGATATCCTTTTATTTTTAGTAAGGATTATATAAAGAAAAGTGAGTCCTAAAAATCCTATTAGTAAATACTTACTTGGTGATCAAAAAATGCTAAACATTTTTCCTCTAGAGTGTATGTAGATTTGTGTTCTCTCTTTAATAATTTATAATCCCTAAAAGGAAATATTACTATCCTTTATTTATACCTGTCCTTACTGAATATATACTGGTGTGTTGGTGTGATATAACCATGGAGGCGAGCTGAGTGAAAATTCTGTGAATTGATTGATATTTTTAAATGACTGATTTAAGGCAAACTCTTAACTTATTCTCACTTAATAAAATGTTTTTAAGATTTTTTTTAAAAACATGCAGGAGAAGATTTTATAGAAGAAAACTAGTTTAAACTAAATAATAATATTTGCAAAGTATTCCTAGTTACTTATTCAGATTTATTTCACTTTAATTTTGTTAACCAGATTATGTCTTAAGTTAGGAAAATTATATCATCATTGCTATTTTTATATGAAATGTGCTCTTCATAAACATGTTGAATAGGATTTTAACAAGTAAATTTATCCATATATAGAAGTGTATCTTCTAATTTCTTGGAAAATTACATTTAATTAAATTTTCTTAATCAAAAACAGACATTCAGGAAAACATGCTGTTGAACCTAGGTGTATTCAAACTTAGAGGGGTTTCTCTTGAAGAAAAAAGTAATCTGGAGCCTGATCCTTTCTTTAATGATAATGTTGTAAAACTCACTTGCATATAATTCTTAACGTTGAGAATTGCATCTGCTTTTACTAATTTTGTATCTGCAGCAGTAGAGAACAAATATCTACTCAGAACAGATAGAATATGGGACAATGGATTTGAGAACAAAAAGTTAAAAGTTTATCAGTTAGTGAGTATGTGTGAAAGTTTACTTTGAAGACGTTACCATAAGGCAAGTTTGTCCAGATGAAGGTAAAAATTGTGCCTGAGTACATTACTCTGCAGTAGACTAAATCCATCAAGGGCTTCTTGTTTAATTAGGCACTGGTTAGAGCTTGTATAGAGTAATAGTCATCATCTCTTAAGAAGAGGATTTTATGTTGGCTGAAGATTTGCAAAATCCTTTCTCAGAGGTATTTATGTAGCTAATGCTTTTCTGATCTGTTTTTCTAGCCAAGACCTCTTGGTTTCTGACCCATATATCCAACTGCCTTTTGCTATCCCACATTTTGACATATCCGAAATTCGACCTTGTCATGTCCTACAAGTCCTATTGTTCCTTCTACCTATTTCCTGGTTCTGGAGATGAGATGGTTTGGGAGTGCTGTTTACCAAGAAAGTGAGTTATCCCTGGCAGCTGTTTGTTCACCAGGGATGATTTTGCCCCGCAGGGAACGTTTGCAAATGTTTTTTTGGTTGTCACAGCTGATAGGGGTGCTATTTGCCATCTAGGAGCAGAGGCCTAGGACACTTCTAACCATCCTCCAGGGCACAGGAAGTACCCCCAGACAAAGGGTCATCTAGCCATAGGTGTCAATAGTGCCAAGGTAGACACCCTAATCCACACTGACTCTTGTGTTGTCCCGTCTTCAGAAGGTCTTTTCTTATTATCCTGGAAAGGCTTTTTAATCCTGTTCTTATTGCAAACTATTTAGGAAAAACTTGTTTTCTTCCTTCTACTTATATTGGTCTCTTTAGGGTATTCGTCAGTGGTTCCTTTTTCTGCAGATAATAGGAGCCATTGTGATGCAGGATTTTAGTGAGGTTGGGAGGAAAAAATCACCCAACTCAGTTGTCTGAATTTAAAATGGGGTTATGATTCTCTTCTTTTCTATAGTGTAAGCCTCTCTTCATGCATTCAGCTTCCCATTTTCTTCAATTTCCAGGACACTCATTTCCTCATATTCACTATTTGTATTGTTCTGTCTTTTATTTGGATTGTGAGCTGCAGGATTTCTAGTAAGTAGAGACATAGCCAGGGTTTTAACACCAACAAAGGGAGTGAACCCAGAAGGACAATTCTTTGATTACCTCTCTAATTGTATTACAATCTTGCTTCACCACACTTTCTCCAATAACTTACCATGTTATTTAAAACTATCTTGTCAATATAGTCATTTAAATGTTTTGGAAAAGATGCTTCTTGCAGCTCTGCCACTATTAGTAAGCTCCTAGATAATTACAGCTCCCTAGCTTCTTTAGGTATACCAGTATTTATCCCAGGGGAAAGATTTTCTCCATTCTGAGCCCCTTTCAAGATGCTATATATGTAATCAAACTTCCCCTTGCCTCATCTTTTTCTTCCTTATGGAAATTGTAACTTGCTCTGGTAGTGTATAAATTTTAAAAAGACAATCAGTCACTTACTGCTTATCTTTTAATCATTGAGTCAGATTTTTCTTCAAAAAAGTTTTTTTTTTTGCATCAAAAAGGAAAGTATACTAGGTAAAATTTACTGCCTGGTTGCAGCTTTAATAACAATATTTTGATCATGTGCTTTATACATATCTTTCTTAGAAACATCCATTTAACCACATTGCAGTGGACTTTGTAATCAGATTTGCCAATCTCTGACCAGCTGTCCAAGATCAAGTCTAAGTAATTAAGTTCTTATTGGTAAAAGCACTTGGCTTTAGTCCATCCTGAACCTTTAATGATCAAACAGGTATAATTATATATTATATGGATCTGAATCCTACAAAGAATCCTGAAAGGACCCCAGGAGACTCTCTTGATCTATTCATTTCAGTGTTCCTCTGCTTTGTTCTAAAAAGGATTTAAAACAGTTTATACATGTAGATTATCATAAATAATAAAACTGAAGTTAAAGGTGAAAGCAAAAGAAAAATGGAAAATAAAGGGGGCAATGGATATAAAATGGAGTCAGGGAAAGATGAGAGAGGCTTGAACATGTTTTATAGATCCAGGAGTCTCATTTTGTAAAAACAAAAATCAAAACATTAGATTAAAGACTTGGAGATAAAGGCAGTAATTTTATGTAATGAGATTTCAGATGAGCTGGTGGGAGGTGTGGGGGTTGGGATTAGCCTCAAATAGGTCCATTCCTTTGAGAAGGAGTACCCCTGGGGATGGGGTACATACAGATAGGTTTATAGTTTGAGGATTACTAGCTCAGAGAAAGAGAGCCTAGAGGACCTGTTTTCACTTGGAAGTAGGAGGTAAAATTTTGCTAAGAAGGAAGAAGTGAGAATTGAGTAGGAGGTCTTGATGATTTAGAGTGGTCGTTGTGGAAACCAACTGGGAACCAATGAAAGATTTGCTGAGCAAATTGACCTGTGGGCCTGGTAGACATTAGAAGTGGTATAGTTCATACGATTATATGATCATTTTTTCCCCAGTGTTTTTTGCTTTCTCTGTATTGGGGTCCAGAAGGAAAATGCTTAGATTGACCCTGGGGATTGTCAAAGCAGGTATTGAAGAATTGAGAATGATAAAATAATATGTGATGTACCTATGGAATCCAGTCTAAATCCAGGTAATCCAGGAATCCAGGAAAAGAGGTGAGGAAGGAAGCAACCTGATAGACTAGCTGACAATAGTCAGGGGACCCCAGGTCTCAGTGTTACTAAAGATTGGGTGCAGTGGTAGTAAGAGAGTGCAAACTTTGGAAGGATAGGAAGTGGTGTATGTTGGAATTTAAAGACAGAAAGTGGGTCTGAAAGTGATGCAGAATAACTATGAGAATTCTAAAATAGCCTCCTAGACTTCGTGATAGATGTGAAAAGGTGTAGAAGAATGAGAAAATTCTATTTTAGAAATTGGTCAAGGAAGTAATTTCCTTGGGAGGATCAGGCTTCTGTGAGGACAACAGGTGGAGAGTGTTCTGTACAATGTTCTAGATGTAGAATTTTTATATGTTAGGATGGGGATTCCTGATAACTTTATGGAAAGATTTTAGAGAGCATTAAAATGTCCTTTATAATAATTGAGCTTAGCTTTTTCTGTTCTCTCAGACTATGTTGTAGTTCCCTAAGCAAGTTAGGGAAATGAAGAATGGATTTTTATTTTCTGAGGAATTCTGAGAACATGATTCATTTTTTCATTTGATAACCACAGGAGAATGCTTACGCTACACGATTTTACTTAATTTTCAAATATTTCAGTCTCCAGAGAGGCATCCTAAAAGTGGGAGAGAGTTAGATGAAACTGCTTATCAGTGATTAAGATGCTTTTTATTTTTTCTTTTCTCTAATAGTGAGGTTGTAGTTGTTAAGAATCGAGCTTTCATTTTTCCCCCTCCCATTTAGTACATATGACGCAATGCCTTGTACTTACATATCCATATGAATTAGATTAGTGTTTTCCAAAGTGGAGTGCATGGGTTGACTGTGCAGCCATACTTGTGGTGTGCTTTAGTGATTGTAGTTCATGTGTGATTGTTCAATGGATCTATCACCCAGTTTTAACTGAACCAGTTCTCAAAAATTGGTCAAGTAACTTAAAAAGACTTCTGCAAAGAAATAGTGTTTTGTGTGGACAATACTAAAGGTACAAGTGAACTAACATTAATTGTAGAGCTATACACACCTGTTCTTTATCAGATGGCCATGTTATCTGATAAAAATTACACTTGCAACAGTAATGACTTATTTAATAAAAAAAAATGTATCTTGGAAGAGCTAAGAAAGAATGCTGATGGAGTGGCTTACTTTTCTGTAAATGTAAGGAAATGGAGTAACATCATACTTGAAATGAATTTTATTACATCATTAATAGTCAGACTAATACAGGAAAGGAGTTGGAACCAGACTTGAATGAAGTAATACCATTGTGGATAATTTTTTTAAAAACATGACCTTTAAAATATATTAGAGTCTTTGTAGTACTTTATAATGAGATGAGAGTGACCATGATAATTGTTTGTACATACAGAGGTTTGCTCATTATCTTTTGATACATATACATGTTTAATATACAAAGGAGTCCTTGAACTTAAAGATGTTATGTACCTTTCTTCTGCTAAAATACAACTGGTCCAATTTTCTTAACCTCTATTTTTCTTTGTGATAAGTAACTATCAGTAGTATAAAACCTAGTATAAATTTTCTGAAAATTCTGTTGATTTAAGGTAAAAATGACATTTTAAACTAGTAAGAAAGAAGTTGTTTTCTGAAAGAAACTTTGCTGTGGGGAGATGATTTTGAAATCAGATTCTGGGAAACATTTCTATTGTTATTTGATTTCTTGCCAAAAACAATGTGTGTCACCTAGAAAAACTCTCAAGTTAACATAGTTAAATACTTGGAAACAGTTTTCCTGGATTTTGAATTCATTTAATAAAAATGTAAAAAAGCTAAACTTTCCAATGAGTTTATAAACTGATAGCAGGAAAAATAGAAATTTGACAGATGAATTTTTGATAAAAACTTTTGCGTAATTTGTAGATAGGAAAGGATAATATCCTGATTAGTTCAGTTAAGCCACCATGTACTCCTCCAGTTTGGATCTACATGTAAGATCTTTTTTTTGCATATCATTCTTCAAGTTTTGATTTCCTTCCCTAATCTATTACTTATTTTTCAGAGACCTCAGGTAGTTGCTTTTTGTTTTTTGTCTAGAGTTTTTAGTTGTAATCAGTGGGAGAGAGAGATGATACAAATAAAATTAAGAAAGACTGATTACAAAAAGATGGAAGCCAACATATTAGTGATGAAAATGATAAATTGTATTAGATGGCCCCAAAGTTGAATGAATACATTTGATGTGAAAAGCCATGGAAAGGAACCATAGAAATATAGTATAGGCAGATAGAGCATTTGAATATTGGCATAAGGGCAGACTAAAAATGAATGGTTTGGAAATATAGGCAGTGTGTATGATGTACATATAGTTCCATGTTACAGTGAAGTTGAAGTAATGAATAAGAATAATAAGCATAATGAATTAAGAATTGGGTTTATTTTGATCATTGCTTTGATTTTAATAAAACATATAACATAGCTTCTATTTCAATTGTTCTGTCAGTACATACCATAAAATGAACAAAATGGAAGAATTCTATATAGGAATGAAAAGTTGAAGGTTGCTTGTCTGCTAATAGATCTATAGATAAACTATGTTTAACATACTAAATTGAAAATGATGCATCAGAAAACTGATTTAAAGGAATAGAATGGTTTCAGACATTGTTTTCTAGGCCTACAATCAGTGCCATCCTCCAAGAAGAGAGAGATTTATTTAACAAATTAAAATTTTAACGTATTTTCAAGAAAATACATTTTGCATACAGCTTCTGGGCTTTTTCACTATTATAAATTCAGGCATGGCTTGATCTTCTCTCAGCCTAGTGGGAACACATCTGGAAATACTATGCATCACTAAAACCTTCACAGGAATTTTGCATGCTTTGAAATATCTCATATACAATTATAAAATTTCCTTAATATTCACTGCATATTAAACTAAGATGGCACTGATGGATGTATTATCATCTGTGTTAATAATCTACGGATGAAAGACTCCCTCAGTTCAAGATATAGTTCTTACCTCTAATTGTTCGTCAGGCCAGTGGTCTACCGTGCTCATAGGAGGAAAACCAAAACAGTGCAATTAAAATTGGAACCAGTATCTGAAGTAACCATACCCTTTCCTTTCTTGTATTATTAAATGGGAAGATCTTTTGAAACTTATGATGGTTTCAGTGGTTTAGAAGAGGTTAGAGAATTATTTTGGGCCTAACACTATTTAAAGAACTCTAAACTTGGGGTCAAGTCACTTGGATCTAGTACCATCAGTGTTGTTGATGTATGTTGTCAACATGGTCAAGTCACGTAAGCCTCCCATAATAAATGTGTCCAATTTGGCTTAATCACAAATGATTAAGTTTCTACATACATACATAAACCACAGATGGTTTATTTAGCTTTAAAGATAGGGCTACAGTAGTGTAATCGGATGACCTAGAAAGGCTCGTCAGCGCTTGCTGGAGGCTGTGGGGCAACCAGAGGAACTGTCGTCAGCCCAAGGGGTTTGTGAGCCAGTATACTCTATCCAGTAAGAAAAGCCGGAGACTCATTAAGGATCTCTCAGCCCCTTAGCAGCTCTCCTCCAGGTTGCGCAGCCATCCTTTATCTTCCTTTTGGGTGTATAACAAATGTATACTTATAAGTGTAATAAATATCTATGTACAAATGTGCAGAATGAAGGATTTCAATTTCACAAGATGTATATTAAACTCCAACTGAGTATAAGTAAAAATTCCCTTAACCTCACTTTAACCCATGCACTCCAGTCCTGTCATTTCCTCTATCAGTCCCGTCCGACTATGCCTGTGGCATGCGCAGCGAGCGATTACACATCAAGCCAATGGTTTGGGTATGGCAGTACACTTCTGCCCTACTATCCCTGAGTTGTGTGCTTCCCAAGAATCAATTATGCTTATTTCCAAAACTTTATTACATTTGTGGATACCGAGTGATGTGAGAACCAGTTATTGCTCCTGATCTCACTGGGTAAGAGGGCTTCCTTATATGTAATAGTTGAACACAGTACTGAAGTTGAACTGTTGAAGTTGAACCTGCTTACACCTTTGGGAAACTGGAGTTTGGGCATGGGAGGGTGGGGTTTCAGTTTGGGCATGGTCTCCATATGTAATCTGCTAATTCCTCCAAGGCTCCCTTTTATTTTATTTTATTTTATTTTATTTTTTTTTACAATTTATTTTGGTATCATTAACCTACAATTACATGTGTAATATTATGGTGATTAAACTACCCACTTCATCAGGTCCCCCCACCAACCCCATTACAGTCACTGCCCATCAGCATAGTGAGATGCTATAGAATCACTATTTGTCTTCTCTGAGTTGTACAGCCCTCCCTGTGCCCTGCTACCTTACATTTGCTAATCGTAATGCCCCTTTTACCCTCTTATCCCTCCCTTCCCACCCATCTTCCCCAGTCCCTTTCCCTTTGGTAACTATTAGTCCGTTCTTGGGTTCTGTGAGTCTGCTGCTGTTTTGTTCCTTCACTTTTTTTCTTTGTTCTTATACTCCACATATGAGTGAAATCATTTGATACTTGTCTTTTTCGGCTTGGCTTATTTCACTGAGCATAATACCCTCTAACTCCATCCATGTTGTTGCAAATGGTAGGATTTCTTTTCTTCTTATGGCTCAATAATATTCCATTGTGTATATGTACCACATCTTCTTAGTCCATTCATCTACTGATGGACACTTAGGTTGCTTCCATTTCTTGGCTACTGTAAATAGTGCTGCGATAAACATAGGGGTTCATCTGTCTTTTCGAAACTGGGCTGCTGCATTCTTAGGGTAAATTCCTAGGAGTGGGATTCCTGGGTCGAATGATATTTCTATTTTGAGTTTTTTGAGGAACCTCCATACTGCTTTCCACAATGGTTGAACTAATTTGCATTCCCACCAGCAGTGTAGGAGGGTTCCCTTTTCTCCACATCCTCGCCAACATTTGTTGTTGTTTGTGTTTTAGATGTTGGCCGTCCTCACTGGTGTGAGGTGATATCTCATTGTGGTTTTAATCTGCATTTCTCTGATGACTAGTGATGTGGAGCATCTTTTCATGTGCCTGTTGGCCATCTGAATTTCTTTTTTAGAGAAGTGTCTATTCATGTCCTCTGCCCATTTCTTAATTGGATTATTTGCTTTTTGTTTGTTAAGGTGCATAAGTTCTTTATATATTTTGGATGTCAACCCCTTCTCAGATGCATCATTTATGAATATATTTTCCCATACTGTAGGATGTCTTTTTGTTCTACTGATGGTGTCCTTTGCTGTACAGAAGCTTTTCAACTTGATATAGTCCCACTTGTTCATTTTTACTTTTGTTTCCCTTGCCTGGGGGGATATGTTCATGAAGAAGTCGCTCATGTTTAAGTCCAAGAGATTTTTGCCTATGTTTTTTTCTAAGACTTTTATGGTTTCATGACTTACATTCAGGTCTTTGATCCACCTTGAGTTTACCTTTGTGTATGGGGTTAGACAGTAGTCCAGGGTCATTCTCTTACATGTAACTGTCCAGTTTTTCCAACACCAGCTGCTGAAGAGGCTGTCATCTCCCCATTGTATATCCAAGGCTCCTTTATCAAATATTAATTGACTGTAAATGTTTGGATTAATGTTTGGATTTTCTATTCTGTTCCACTGGTCTGTGGGTCTGTTTTTGTGCCAGTACCAAATTGTCTTGATTACTGTGGCTTTGTAGTAGAGCTTGAAGTGAGGGAGCGTAATTCCCCCTGTTTGATTCCTCCTTCTCAGTATTGCTTTGGCTATTCGGGGTCTTTTCTGGTTCCATATGACTCCAAGGCTCCCTTTATCTGTGTTTTTCCATCTTAGAATTGAGAATGATGATTCTTTAAGTTTATAGAAAAGGGTACATTTAAACAAGATAAGGGTATGAAATGGTGGAAGTAAATGTGCTATTATAGATGCTGTAGTCTTATTTATAATCGGGGGGATCTGTGAACGTGGTTTAAGAAAATACTCAACTTTTCTTAGACTCTGGATTTATGTGTAAAATCAGATAATTGTTTTGCTTTTCTTATTCTGCATTTTGAAACACTGTGGTTTGAGGAGTTTCCCGAACTCTGAATAACCTAAACTTAAACCAATAAACTTAAACTAGTATGTACGATGCTGGATTATCTTCAGTGGTTTGGAAGGCGTTGAGGATATTAAGAGAGTCAGTATATCTCAAGCACTGTGGTGTGTTACCATTTCAAGAACCCTGGACATGGTGTAGGTTTGGTCTGGTTTAGTTATCAGCTGGGCTCTTCATAGTACTTTGCTGTCCTGATGCTGTTACTCATTGTTACATTTCATGGGGATTTATAAATGATTTTTTTGACTAATAAAGACCTTACTAGATTTGATTCACTCTAGCTCTTTTTAGTGCTCTGTTTCCATGGACATTAACTTCTTTAATTAACACTTTTCATCTTGGAAAATGAAACTACTAACTTGTGGTTCTTAATTAAGTGCATGGATTATCATTTAATTGGTATTAGCTTTTGGCAGCAGTGGTTTTAGTGTGTGTGCAGGTACACATGTGTTTTAGGGTCATGTGCCCATCAGTTTGAATCCTGGCTGTACCAGGATTCTAGATGTATGACTTTTGAAAAGTTATCTAAACCTCTTTTTACACCTCTGTTGTCTTATCTCTATAAAAGTATGATAATATATGCCTCGGAGGGTTAACACAGATAAAAGAGTGTATGTGAAGTGTACGGTCATATGGCATAGTAGACATTAAATGTTCCTTTTCTCTGTCAATTTTAAAACTTGATTCTATGTCACAGATACAAAGAGGAAAACTTTTGTGTGCTACACAATTTATTCACTTGACGTGGTAGGTAGGTCTGGAGATCATTTGCAATGAAACAGAGTAAGAAGGATGTAGCATTTGCTCCTGTGAGCTTCTGTGATTTCTGAAGTTAGTTCTTCCATTTAAGTGCCAACTGGTATTGCCATGTCTTTGGAATTTGAATGTTTAGTTTTATATGGCTTTGGATACTGACTTTGGATGTGTGACTAGCAACTAGAGGGAGAGGAACCAGGTGAAGGTTGTAAAAAGCATAAATAAATAGTTTATTGTGGTCATCCTGGCCCAAGTAGTCTTTCAAAAGTAGGTCTGAATAACATATGACTTCTGTTTTACCATGCAGAAATGGGAATAAAAAGGCACTTATCTTAATGTACTGTTATATCTTTGTGTTTAAAAATGTTTCATCTTCCTTTTTTTGTTTGTTTCACCAGCCTCTGTTCCATCCCTGACCCATCTTTGTCGTTTGGTAATTCGGTCCAGTCTAAAACCAGAACATGTACAATATGACAGTTTTATCTGTCAGTTACCACTTCCCAGAAGCCTACATAATTATTTGCTCTACGCAGAGGTTCTGAGGATGAATGAAGTTCCAGAACTGGAAGTTATCCAAGATGGAGAACTCAATGAAGCTACTTAACACAGCTCATGTATTACTCTGAAAATCACCAAGACAAAGAGCCATGGAGTACAAATTCTTCATGATTTTATAGTCATAAAAGATGATTTTTGTTTGTGTGGGTGGTTAGGTTTTTGGGGTGAATGTTTACAACTGGGCTTCCTGGTAAAAAAATGTTGTGACCTCATTTATGTTACTTTATTGCAGTTTTATCACTGGTACATTTCATGTTGTAATATTCATTTACTAACCTTTTTTCTACTTTTTCTGTTAATGAACTGCGATGCTGCTTCTAGTGATAGACATGGCATGTTCCATGATTCTGTGTTTATCTAAGGCTAGGAGCTTATAACAGAATGCATAAAACTTCACTGAAAGTGCACACATAGTGGATTTGAATGTATTATTATTTTATTTGAGGTTGAATGTCTCTTATGTTTATAAAAGAATTATCTTTTATTCCATTCACATATCTTAATTCAGTCACTTTTATGAATGCTTTCATTGGCTTTTCATAGGTAAACTCAGGGGAGAATTTTTTTTTTTAAAGATAGAAAATGAATCATTTTGCTGTTGTTTTTTTCCCCCTAGTTTCTTGATACTGTCTTAAAAAAGACTCCTTTTCTGCAAAGACAAGAACAGACCTAAACTCAAAGATATGCTTAGCTGAAAAAATATTAGCTTGATGTTGAGATAAATGAGCATTTTGCTACATTAGAATACTAATCAGGAGACTGGGAGGGGCAATTCTGTGGTCCCATCTTTAAAGAAAGAAAGGTATGTATGCCTTAGTCACTTCAGTATCAAATAAATCATTAAAGCTTCTTCATTCAGCCTCTGATTCAGAGGTCTGCTTTCATCCTATGAAGCAATGACTGCCAGTTTTATTAATATTAGTGTTTTCTCTTTTTATTATCTAGGTAGGTTACCCATATAGTATGTGAAATTTGGACCTCAGAATCCTAAGTTAATGAGACACTGCCTTACTGGTTTTACAGTTAATCTTTCTGAGCCTGGAGTCAGGACTAAATACTGGATCAAGTGACTATGATAAAAGGCTGTGAGAGGACCAAATTTGAGAAAAAGTTATGAAAGCATTACTGTCATGAGAGACAGCTAGAGATGAGGTCCAAAGGAGGGCAAATCTTCAGTCCTACTGGAGTCCTTGGCTTAAAATAGATGGGAATGGGTCACCAGGTCCACCTCTGATAGGCCGTTACTGTTTGCTAAAAGCAGTGAGGAAGGTGGACCGAAGGACAGAGGCATCATAGGTCCAGAAGGATGACTGAGTTCAGTGTAGATGAGAGCTATATTTGCTCAGTTGGAATGTGGTTATACAGGCAGAAATAAGGGTACATAATGGAAAACCAGATGTACATTCTGATACTTAAAGAGATTCCAAGAATGTTTGTACTATGCAGTAATTTTTTTTTAACTATGCAGTAATTTTTGAATGTTGTCCTAATCTTTATTTTTCCAAACTCTTAAGTCTCTGATTTTTCACATAACCAGTTTTTGTTAGGGCCAAATGTACAGAGAATGTTTACATTTGAGGGTGAATCTTTTCATGTGTTTTTGTTCATGTTTAAATATGTAATAAAAATTCAACTATCCATAACTTAGCTCTTGTTCTTAAAAATATGAAAATTAATATTTCAGAGACATTTAAAAGCCCTTAGTATTTAAAACATAAATAATTTTATTTACTATGTACAATGTATCATATAATAAAATACTATTTTATGACTTAGAGCAAGGACTCAGAAATCTAATCTAAAAGTATCTAAAGATTGGTGAATTATAGTTAATAGCTCCAGATCAAAATAATACATTTAGATGGTTTGAACCTTAAGCCTTGCCCTACCATCACACTTACTATTCTCAGTTTAAAGTCACAGTGAGCCTAAGGAAGGACCCTATACAGTAGTTCTCTGTATGGTAGTACGTATTAGCTGGAGCAGGACACAGATCTTTTTTTTTTTTAGGAGAGCAAGGCAGAGGCTTTTATTTAGAGAGAAAGTGAGAGGACAGAGCTCCTGGCTCAGGCCAGGAGGGGACAAGAGAGTCCCCACAGATAATTTTTAATAACAATTGCCTGGAGTTGACCCTTCCTTGATCTTCCTTGATACCTGTAAGTATATTTCCTGATCATTCCTGTCATAAGATGTTTTTCTTTGACTGTGTGCTGTAGTAGTGGTAATATTCTGAATGTTTGTTTCTTTAAATTTCCCTTTCCCTTTTGCCAAGTAGTGAGCATTTTGATGTGCATTTTTCTGGCGGTCCAACTTCACAAAGTTCAGTTACACTCCTCTGTCCCATGAACACCTGTGACAGTGATAATTCTTGATAGGCAGCTTAAGTGTCATATTTGTGTTATATGACCTGTTGATATTTCTAATTTTAGACCTGTTCTTCCCACCTAAGTCCATCTTAAACCTCTGTGAAAATTGTCATGTTTTTTTTTTTTTTATGAGGCTAGTATAATTTTCATTCAAAAACTGAGTAAGGACAATACAAGAGAAGAAAATTCTGTATCATTTCACTTAGTTTAAGTATAAGGCAAAACTTCAAAATAAAGTATTAGCTACATGAACCTAAAATTAATTTTTTTTTAAGTACAGCATTATCAGGTAGAGTTTATTCCAGAATGCAGTAATGTTTTTTTTTTCAATTGCTTAGCCTTTGCAACCTTTATTTTATTTATTTATTTTTTAAAATTAATTAAAATTTTTTTTAAACAATTTATTTTGGTATCTTTAACCTACAATTACATGTGCAATATTATGGTGATTAAACTACCTCCTTCATCAGGTCCCCCCCACCAACCCTATTACAGTCACTGTCCATCAGAAATTGTCATGTTTTATGTAGATCTTCAAGTATTGTGTTAGGTACAGTTTGAAGATATAAGTGTTTTTTTTTTTAATTTTGCTATTATTAATATACAACTACATGAGCAACATTATGGTTACTAGACTCCCCTATTATCAAGTCCCCACCACATACCACATTGCAGTCACTGTCCATCAGCGTAGGAGGATGTTATAGAATCACTACTTCTCTGTGTTATACTGCCTTCCCCATATCCCCCCACCCCACCCCCACCCCCACTACATTATGTATGCTAATTGTAATAGCCCTTTTTCCCCCTTATCCCTCCTTTCCCACCCATCTTCCCCCAGTCTCTTTCCCTTTGGTAACTGTTAGTCCATTCTTGGGTTCTGTGAGTCTGCTGCTGTTGTGTTCCTTCAGTTTTTTCTTTGTTCTTATACTCCACAGATGAGTGAAATCATTTGATACTTGTATTTTTCAGCTTGGCTTATTTCACTGAGCATAATACCCTCTAGCTCCATCCATGTTGTTGCAAATGGTAAGATTTGTTTTCTTCTTATGGCTGAATAATACTCCATTGTGTATATGTACCACATCTTCTTTATCCATTCATCTACTGATGGACACTTAGGTTGCTTCCATTTCTTGGCTATTGTAAATAGTGCTGCGATAAACACAGGGGTGCATATGTCTTTTTCAAACTGGAATTTTGAAATTCTTCGGGTAAATTCCTTAGGGTGCATTCTTAGGGTAAATTCCTAGGAGTGGAATTCCTGGGTCAAATGGTATTTCTATTTTGAGTTTTTTGAGGAACCTCCATACTGCTTTCCACAATGGTTGTATTAATTTACATTCCCACCAGCAGTGTAGAAGGGTTCCCTTTTCTCCACATCCTCGCCAACATTTGTTGTTGTTTGTGTTTTGGATGGCAGCCATCCTAACTGGTGTGAGGTGATATCTCATTGTGGTTTTAATTTTCATTTCTCTGATGACCAGTGATGTGGAGCATCTTTTCATGTGCCTGTTGGCCATCTGAATTTCTTCTTTGGAGAAGTGTCTGTTCAGCTCCTCTGCCCATTTTTTAATTGGCTTATTTGCTTTTTGTTTGTTGAGATGTGTGAGCTCTTTATATAATTTGGATGTCAACCCCTTATCAGATATGTCATTTATGAATATATTCTCCCATATTGTAGGAAGTCTTTTTGTTCTACTGATGGTATCCCTTGCTGTACAGAAGCTTTTTAGTTTGATATAGTCCCATTCATTCATTTTTGCTTTTGTTTCCCTTGCCCAGGGAGACATGTTCATGAAGAAGTTGCTCATGTTTATATCCAAGAGAATTTTGCCTGTATTTTTTTCTAAGAGTTTTATGGTTTCATGACTTACATTCAGGTCTTTGATCCATTTTGAGTTTACTTTTGTGTATGGGGTTAGACAGTAATCCAGTTTCATTCTCTTATGTGTAGTTGTCCAGTTTTGCCAACACCAGCTGTCAAAGAGGCTGTCATTTCCCCATTGTATATCCATGGTTCCTTTATCATATATTAATTGACCATACATGCTTGGGTTTATATCTGGACTCTCTAGTCTGTTCCATTGGTCTATGGGTCCGTTCTTGTGCCAGTACCAAATTGTCTTGATTACTGTAGCTTTGTAGTAAAGCTTGAAGTCAGAGAGCATAATCCCCCTGCTTTATTCTTCCTTCTCAGGATTGCCTTGGCTATTTGAGGTCTTTTGTGATTCCATATGAATTTTAGAACCATTTGTTATAGTTCATTGAAGAATGCTGTTGGTAATTTGATAGGGATTGCATTGAATCTGTAGATTGCTTTAGGCAGGATGGCCATTTTGACAATATTAATTATTCCTAGCCAAGAGCATGGGATGAATTTCCATTAACATGAGCGTTTTTGATTGGTTTCTTTACTCTAATTCTATAATTCTTAAATTTCTTACAAATAACTAATAAGAATATAAATAACTATGTCTTTCAATAACTATGTCTTTTCTGGAACAGTGAATTTGATGGTTCTGTTAGCATGGGATATAGAAAGCAGTTAAGAAAATCCATTTAAAAGTTTGCCTTTCACTTTTATCCTCCTCTGTATTCTTAGAGTCATATTCCCCTAAATATATTTCTTGATTAGTCATAGAAATACTTGTCTGAAGAAGAACTCTTGGTACAGTTATTGCCAGCAGGCGCCTATGTACAAAGGCTTTGAAGAGTGAGAATGGTTGAAGGGCTTGTAAAGTTGTTAGTAATGGGGCCATTTTCAGTTTTATGATCAAGTGTTTTAGATCTAACATTTGGGAAACCAGTAAAGTTACACACTGCCTTCTTCCAATTTCATGAGTTCATTCTCTGTTTAAAGCAAATGGAAGCTAAGCCTACTGGCTTCATCCAAATACTCAGTTTAAAGAGGATCCCTAAGCCAAAGGGATCTCCAAAGCTTTTCCTGTGACCTGGGAACATGCTGATAGCATTTGGGGCACTATTAATTTCCCTGAATTTCCTGTGGGAGAGCAATTGTCTGTGCCCTTCTCTTAACCCAAGCAGCCAGTCACACATACTGAGATATCAAGACCAGTATGTAGATGAGAGTCCAAGCCAAGAGATTCCATGGCTCATGGCTCTGTATGACCTGGGATAGTTACCTGAAAGATAACTGCAAGTGGGTGTACCTACAATCAGGAGAGAAGTGCTGTGTTCTGTTTAAAGCTAATGTTGGATTTTTGAGTTTATACCTATACATTTTTTCCAGGAGAAGGCAGTGTTTATGACTTCAGGTAAATGTGGCCCGTATTTCAGGGCTTAGAGACTATCATGATAGTTTTATAGACACTTGTTTTTTTTTCCTTTATATCCCTTTTCATTTTTTAACAAAACATTTAAAGAAAATTTAATATTCTTGTGTAAAGCTGTTGAGGTTTCTTGTTTTGATTTCCCTTTGCTTTTCTCTTTGAGGCTAAATTGGTCTGTTTCTCATCTGTATTTTTTATTATTACTGTTATTAAGTAACATGTAGTTACTGAAACACAGTACCTTGCAGTAGGCAAATGTTTTTGTTGGAGTCAATAAAAACCTGTGGTTTTCATGATACAGGGAACTGACTGTGATAGACTCCGGACCTGAGTACCACCTTTCGAATAAGCCCACCCACCATCTCAGAGAGACCTAGGTGTCATCTTACCTAGGCTATAAGCATTCTCCAGAGGACATGTCAGCAAGCCACAAACCCACTTTTCCCCTGACCCCTCCCCTCAAAAAGCCTGCCAAAACCCAAAACCCTGGCCATAAAAAGCCTCTTGACCCATTAGAGACCCTCTTTCCTTTGTTCTGCTGGCCAGGACAGAGGGGTCCCTCTCAGGTTCAGCAATAAACCTGCTTGGACTGTTGAGTTCGCATCCCCTCTCTTCTTTCAGACTGTGCTTAGTATTTTTGTGACATAGTGGCAGAAAAATGTATAGCCTTACTTACAGCAACATGTTAGTGATTTATACTGAGAGGAGGTCAGTCTGAATTATATTTTCATGGAAACATATACTTTGGGCACAGATTTTAAGTACACGTCTTTTGCAATTGGTTTCATGAATAAAACATTTAAATTTTAAATATAAGACATCTTATTAACCTATGCCTATGCTAATGAAAATCTTTTAAAAATTCTCATACAGCGGTAACAGTACAGGCATACCTCTTTTTTTTTTTTTTCTCACTTCATTTTATTGGACTTTGCAGATACTGAGCTTTTTCTCTATTGGTTTAAATTTTTAAAAATTTTATTTAGTTTAAGTGTAGTTGATATACAATATTTTATTATATATTACTTTCAGATGTACAACATAGTGATTCAGCAATTATATACATTACAAAATGTTCACCATGATAAATCTGTCACCGTACAAAGATATTACAGTATTTCTGTGTTCCTATCCTGTACCTTTCACCCATGTGATTTAATGTATCTTTATAACTGGAATTTTGTACCTCTTAATACCCTTCACCTATTTCGCTTACCTCTGTGTCCCCTTACTCCTTCGCAAACTCGTTTTATTGTGCTTCCCTTTATTGCACTCCATGGATTCTGCATGTTTTGCAGATGGAAGGTTTGTGGCCACCCTGTGTTGAGCAAGTTTCTCAGCACCATTTTTCTAATAACATTTGCTCACTTCATGTGTCTGTGTCACATTTTGGTAATTCTCGAACTATTTCAAGCTTTTTCATTATTTGTTATGGTTATCTGTGATCCCTGATTTTTGATACTACTATTGTAATTGTTTTTGGGCGCCATGAACCATACCCATAGAAGGTGGTGAACTTAGTTCATAAATGTGTGTATTCTCACTGCTTAATGGACCAGCTGTTCCCCTCTCTCTTTCCCTGTCCTTGGGACTCCCTATTTCCTGAAACGTAACAATGTTAAAATTAGACCAATTAATAATCCTACAGTAGCCTCTAAGTGTTCAAATGAAAGGAAGAATCACATCTCTCACTTTCAAAAATTAGAAATGATTATGCTTAGTGAGGAAGGCATGTTGAAAGCAAAATAGGCTGAAAGCTAGGCCTTTTGTGCCAATCAGCTACCCAAGTTGGGAATGCAAATGAAAAGTTCTTAAATTAAAAGTGCTACTCCAGTGAATACATGAATGATAAAGCAAAACAGCCTTTAAATTTTTTTAGTGGTTTAGATGGAAGATCAAATCAGCTGCAACATTCCCTTAGGCCAAAGCCTAATCCAGACCAAATCCTAACTCTCTTCAACTCTATGGAAGCTGATTGAGGTGAGGAAGCTGCAGAAGAAAAGTTTGAGCTAGCACAGGTTATTCATGACGTTTATGGAGAGAAGCCATCTCCATAACAGAAAAGTGCAAGGTAAAGCAAGAAATGTTGACATAGAAGCTGCAGCAAGTTATCCAGAAGATCTGGCCAAGGTAACTTCTGAAGGTAGCTATACTAAACAACAGGTTTTCAGTGTTGACAAAACAGCCTTAGATTGGAAGAAGATGCCATCTAGGACTTTAATAGCTGGAGAGAAGTCAATGCCTGGCTTCAAAGCTTCAAAGAGCAGGCTGACTTGTTAGGGCGTAAAGCAGTTGGGAACTCAGTTGAAGCCAGTGCTCACTGGCCATTCCAAAATCCTAGGGCCTTATGCTAAATCTAGTCTGCCTATACTCTAGAGAAACAACAAAGCCTGGACAGCATATCTGTTCACAACATGACTTAGTGCATATTTTAAGCCCACTGTTGAGACCTACTGCTCTGAAAACAAGATTGAAAATATTACTGCCCATTGACAGTGCATCTTGTCACCTAAGAGCTTTGATGGGATGGACAAGATTAATGTTGCTTTCATGCCTGCTAACAACATCCATTCTGTGGCCCATGGATCAATGAGTCATTTTGACTTTAAAGTCTTGATATTTGAAGTGCTTTTCATCAGACTGTAGCTGCCATAGGTAGAGTGTATGGAAAACCTGGAGAGGATTTGCCATTCTAGATTCATGGAAAGAGATCAATATATCAACATGTAAATATGAGTTTGGAAGAAGTTGAACCCAACCTTCATGGATGACTGAGGAGTTCCAGGACTTCAGTGCAGGAAGTAACTGCAGATATGGTGGAAATAGCTAGAGAACTAGAATTTGAAGTGGAGCCTGAAGATGTGACTAAATGGCTGCAATCTCATGATGAAACTTAAATGGATGAGGAGTTGCTTCTTATGGATCAGCAAAGAAAGTGGTTTCTTGAGATGGAATCTACTCCTGGTGAAAATTGTTGAAATGACAACAAAAGATGTAGAATATCACACAAACTTAGTTTATAGAGCAGTGGCAGGCAGAGTTTGAGAGGTTGACTCCAATTATGAAAGAAGTTATACTGTGGGTAAAACACTATAAAACAACATTGCTGAGGCAGACTTACTGTTTTCTTTTTTTTTTTAACTGCCACAGCCACCCCAATGTCAGCAGCCACCACCATGATCAGTCTGCAGCCATCAACATTCAGGCAAGGCCCAGCAAAAAGATTATGACTTGCTGAGAGCCCAGATGATGGTAGCAGTTATTTAGCAATAGAGCATTTTTTAAATTAAGGTATGGCTACAGTATAATTTTATATGCATTGGGAAACCAAAAAATTAATTTGACTTGCTTTATTGTGATATTTACTGCAGTGGTCTGGAACAGAACATGTAATATCTCTGAGGTATGCCTGTAATAGCACATTTTAAGTATTTCATTTTAAAACAAAAAATATTTTAAAACTTAGAGAAGAAAGGAAGGAAGATATAGTCATAATGCTATCATCCAGACTCAGTACTAATGTTAGATTAGAACATTTTCTTTCTCTCAGGCTTTTAAAAACCTGTACCCAAGTTTGAGGGGTGTTTATTTCAGAGTTAAAATCAGACCACTTTAAAAATGTTGTACCCTGATCAAACCTTTTATCATGCTAATAATAGCAGCTAAGCTCCAGCCAGACATTTTCACTAATTCTGAACTAGTAAGAATGAGAAATAATGAGGAGTTTCTGGGTTGATTTTTTTCAAGGTATCTGCCTTCATAAAGCAAACAACCTCTCCATCCTCTTTGTAAAGGAAAGAAGAGAATGGAGGTGAAACCTTTGTGAACATTCGTCATCTGAGCTCAGCCCGGGGTAGTCATGCAATTGCAAATCCTTTGCATTACTGTTATAACTGTGTATGATACGTATTTTTAGCGAAGGAATTTGAATACCATTGTTGCAGTAAAGATGAGTGTCTGCATGATTTTCCTGTCTCTTGGCTTCTTTTTCATGCATAGCACTAATAGATGAAGCAGAACAGGTGGTAATTGCCATTGGCGCACTGAGACTTGTGAATAGCATCTGTTTCTGTCTCTTTTACCATCAAATGGTTAGTATAACCTTCTCTTCACTGCTTTACTGTGTGGGTGATCAAAGTCTATCATGAGTCATTATAAGGTGCTAATTTACACTCTTTTTCTAACATGATGGAATAGGTGAAGAAGAAAGTCCATCTGGTGGTCTAAATATGACTATGATTTGAATCAAACAATTAAAAAGAAGACATAATACTTCTAAGGTTATTATAGAACATTGGATCAAATAATATGTGCCAAAGATATCAATTCCAAGCCAGAGTAGTTCTATAAATAGATGCATTAGTGTATAGCCTGGATTTTTGTTTTGACACTTAAAAATTAGTTTGTTTTAGATGATAAAACATTCAAAGCTTCATGGTTTTCATTTCACTTGTAATTATTTGACTTTGTTAAGTACACTCTTAAATGTCATAATGTGGTATTTGTGTGTTGATGTAAGTGCCTACTTTTATTTATTTTTTTTATCTCTTTATTATGGAAAATTTCAAGCATATAAAAAAACACAGAATTGTATAATGAACTTTCATGTTCCCACCCAGCTTTGATAATTATCAACTCATGTCCACTCTTACTTCCTTTTCCTTCCCAGTTCCCTCTCTCCAGCAACCAGTTTGAAACAAATTCCAGACATAAAATATGTAAATATTTTAGTCTGTATCTCTGGAAGTCAAGACTACCTTTTTGAAATGTAACTATAATAAATATCATCATTATACCTCCCTAAAAAATTAATAATTTCTTATCAAATATCCAGTCAGGATTTAAATGTTTTAATTGTCCTATTTTTGAATGGTTTGCTTAAATACAGATCCAAAAATATCACAGTGATGTGTTTTTTTTTTTCCTTGACATTTTTTGGTTGAAGATATGAGGTTATTTTCCTATAGAGTTCACAGTCTGGGTTTTGCTGGTTGCACCCCCATGCTGTCATTTAACACATTTTCCTTTTTTTCTTGTATTAGTTATATATTCCTGTGTAATAAATTGCCTCAAAACTTAGAAGCTTAAAACAATAATTAATTTTACCTCACACAGTTCCTATGGATCAGGAATTCAAGAGTGGCTTAGCTGAATGGTTATGGCTAGGGGTCTGGCATGAGGGTGCATTCAAACTAAGCTGGCACTGCAGTGATTTAAAGACTTGATGGGGGCTGTAAGATCCACTCTAAGATGGCCCCTCTCTCACATGACTTGGCCTGAGGCTTTGTTTCCTCATCACATGGAACTTCTCCAAACAGCTGTGTGAGTCTCTTCACATGTCAGCTGGCTTTCCCTTGAGCAAGTGATCTTAAAGGTAGAGCAAGGTGAATGCCACAATGCCTTTTATAATCTGTTCTTGGAAGTCACATGCCATTTCCCACACATTCTACTAGATGGGAATCACGAAGTATAACCCATACACATGCAGAGAGGACCTAGGCTCCACTTTTGATAGGGAGGAGTATCGAAGAACTTATAGACATCTTTTTAAAGCACCACACTTTTATTTCCTTGCATTGGTAGTCAGATGTAGATAAGGACTGGCTACATAGTTTGCAGGGTCCAGTGCAAAATGAAAATGTGGAGCCACTTGTTCAGATTTCGAGATGGTAAGAGCAGAGCATTAAATCAAGCATGGGGCCCTTCTGAGCAAAGAGTGCTCTGTGACTGCACTGATGATACCCATGAAACCAGCCTTGGATATACAGGCTTGATTGGATTCAGGTTCAATACTCACACATTTTTATTTTCTTGAAGTACTGCTTCATAGCTACTGGGTGCTTCCTCTATCCTAGTGATGTTAGCAGCCATTGATGATCATTAGCTAGATGATCGTGAGCTATATGTTCATTATATTTATTTATTAGCTGTCATACTTTCAAGAAGAGATCTCCTAATTAAGTATTTAGTTACCCTGAAGTCTAATACATATAGGAAAAACAGTAAAATGCTTGATTCTTTGGATAATAAATTGATTCTTTAGTATCCCTTAAAAGTAATGTTTTTCTTATTATTACTATAAACATGGATTTTTGATGTGTTCTAATCCATTGCAGTTTTCACACTTACTGATATTCAAATTGTCCCATATTTACCATTTAAATCATCCTTGATAGCTTCTTTGTTCTCTGGTAGTAAGATATCCCAGGTTTATCCTTCCATAGACATGGAATCAGCTTTTTTTCCAAAGCTGTTTACTTTTTCAGAGATGACATTATATAGACTATCATACATATTGCACACAGACACACAGTAATCTCCACCATAGAGGTGTTTATTTCTACCAGTTTGATCATTTTTGCAGTAAACAGAGCTAGGAAGTAAATAGAGATTATTCTGTACATATTATTCATATTGATACTTAATTCAAATTCAAGACTACATTTTTAAAATTCAACTTAAATGATCTTACATCTGTGTATTTCTTCTATGCTGAACATCCTACTTTCTCACTGACACTAACAATTACCCAGTTTTTTTTAAGGTATTATTGATATACACTCTTAAGAAGGTGGTTACTACATTCACCCATATGATCATGTCCCCCCATAACCCATTGCAGTCACTGTCCATCAGTGTAGTAAGATGCCACAGAGTCACTATTTGCCTTATCTGTGCTACACTGTCTTCCCCATGATCCCTCCCACACCATGTGTGCCAATCATAATACCCCTCAATCCCCTTCTCTCTCCCTCCCCACCTGCCCTCCCTTACCCCTCCCCTTTGGTAACTGCTAGTCCCTTCCTGGAGTCTGTGAGTCTGTTCCTGTTTTGTTCCTTCAGTTTTGCTTCGTTGTTATACTCCACAAATGAGGGAAATCATTTGGTACTTGTCTTTCTCCATCTGGCTTATTTCACTGAGCATAATATCCTTCAGCTCCATCCATATTGTTGCAAGTAGTAGGATTTGTTTGTTTCTTATGGCTGAATAGTATTCCATAGTATGTATGTACCACATCTTCTTTATCCATTCATCTACTGATGGACACTTAGGTTGCTTCCATATCTTGGCTATTGTAAATAGTGCTGCAATAAACATAGGGGTGCATATGTCTTTTTGAGTCTGAGAAATTATATTCTTAGGGTAAATTCCTAGGAGTGGAATTCCCGGGTCAATTCTTATTTCTATTTTTAGTTTTTTGAGGAACCTCCATATTGCTTTCCACAATGGTTGAATTAGCTTATATTCTCACCAGCAGTGTAGGAGGGTCCCTTTTCTCCACATCCTCGTCAGCATTTGTTGTTCTTAGTCTTTTTGATATTGGCCGTCCTAACTGGCATGAGGTGATATCTCATTGTGGTTTTTATTTGCATTTCCCTGATAATTAGTGATGTGGAGCATCTTTTCATGTGCCTGTTGGCCATCTGAATTTCTTCTTTGGAGAAGTGTCTGTTCATATCCTCTGCCCATTTTTTAATTAGGTTATTTGCTTTTTGGTTGTTGAGGCGTGTGAGTTCTTGATGTGTTTTGGATGTTAACCCCTTGTTGGATATGTCATTTATAAATATATTCTCCCATACTGTAGGATGCCTTTTGTACTGTTGATGGTGTCCTTTGCTATATAAAAACTTTTTAGTTTGATGTAGTCCCATGAGTTCATTTTTGCTTCTGTTTCTCTTGCTTGAGGAGATGTGTTCAGGAAGAAGTCGCTCATGCTTATATTCAGAAGATTTTTGCCTATGTTGTCTTCTAGGAGTTTTATAGTTTCATGACTTACATTCAGGTCTTTGATCCATTCTGAATTTACTTTTGTGTATGGGGATAGACAATAATCCAGTTTAATTCTCTTACATGTAGCTGTCCAGTTTTGCCAACACCAGTTGTTGAAGAGGCTGTCATTTCCCCATAGTATGTCCATGGTTCCTTTATCATATATTAATTGACCATATATGTTTGGGTTTATATCAGGACTCTCTAGTCTGTTCCATTGGTCTATGGGTCTGTTCTTGTGCCAGTACCAAATTGTCTTGATTACTGTGGCTTTGTAGTAGAGCTTGAAGTTGGGAAGCATAATCCCCCCAGCTTTATTCTTCCTTCACAGGATTGCTTTGGCTATTCAGGGTCTTTTGTGGTTCCATATGAATTTTAGAACTATTTCCTCTAGTTCATTGAAGAATGCTGTTGGTATTTTGATAGGGATTGCATTGAATCTGTAGATTGCTTTAGGCAGGATGGCCATTTTGACAATATTAATTCTTCCTATCCATGAGCATGGGATGTGTTTCCATTTATTGGTATCTTCTTTAATTTCTCTGATGAGTGTTACCCAGTTGTTTTAGGCAAGATTCACACACAGTGGTCTCAAAATAATAATTTCTACATTGCCATCAATAACATTAGTGAAAATAATTTAAAATTCCTCATCCCCCATTTTGTTATTATTTAGGTATATCTCACCAGGGTTGTACAAATTGCTGTGTTTTAAAAGTCATGAGTGCAGAGGATCATGTGTTTCATTTTCATTGTGTCTTTTAGGATTTTTAAATTTTAATTTCGCTTTATAATTATGAGAAATATTTACATGGCTCAAAACTAAATGTGCAACAAAAAAATATATTCAAAGAACAGACTTCTATCCCCTGTTCAACTTATTTTCTCCCTCTCCCATAGGAAGACTTCTTATAGTTTAGTTTTTTATTTATCTGAAACATAAGCATATATTTTCAAAGCCCTTCCTTAGATAAGCAGAAAAATAGTATATACAGTTTTCTCCATCTTGCTTTTTTCAGTTAATAATATATCATGGAGATTATTCCATAATAGTATATATAGTCCTCGTTTCTTTTTGTAACGATTGTGCTGATATACCAAAGTTGATTCAACCTTTTTTCTGTGGATGGACATTTGGACTATTTCCAGTTTTGTGCTATTACAAATAGTGCTGTAATGAATAACTTTGATAACTTTGTGCTGTTTGTATTTTTACCAGTTTACTTTTGGAAGATTCCTAAAAGGGGATCACTGAGTAAAAGGTAAGTGCATAGGCAAGTATGCTAGATTTTGCCAATTCCTATCCGTTGGCAAGTAGTGCATACTGGGAATGTATGGAAGTGCCAGTAGAGAAAGATGTCAAGCATTTGGCTATTTGCCAGTCTCATAGGTAAGAAATATATGTCAGTGTATTTTCAGTTTGCATTTCTCCAATGAGAAGATGGAACATGTTTTCATTTTGGTGGGAGGAATGGATCCAAATTGAATGATTTCTGTGTGACTATCCGGTTATCCTAACATTTATTAGAAAAATCCACCTTTTCCCAACTGATGGAGATGCTACCATTGATCACACTGTTTCTATATGCTTTTATCTTTTCCACTTGCTTGTCTTCTACTTACGTACTTCTGCCAATCTCTTAATTATAGGAGATTTATTTATTGATGCCCAGCAA
This sequence comes from Phataginus tricuspis, assembly GCA_029783875.1. Taxonomy (NCBI): domain Eukaryota; kingdom Metazoa; phylum Chordata; class Mammalia; order Pholidota; family Manidae; genus Phataginus; species Phataginus tricuspis. Next base: position 45,108,719 of record JAQQAC010020896.1, on the reverse strand, counting down.
AACCAACTCCATTTTACTGTCCTTTTCTTTGACAATTTTTGTGGCTATTTCCCCTTGTTTGGTGTTGCAGGTAAAGTTAGATATTTCTTCTAGCTCCAGTAAAATACCTTACAGTATTTTTGTTGGTATTTTGTTAAATTAATTAATTTAGAGAGAACTAATATATGTATAATCTGTTTTTCTATGCAAAAATATGGTTTGTCTTTCCTGTTGTTCAAATCTACTTTTGGGTCTTTCAGAAATGGTTTATGGTTTTCATTTATATCTTCTGTTTTTCATAAATATGAAGCTCTTGATTTTGTATTAATCTATAACCTACCACTTTACTAATGTCTCTCTGTTTTTAGTAATTTTTTCCCACTGCTTTCCATTGATTTACTGTTGTTTTCCCAAATTAATAATCATGCCATCTACAAACAGAGATGTTTTCCATCTTCCTTCCAGCTCTTAAGCCTCAGTTGCTTTCTCCTGTCTAATTGTAGTGGTTAATACTTCCAACCTTTGGAGAACTTCTGCACTGTGAACACCTTGAGGTACTGGGAGAGTAGTACACTTGGAGAAGGTGTGGAAATTCATGCCCTTACCCATATGCCTTGCCCATTGTACTCTTGCATTTGGCTGTTCCTGAGTTATATCCATTATAATAAATGGGTAATAATAACTAAAGTGCCTTCTTGAATTGTGTAAGTCATTCTAGCAAATTGTTGAGCCTGTGGAGGGGGTTGTGCAAATCTGCAATTTATACCAGTTAGTCAGAGGTATGACAGGCCTAGGATGGGTCTAAAATGGAAGCAGTCTTGTAGGACTGAGCCCTTAACTTGAGGGATCTGACTTTAACTCCAGGTAGATAATGTCAGAATTGGGTTGAGTTATAGGACACCCAACTGATGTCAGAGAACTAGTCAGTGTAGGGACCCCACCGCCCCCCATTGCTGCTACGTTTGGTGTCAGAAGTGAAGTATGAAGAGTATGAGAAGAAAAAAAATAGAAATATTGTAAGTAGAAGTAGAGTAGAAGGAAATGATTTTTCCCCCTATTAGTGTTGGCTATTCTGAATTTATTTTTCATGTATATGTCATTTTTATATACAGACTAAAGGTTTTTAAAATTTTTTATAATTTTTAGTCTTTTCTCAATTCTACTTTGATTCCTTTCTTCTGCGACTCCCATCGTATGTATTTTATATCTACTTTGTCTATCTTTCACATCCATCATTTTCTTTCAAATTATTATATTTTTTGTTTTGTTCTGAATTAAGATTTTTTTCTCCTTTTCATGTTTTATTTCTCTTAAAGTATTATTGGTTTTGTGTATTTGCTGTTGTGTTCTTTCTGGTTTAGTCTTTAATTCTGAAATAATATTTTTCTTTTCTTTTAAATTATTTTCTAAATTTTTTGTCTCTTGTCAAATCACCAGTCTTCTAATTTGAATTTTTCTAATTCTGGTTAAGTTTGCTTTCAATTCTCTGTCTTTATTTTAGCTCATTTTGAAGTATGAGATGATAGTTCTCTTCTGTTTGTGAAATGTCTCTTTGGCATGTTTTTATTGTCTGTAGGGATACTATTTTTATTTTCTTTTATTCTTGTACTTACTTTTTATGAGATTCTACCCTTTTTTTTGTTGCTTTTTATGTTAAATCGATATTTCCATGTGTACTATTTTAATTCCCTTATCATTCTTTTTACTATATATTTTGAGTAATTTTCTTGGTGGTTGCTCTGCAGATTACAATTAACATCATAATTTATAATAACATGGTTCAGGTTAATACCAATTTAATTTCTATGTTATACAAAAACTTTTCTCCTATATAGGAGCAAAGCTTCAGCTACTTGTTTAATAATATTTGTTAATCCCTTACTGGTAGATAACCGGTAACTTTCCCCCTCTTTTGTGCTGTTATTCTCATACAAATTAAATGTTTATGCATTGTATGATCATCAGTGCAGATATATAATGTTTTATTCAGTTGTTTTTTAATCAGATGGGAGAAAAATAGGATATCAAACTAAATGCTGCTATTGTTTTAATCCACTAAATTGGGGTGATTTTTAAAGCAACAATACCTAGCACCAAGTACCCATCCCCCAATTTAGCCCAGTCAACTTTGTTTCATTTATACACCCACCCATTTTCTAAACTAGTTTGAAGCAGATTCCAGACCTCATACCATTTCTTCCATTCTTATATACATATATACACAAATGCTCTTTCTAAACAACTTAAGCACATTGTCTGTATTACATCTAACAATCCTTAATATTGTTAAATATCCAATTAATGTTAAACTTTCCCTCATTGTTTCACAGGTTTGTTTTTTCTTGAAGTATCAATATACAATCTTATATTGGTTTCAAATTTACAACACAGTGTTTCAACAGTTACTCATATTATTAAATCCTCACCCCTGCCCCCGGTGCTGTTACTATCTGTCAAAATATAAAGATGTTACAGAATCACTGACTGTATTCTCCTGCTGTACTACCATCCCTGTGACCAGCTTACATTGTTATTGAGAATTATTGTGCCCCATCCCCCTTACCCTCCCCACCCCCCATCTCAACCCCTTCCACTTGGTAACCACTAGTCACTTCTCAGTGTCTATGAATCTACTGCTATTTTGTTCATTCTGTTTTGCTTTGTTTTATATTCCACAAATAAGTGAAATCATTTGGTATTTGTCTTTTTCCACCTGCCTTATTTCACTGAGCATACTACCCTCTAGATCCATCCATGTTGTTACAAATGGCAGGATTTCTTTTCTTTTTATGGCTGAATAATATTCCATCATGTGTATGTGTTGGGAGGAGTTAGGTTTGGTATCACAGGGTAGCCAGACAGAGTGAACCTGAAGTCAAGAAAGCAAGCAAGCAGGTTTATTATTCTCTGTATCAAATGGGCCCCGAACTAATGTCTGGCAGGTCCTGAGTGTTCAGGAAGGGCTTCTTTTTACGTTGTTTGCAAGGAGTTTTAGGTGGGGCGATCCATGCTAACAAGTGCTGATTGACAGCTCAGTAGTTATGTCTTCTTACTAGTTGTAAATACCTGTGGTTATCCGACCCCTCCTCCTGCTAATGTCTAGCTTCCTGCCTAACATCACCCTTTCAAGCAGTTGGGACCCAATTCTTTGGGGAAGAGGGACGATGCTGCTCTAGCTACTTCCAGCTGTGCTGGAGCATTTCAGTCCTTTGGGTCTCAATTGCTTGCTTTCTGTTTGGATGTAGGAGATTCTGGGCGACCATACACATGTCCATCAAGTGGTCCCATAAAGATAGGAGGGTCTTCCTTGGGCAGTAAGGGTTTGAATACTTGTGACAAAGGACTTTAGTCTCAATGGACCATAGTCTGAAAGAAATAAATTTAGTTAAGAGGTTTAATAAGCATGGTCCAAACAATGGGACTATGAGAGGAGTTTGTCCAGAGAAGAAGTCTTAGGAGATTTTTATCCCATTTCTGAAGAGCTAAGCTTAAGCACAGGGACCAGGCTATTTCTCCACAGACATGAGACAGAAAAGCCCAAGGGAGGGAAAATGCCCAAAGAAGAAAGAATAAGGCAAAGAAAGTTATTTGACAGTTAGTGAGTTCAGTCACAAACAACTTATCTTATTTGGGTGGCTGTTTTTGAAAATAAGTCTTAAGTCTTCCAGTGGTTCACAAGTATAGCTCTTCCAGGTGATAACTGTCCTCTGTGGTGGGTTCTATCTAAGGTTTTACTTACAAGTAATATATCCGGTTGGCAACTCTGGGGACCTTGACAGCTGAAGGGATGGACATAAGGACAGGGTAGGGTCCTTTACAAATGGGCTGTAGCTGAGATTGGGGCTACCCATCTTTCCAGACCTTGATGAGGGCCTGCATCCCTGGACTATAGAGAGGCTTGTCTTCTGGTTGATTAGAGACTGGGACCTGGATGAGTCCAAATTACTTTAAAGCCTGTTGGAACTGATATATAGACGTGGCATATTCTGATAAACCACTGGCCTCTGGGTCTACTATGAGGTCAGTGTATAAGAAAGGTCATTCATAGGTGGCCTCAAGTAGAATGAAAGTAAGACTGGCTTTGGGACCACGTGGACTCTCAGTAAGGCTATGGGTAGAGCTTTGACTCAATTTAGGGAGGTTCCTTGTACCATTTTCAAATAGTAGCCTTAAGGGTCTGATTGACCAGGTCTACCTGCCTAGAGGATTGTTGTCTCTAGGCACAATATAAGGGGTAGGAGATGCCCAGCGCCTGTGAAATAAGTTGGGTAACTTGGGATATAAAGGCAGGGCCATTGTCACTCTGGAGCAATTTAGGGAGACCAAATTGTGGAATAATTTCATGTGGTAAAGTTTTTGCCACTTCTCTGGTCTTTTCTGTCCATGTAGGGAAGGCCTCTATCTACCCAGTAAAGGTGTCTGTGTACAACTGGAGAAATCTATATCCTTGACATTGAGACATTTGGGTAAAGTCTTTTTGCCAATCTGCCTGGGTAGGATCCCTGCGGTTGAATAGGTTGTACTAGGTGGGGCTGTGGCTTTCCGTGTGTGTTAACTGTACAGAGATGGCAAGCTTCAGCTACTTGTTTAATAGTATTTGTTAACCCCTTTCTGACCAGTGTGGTAAAAGCTGGTTGTCCTAAATGAGTGGCATTTTGTAATGACTTGATGACTTTCCATTGTAGACTTAGGGGTAGAAAAAGGAGGCTTTATTTGGTGAGCCACCCATTGGCCTGTAAAGTGTATCCCTGTTGCCGACCCCAAGTCCTCTCTTCCTCAGTGTATTGAGGTGTTGGAAGGTTAGTGGAGGGGAGGAGACCACCCTCAAAAGAGGATCCTGAGGCTGAGGGGTCTCGAAGAGCTGCCTGTTTGGCTGCCTAGTCGGCTAGATGGTTGCCTTTAGTTACTTCAGCATCTCCCTTTTTGGTGTCCCCTGCAATGTACCACAGATACCTGTTGGGGGAGTTGTACTGCTTCAAGCAGCCTCAAGATCGGATCTTTATATTTAATAGGACTGTCTATAATAGTTAAATATCATCTCTCTTCCCAGATGGCTGCATGGGCATGGAGAAAAAGAAATCCATACTTGGAGTCAGTGTAGAGGGTAAGCTTTGTCCCTTGTGTAGTTCTAAGGCCTAAGATAGAACAATGAGCTCAGCTAGTTGAGCCCAAGTCCCAGAGACAGAAGTTAAGGCGTCTGTTGTTTCATGCAGAGAGACTAGCATACCCAGCTTTCTGTTGTCCATTGAGGACAAAATTGCTTTAATCAGTGTACCAGATAAGATCTGGGCTGGCTAATAGCTGGTCTGTAAGGTCAGGCCTGGGGCCAGGAGAGAGCAATAGCACTTTCTTGACATGAATGTATGGGCTCTTCTGGGAGCAAGGTAGCTGGATAAGAGCTGAGCATGTAGCTGTGGTAATATCAGGGTTTTCTAACAGCATGACTTGATATTTAAGGAGTCTGTTATTAGACAGCCATTGGAATGCATTGTACTGTAGAAGGTTAGGGATATTGTGAGAGGCATAAATCTGGATGGGAGCCCCTAGGGTTAGTTTGAGGGTTTCTTCTAGCAAAAGACTAAGGGCCCCAATGGCTCTAAAACAGAGAGGCCATCCCCGCAAGTGGTTGTTGAGTTTTTTTGACAAATAGGCCATAGTTTGGTGGATTGGGCCTAGGTTTTGAGTTAGAACTCCCAGGGCCACTCCTTGTCTTTCATGGGAGCACAATTGGAATGGTCTGGTTGGGTTTGGGAGCCCTAAGGCAGGAGGAGCCTGTATCAGTAGATCCTCAAACAGATTTACAGCTTTTTGCTGTGGTGGTCCCCAGTCTAGAGGTTTAGAATAATCCTTTCCTTTTAGGACTTCATACTGTGCAATGAGTCCGTAATTTGGGATCCACAATCTACAATACCCTTTTAGTCCTAGGAAAGCCTGGAGTTGTTTGTGGGTAGTAGGTTGCATGAGTGAGATAATGGCCTGAACTCAGTCTGGAGAAAGGCCTCTCTTTCCTGGAGTAAGGATTATCCCCAGGTAAGTGGACCTTCTGTTATACTAACTGAGCTTTGGCTCTTGAAATTTTATATCCTCACTCAGCTAAGAAATTAAAGGTTTGAATAGTATGATAAAGTCTTGCTTTATGGGAGAACAGATTAAAAGATGATCACATATTGTATGAGTATACTCCCTGTTGTTCAGGCACAGGTGGGCTGGGTCTGGGATGTCTCTGAATCCCTGGGCAAAGACAGTCCAAATTAGTTGTCCAGAGGGGTTTTCTGGAGTGTCCCATTCAAAGGCAAATAGTGATAGTGACTTTTTCTCTCTGGGGATGCAGAAGAAGGCATCCTTGAGATCTAGGGTCATGAACCACAGGGTGTCAGGTGGAATGATTCCTATTAGAGTATATGGGTTAGAGACTACTCAGTGGAGAGGCACAAATGCCTCATTAATAATTCTTAGATCCTAGACTAGGTGATAAATCTGATCTTTCTTTTTGATAGCTAGAATTGGGGTGTTGTACGGTGAGTTAGTGGGAACCAGTAGCCCGTGTTTAAGGCACTTGGAAAGCAGAGGCTGGAGACCTTCATGAGCCTTGGGCTTCATATGGGAAACTTAGTTGGGCCCTTGAGCTAAACAACTACTAAGGTAGCATATTTAGCTCTTCCTGGAATTCCCTTATCTCAAATGTCAAGATCAATAGATTGTTCCCATTCCTGAAAAGCTGACAAGGGCGTGTTGGGAATGACCAAAAGTTGGAGAGGAGTCTGACTGACTGGGGGAAAGCTGAAAATTATCCTGGTATGTAGTTTTTATGGTATGTCTTGTCCTGGAAGAGAAATTGGGAATTTCTGTACAACTAAAAATGGATATAAAAAATAATGACTATGGAGGAGGCATCCTAAAGGTAGAGTGAAGGTCTGAGTAGTAGGCGTCCCTGTCACTCCGAGTACAGTACAAGTTCAGGAGGATAGGGGTCTGGAACAGGAACTGAGGACAGAGTTTAATTGAACTCTAGTGTCAATTAAAAAGAAAATTGTCCTACCTTCCATGTTCATGGTTGCCCTTGGCTCTTGTCCAGTGATGTTGATGTCATGGGTTGAGGCTGACAAGCTGGGGCCTCTTCATTCCTGCAAAAGGAGCTTGAGAACCACAAATGGCTCCGATGGCCCAAGGGTGGCCCAATGACCCGTTTCCTTGCACTTGTAGCAGGGAGCTTGAGGAGGCTTGTCCTTAGTAGGACAGCTCTTCACCCAATACCCAGTCTCCAACAAATGTTGCATTTGTTATCCTTTTTAGGATTCAGTTTGGGACCCTGTCAGCCTTGGGACGTGGGTTTGGCCAAAATAGTGGCTAAAAGCTGATTATACTGGGTCTCCTTCCTCTTTTCCTTTTCCCAATAAAACGCAGTATTGGTCGCAGTCAGGAGTTCATCTACACTGCTATTAGGGTTTATCTGAATTTGTTTCTGTAGTTTCTTTCTGATGTCGGATGCCAACTGTGAGAGAAATTTGTCCTCAGTATTACTTGCACCTTGTGTGAGTCTAGGTCTAGATTAGTACAGTTAGTCTCCCAGTCTTTCTAAGAATGTAACTGGATTTTCTCCTGGGCCCTGGCTAACAGCTGCAACCTTTGAATAGTTAATAACTTTTTATCTGGCATTCTTCATCTCAGTTTTTATGCAAAGGAGGAAATGGTTCCTCTCCACACAGCCTCTTTGTCATTATAATCCCAGTTAGGATCCATAGAGGGGACAGTTGTCTCTCCATTGGGGGACGTAGTATCAGACAAATGAAGATTGCTGGCAAACTTGTGGGCTTCTCTAATTACTCTCTCTTGCTCAGGATCAGAGAGAGTTTGCCCCAAGATTACCATGACATCTTTCCAGATGAGGTCATAAGCCAGGCTGACATGTTGGAATTGGTCAATATAGTTATCTGGATTGGTGGTATAACTGCTGAGGTTAGCTTTAAGCTGTTTTCAGTCAGTCAGCGAGAAAGGTTTGTGAGCTAGCCTGGTGCCGAGTTCTCCATCTACTGTTTCCACTAATAGGAGTACTTTAGTGGTGCCTTTGGCAGCAGATTTGAGTGTTTGGGACCCAGTTCCTGAGGACCCTGTGGGATTAATGGAGAGGCTTTGTTCTTGGGTGGTGCTGGGTATTGGAGCAGTAGTAATGGAGCGAGAGGAGCAGAGGGAGGGCCGGGCAGACTATCTAATTTACAAGTCTGACAGGGATCCCCTTAGCTTCCAAGACAGAAGAGCCAGAACATACGATGTCTCTGCCCATTTGCCCAGCTGTTTGCAGAAGAGTTCAAGTTGAATGAGAGTGTTAGGGTTAAGGGTTCCTTTAAGTGGCCATTGCTCTTGGTCCCCTAGTTGGTACTGGGGCCAAGCTGTGTTGCAAAATAATATTAATCTTTTGATTTTGAGTATCTCTGGGTCCATTAAGAAACGATACAGCCCAACAACATGTTGGCCGGCATGGATTCTTGATTGCCCATCTAAGAAGAAAGGAATGGGTTAGAGAGCCTAACATCCCAGGGTCTGTCCCAGAGGTCTTGGAGTCCCAAGACCTGGAAATCAATTCTTGTTTTTGGATGTCTCTGAAAACAGGATGGAAGACTAGAGTTCTGTGGCTTCCTAGTTTAGGACTTAGGGAGCTCACCATGATCTGAGGTCCCAAGAGATGGAGACAGTGGAGATCAACTCTGGCAGAAGATGTTTATGGAAGCCTAAAGGAAACTCAGCCAAACAGAAAACTGGAGAAAGAAAGAGTGTTCGGCAGCATAACCTTATTTGTGAGGCAGCCAGGCGTTGGACTTGGGTATGATTACTTTGTGCCTCGGTGCACAGGTGTTGACTTGAGGGCAGTGGGGAGCCTAGTGCATCTGCCCTGATCCATGACTGCCTTATCCTGTCATGGGAGTCTTTTTGCAGTGGATGCCATAGTGGTGTTTAAGTGGCTGACCCATGCCTTTTCTTTGGCCAGATGGCTGTCTGTCAGAAAATGAAAGTAAGAGCATTTTACCACTGCAGCACGAAACATGATTGAAAGAGTTAGGTTCAGTATCACAGGGAAGCTGGACAGAGTAAAACCGAAGTCAAAGCACGCAAGGTTTATTATGCTCTGTATCAGAGTGGGCCCTGATTTCAGGTGCGACAGGCTCTGAGTGTTCAGAAGGCTTCTTTTTATGTAGTTTGCAAGGGGTTTTAGGCTGGGTCATCCATGCTAACGAGTGCTGATTGACAGCTCAGTAATTATATCTTCTTACTGGTTGGAAACATCTGTGGTCGTCTGACCCCTTCTCATGCTAATATCTAACTTCCTACCTAACATATGTACCAATTTTCTTGATCCATTCATCTATTGATGGACATTTCAGTTGCTTCCATATCTCGGCTATTGTAAGTAATGTGGTGATAAATAGGGGTGCATATATCTTTTTGAATCAGGATTTTTTTTCCTGATTCTAAAAGATATATATATGTAGTCTTATATTAGTTTCAAGTATACACGCAGTGGTTCAGCAGTTACCCATATTATTAAATTCTCATCCCCACTAGCACAGCTCCTATTCGTCAACATAGGAAGATATTATAGAGTCATTGGCTATATATCCATGCTGCACTACTATCCCCATGACCAACTTACGTTATTAATGAGAATTTTTGTGCCCCTTTCTCCCTCTCCATTTTGCCAATGGGTTTCAGTCCTGGGCAAGTTCACTATGGATTCAGTGAGATGGAGGAATGACAATGGAGTGTTCTTGGGGTAAAAGGGTTTATTACCTGGCTTGTTCTTCCAGGAATAGGTTGAACACTAGAATTACATCTGCATCCAATTAGGTCTGTAATCCTCTGTCTCTGCCTCCTCCCAGAGCATTGGGCAGATCTCTTTATATAGTGACTAAGTCAATAATAGCTTATTGCCTACGGGTATGGAAGCAGTAGCCTAGCAGCAGGCCAGTTATATCATCAAGTAGTATAGGTTCAGGTAAGGATCCTGGCCATAGGAACCTTCACTTTATCCACACCCTCACCCTCTCTACCCACTCATCAGAACTCCTCCCCCATGGTAACATCCAGTCTCTTCTAAGTGTCTGTGAGTTTACTGCTGTTTTGTTCATTCTGTTTTGCTTTGTATTTATATTTCACAAATAAGTGAACTCACATTTTACTTGTCTTTCTCCGCCTGGCTTATTTCAACTAGCATAATACCCTATGGACCATCCATATTGTTGCACATAGCAGGATTTCTTTTCTTTTCTTTTTTTTTCTTAATTTTTATCAAGGTATTATTGATATACACTCTTATGAAGGTTTCACATGAAAACACAATGTGGTTACTATGTTTACCCATATTATCAAGTCCCTAACCCATACCCCAATGCAGTCACTGTCCATCAGTGTAGTAAGATGCCACAGATTCACTATTTGCCTTCTCTGTGCTACACCGTTTTCCTGGTGATGCCCACACCATGTTTACTAAACAAAATACACCACAATTCCCTTCTCCCTCCCTCCCCACCCGCCCTCCCACACCCCTCCCCTTTGGTAACCACTGGAGTCTCTGAGTCTGTTGCTATTTTGTTCCTTCAGTTTTGCTTCATTGTTATACTCCACAAATGAGAGAAATTATTTGGCACTTGTCTTTCTCCACCTGGCTAATTTCACTGAGCATAATATTCTCCAGCTCCATCCATGTTGTTGCAAATGATAGGATTTCTTTCTTTCTTATGGCCGAATAGTATTCCATTCTGTATATGTAACACCTCTTCTTTATCCATTCATCTACTGATGGTCACTTAGGTTGATATATCTTGAATATTGTAAATAGTGCTGTGATAAACATGGGGGTGCATATGTCTTTTTGAATCTGAGAAGTTGTATTCTTTGGGTAAATTCTAAGGAGTGGGATTCCCGGGTCAAATGGTATTTCTATTTTTAGTTTTTTGACGAACCTCATATTGCTTTCCACAGTGGTTGAAGTAGCTTACATTCCCACCAGCAGTGTAGGAGGGTTCCCCTTTCTCTGCATCCTCGCCAGTATTTGTTGTTCTCAGTCTTTTTGATGCTGACCATCCTCACTGGTGTGAGGTGATATCTCATTGTGCTTTTAATTTGCGTTTCCCTGATGATTAGTGATGTGGAGCATCTTCTCATGTGTCTGTTGGCCATCTGAATTTCTTCTTTGGAGAATTGTTTGTTCATATCCTCCGCCCATTTTTTAATCAGGTTATTTGCTTTTTGGGTGTTGAGGCTTGTGAGTTCTTTATATATTTTGAATGTTAACCCCTGTCAGATATGTCATTTACAAATATATTCTCCCATACTGTAGGATGCCTTTTTGTTCTACTGATGGTGTCCTTTGCCGTATAGAAACTTTTTAGTTTGATGTAGTCCCATGAGTTCATTTTTGCTTTTGTTTCTCTTGTTTGAGGAGATGCGTTCAGGAAGAAGTTGCTCATGCTTATATTCAGGAGATTTTTGCCTATGTTGTCTTCTAAGAGTTTTATGGTTTCATGACTTACATTCAGGTCTATGATCCATTTTGAGTTTACTTTTATGTATGGGGTTAAACAATAATCCAGTTTCATTCTCTTGCATGTAGCTGTCCAGTTTTGCCAACACTAGCTGTTGAAGAGGCTGTCATTTCCTCATTGTATGTCGATGGCTCCTTTATCATATATTAATTGACCATATATGGTTGGGTTAATATCAGGGCTCTCTAGTCTGTTCCATTAGTCTATGGGTCTGTTCTTGTGCCAGTACCAAATTGTCTTGAGTACTGTGGCTTTGTAGTAGAGCTTGAAGTTGGGGAGCATAATCCCCCCAGCTTTATTCTTTCTTCTCAGGATTGCTTTGGCTATTCGGGGTGTTTAGTGTTTCCATATGAATTTTAGAATGATTTTCTCTAGTTCATTGAAGAATGCTGTTGGTATTTTGATAGGAATTGCAATGAATCTGTAGATTGCTTTAGGCAGGATGGCCATTTTGACAATATTAATTCTTCCTATCTGTGAGCACGGGATGTGCTTCTTTAATTTGTATCTTCTTTAATTTCTCTCATGAGTGTCTTGTAGTTTTCAGAGTATATAGGTCTTTCACTTCCTTGGTTAGGTTTATTCCTAGGTATTTTATTCTTTTGGGTGCAATTGTGAATGGAATTATTTTCCTGATTTCTCGTTCTACTAGTTCATCATTAGTGTATAGGAATGCCGCAGATTTCTGTGTATTAATTTTGTATCCCGCAACTTTGTTGAATTCAGATATTAAGTCTAGTAGTTTTGGAGTGCATTCATTAGGGTTTTTTATATACAATACCATGTCATCTGAAAACAGGCAGAGTTTAACTTCTTTCTTACCAACATGGATGCCTTTTATTTCTTTGTGTTGTCTGAATGCCGTGGCTAGGACCTCCAGTACTATGTTGAATAGAAGTGAGGAGAGTGGGCATCCATGTTTTGTTCCCAGTCTTCAAGGAAAAGTTTTCAGCTTCTCGCTCTTAAGTATAATGTTGGCTGTGGGTTTGTCATATATGGCCTTTAGTACATTGAGGACTTGCCCTCTATACTGATTTTGTTGAGAGTTTTTATCATGAATGGATGTTGAATTTTGTCGAATGCTTTTTCAGCATCTATGGAGATGATCACGGGGTTTTTGTCCTTCTTTTTGTTGATGTGATGGATGATGTTGATGGAATTTCGAATGTTGAACCATCCTTGCATCCCTGGAATAAATCCTACTTGATCATGATGGATAATCCTTTTGATGTGTTTTTGAATTCAGGTTGTTAATATTTTGTTGAGTATTTTTGTATCTGTGTTCATCAGGGATATTGGTCTGTCATTTTCTTTTTTTGTGGTGTCTTTGTCTCATTTTGGTATTAGAGTGGTGCTGGCCTTATAGAATGAATTTAGTATTTCCTCTTCTCTATTTTAAGGATGGGTATTAACTCTTCATTAAATGTTTCATAGAATTCACCTGTGAAGCCATCTGTGTCTGGACCTTTGTTTGTTGGGAATTTTTTGATTACCAGTTTGACTTCATTGCTGGTAATTAGTCTGTTCAGATTTTCTATTTCTTCTTTTGTGAATCTTGAAAGGTTGTATTTTTCTAGGAAGCTGTCCAGTTCTTGTAGGTTGTCCAATTTATTGGCATATAATTTTTTATAGTATCCTCTAATAATTGTGTGTGTGTCTGTGGTATCTGTTATGCTTTTCCTTCTTCATTTCTGATTTTGTTAATGTGTGTACTCCATTTTTTTCTTGACAAGTCTGGCTAGGAGTTTATTTATTTTGTTTATTTTCTCAATGAACTGGCCCTTGGTTTCGTTTATTTTTTTTCTATTGTTTTATTCTTGATTATATGTATTTCTGCTCTGATATTTATTATGTCCCTCCTTCTACTAACTTTGGGTTTTATTTGTCCTTTTTCTAGTTTCTTTAATTGTTAGTTTAGACTGTTTATTTGGGATTGTTCTTGTTTCTTGAGGTAGGCCTGTGTCAACTGCTATCTACTTGCCCCATAGAACTGCCTTTGTGCCATCCCACAAATTTTGGACTGTTGTATTTTTGTTTTTATTTGTCTCCATGTATTGCTTTATTTCTGTTTTAATTTGTTCATTGATCCATTGATTATTTAGAAGCATGTTGTTTAGCCTCCATGTATTTATAGGCTTTTTTTGTTTTCTTTGTGTAATTTATTTTTAGTTTCATAACATTGTGGCCTGAGAAGCTGCTTGATACAATTTCAGTCTTTTTTAATTTACTGAGGCTCTTATTATGACCTAGTATGTGATCTACTCTGGACAATGTTCCATGCACACTTGAGAAAAATATATATCCTGCTGCTTTTGGGTGGAATGTTCTCCAGATATCTGTCAAGTCCATGTTATATAATGTATTGTTCAGTGTCTCTGCTTCCTTATTTATTTTCTGTCTGGTTGTTCTGCCTATTGATATGAGTTGTATGTTAAAGTCTCTTAAAATGTATGTGTTACAATCTATTACCCCTTTAATTCTGTTAATACTTCTTTTACATATTTAGGTGCTACTGTGTTGGTTGCATAGATATTTATAATGGTTATGTCCTTTTGTTGGACTGACCCCTTTATGTAATGTCCATCTTTGTCTCAAAATCTATTCTGTCCAATAAACGTACTGCCACTTCTGCTTTTTTCTCCCTATTATTTACATGAAATATCTTTTCCATCCTTTCACTTTTAGTCTGTATATGTCTTTGGGTCTGAGATGTGTCTCTTGTAGGTAGCATGTAGATAGGTCTTTTATCTTTATCCAGTCTGCCACTCTCTGTCTTTTGATTGGTGCATTCAGTCCCTTTACATTTAAGATGATTATTGATTAATATGAACTTATTGCCATTTTATTTTGTAATTTTGCCATTTATTATGTTATCTGGCTGTTTTTATAGCTCCTCTCTCTTCCTTTCTACCTCTGTTATACTCTTCTCGTTATTGATAGTTTTCTTCAGTGTTGTGATTGGATTTCTCTTATTTTAATTTTTTTTGTATCTATTGTCAGTTTTAGATTTGTGGCCATCAAAGGTTCAAGAATAGCTTCCTCACAAATAAACACTGACCATTTGTAGAAGGGCTGTGGATAAAAATCAGCTATTCAAACTAATCTTTATTTTGACAGTCTGTTTTAAATTGCTGATTACCTTATTTCAAATGGAATCTAAAGGTACTTTTTTTTTCTTCTTCTCCTTCTTCCCCCCCACTTTTTGTATTAGATGTCATAGTCTACACTTTTTGTGTATCCCTTCACTGATTTTTTGTATGGTTGATTTTGCTTCTTTTGTTTTAATTTTTTACTTTCTTGGTAATTAATTGGTCTATTACCCTTACTGTGGGTTTATTTTCACTGGTGAAAACTATTTAGCCTTAGGAACATTTCTTTCCATGTACAGCTGTCCCTTTAACATATCCTGTAGGGCTGGCTTAGTGGTGGTGAATTCCTTCAACTTTTGTTTATCTGGAAATTGTTTATTACTTGCTTCAAATTTAAATAATCTTGTCTGGTAGAGGATTCTTGGTTGGAGGTCCTTCTGTTTCCCTACATTAAATATATCCTGCCACTGTTTTCGGGCCTGTAAAATTTCTGCTGAGAAGCCTGCTGATAGCCTGATAGAGTTTCCTTTATAAGTGATCTTTTTTCTATCTCTGGCTGCTTTCAATACTCTCTCCTTATCCTTGATCTTTGCCATTTTAATTTTATATGTCTTGGTGTTGTCTTCCTGGGGTTCCTTTTGTTAGGGGCTCCCTGTGCTTCTATGACCTGAGTGTCTGTTTCCTTTCCCAGATTGGGGAAGTTTTCAACAATTTCCTCAAAAAGATTTTCTATTGCTTTGTCTCTCTCTTCTCCTGGTACCCCTATTTTGTGAATATTGTTTCATTTAGATTGGTCACATAGTTTTCTTATCATTCCTTCATTCCTAGAGATCTTTTTTTCTCTCTGTTCCTCAGCTTCGTTGTGATCCTGTTCTCTAATTTCCATCTCATTCACTGTCTCCTCTACCTGCAGTAATCTACTCTTAAATCCCTCCATTGTATGTTTCACTTCCGATACTGTATTCTTCAGCTCTGAGTGGCTCTTTTTCAGGTCTTCTGTCTCTTTGTTGAAGTCCTCCCTGAGATCTTGAATATTTTTCTGTAAATCAGTAAGTATGTTTGTAACTTTTATTTTGAAATCTTTATCAAGATGATTGGTGATCTCCCTTTCATTTAGCTCTCTTTCTGGTGTCCTGTCTTGTTTTGTTTGGAACATATTCCTCTGCCTTTCATTTTGTCAGGGTTTCTATGTTTCTTCCTTTGTATTATAAATGGCTCTGCTATGCTTCCTGGCCTATAGAGTAATAGCTTTATGAAGAAGGCATCCTGTGGTATCTAGAAGCTCAAGATTCTTTACTCTCCAGTGCCTGGTTCTACTTTGTGGGAGCCTCAGCTATTGTTATTCAGTGGTGGGACTGCCTTTCTGTCTGTCTTCTCTAGTGGTCTGAGTCTATGCTAGCAGTTTGCTTTAGCCACTGCCTTTGTGATCAGCCCAGAAGTCTCTGCTGGGATCACTGTGGGTGGGGCCGCCCTCTGCCTTCCCTGCAGCAATGGCGGGGCTGCAGGGTTAATGGAGTGGACAGGCTGATGTGTGGCTTTGCCTGGGATGGATTTGCAGCACTGGGCTTGGACACCCATGGGGAGGGAGGAGGTCTTGGAGCTGGCTCCTGCAGGCACCTCCTGTTGGGCTAAAATGGAGCTGAGAAAACTGGAAGAGTCTCCCCTCTGCCTGCCAGGCAGTAAAGTCTGATGCTGCTTCTTGGCTTTGTGGGTTGGCTTGCTGACAGTACACTGGAAAGGGCCTTGATGCTGAGTTGTCAGTGAAGGGGATGAAGTGTCTGAGGCTCCCAAGAGTTCACAAGCTGTTGGGCTGTGTGAGGGCTGAGGAGGTATCATCTACTTGCCCTTTCTCCTGAGGAGAGAGCTCCAGCCAGCCCTTGCCCCTCTGGTTCCTCTCCCACTGCTGGTAGGTCTTTCAAACTGCCGCCTCTGCTTTGGGTCTCAGTGGGAACTGTGGAGTGTGCCTGTCCTCCACAAGTGGCAGGAGTCTCAGCCTCTCAGAGTGCTCTGACTGTCCCTGGTGTCCAGCCCTGCTAATCACTAGAACCCAGTGCAATGTGGACTCGTGCTCCTGGAGCAGATCTCCAGGGCCAGTGTGAAGAGATCCTAGGTGCCTGTCCCCTCCCTGCTCTGTTCTTCTTCCTCTTGCCTGTGGGCTGGGGTGGGAACGGCTTTGCCCTTTTCTGTGTGGTCTTCTCTTCTTCCCCAGGTATAAGTGGTCTGTTCTGCAGTCTTCAGGTTATTTTCAGGTTTAGTTGTATTTGCTGTAGTTGCTTCCTTGGTGTGTTTTTGCCTGGAGGTGTCTACCTTACCTTCCTGTTCTGTCATGTTTTTTCCAACAAATCTTCCAACGATTTTTTTAAACAACTTGTTTGAATCAGGATCCAATTAAATTCCATATTTTGTAGTCAGTTAATGTGTCTTTTAATCTCCTTTTAAATATCTATAGATCTTCCCAACATTTTAAAGAGACTACTTTGTGCACAGCTTTAGGAAGTTGGTAAAGGAAGATAGGTAGCCTTAAATTACTTATTAGGAAAGAGATATGCAAACACAAAGACTATAAAGTATAATATGATAAGAGTTGGATGAATAAAGTGTTGGGAGAATTGAGAAAAGGTAAAGAATACTTTCATCATCTTCATGCCATAGTGGCAGTAGTGTTCAGAGGCTTATGCAGGGCAGAAAACAGACGAAAACAAAGAATGGAGACCTCTATCAGGTTCTAAAGGACTTCACATATGTCAGGACTAGCAAGCCAAAGAAGTAAAGTATCTGTTTTTTCATGATTTCATTTAGAACAACTCCATTTGAGATTATTATTGATCCTTGCAACCAATTTGAGCTTTCATTCTCACAGTCTTTATCTGCAAAACTCCTAAGATAATTTGCATCACAAACTCAGAATTACTGAGGAGTCCTTTAAAATTGAGATTTTACTCTGGGGGAAATAGATGTGAAAGCAGTTTTACTATAACAAGACTAACCATAAATATTTTAAGTCTGATTCAGATAGAGAGGGGAAACCTCAGCAGAAGGGATTTTGCCTGTTCAATATTAGTGGTGCAGTTTGTTGGGCAATACAAATCAGGATTAAACTTTATTGTTCCTGTTTGCAAAAATCGCAAATAATGCTGGTCTTGACAGTCTTATGGCTATCTCCCCAGAATATTTATAAATCTAAGTGAGATGCTTTTAACTGGTTTAGAGGGCCGTTTATACATTTTGTCCTATTTTGATCTCCTGAAGACCCACTGCAAAAAATAGGAGATATTTATGACCTGTGACTAATACCTAGTAATCATGATGGACAATGACTTTTGTCATTTAAGAGCTACTTGAGGAAGGAGAAAGACCTTCAATGATCAGTAGGGCATTTTTAAAATCTAATAAACTGCTATTACTGCTTCAGTAATAAAAATGTAATGGCTTGTTAGACATAAAAAGTGCATGAAATTTATTTAAAGACAATTTTGGGGTCAGAATGGGAGATTTATACATGTAATTATCCTGTTGATGAAGGTGAAAATGAAAAACTTGCTTTTAGCAAAAAATGTAAGAGGGCATGCTTTTTAAATTCTTTTTGTATCTTATGAGCTTTGGGAAGATTTAGATATTGGTAGTGGCTACAATTTCAGAGCAATTATATGGCTATAGTTTTTCTTTTCATGTCATTCAAATGGGGTGGGGGTGTTTGGGGTAGGGTGCAGAATTCTAGAGTACTGGGAATCAAATGACTGTTTCTTGTCAAGCCTGGGTAATAACATATCCAGGGGTGATTTGAATACTCAAATCTTCTTTCCAAGCTCTTTGAGTCCAAACATGAATAGCTATATAATCTGGGGCGGCCCATACACTTAATTCTGTTAATTAAGAACTAGCACCTTAATTTTATCCAAAGGGCAGAAGTTAGCTGACCCATTAATTTGTTCTACTTACTTTTCTAAGGTCATGTCCACCATCCAAAAAAATTGAAAGTGCTTATCTGCTATTTTCTTCATTATATATTACTTAATATAAATAATTTTTATATTTGTTTAGTTATGTATTGCTGCATAACAAACTGCTGTGTAACAAATAACTACAAATTTAGTGCCTTAAAACAATACACATTTATTATCTCACAATTTCTGTGGGTCAGGAATCTGGGCACAGATTACTTGGGTCCTTTGTTTCAAGGTCTCTCCTGAGTTTGAAATCAGTGTGTCAGCCAGGGTTGGGGTCTCACTGATAGCTTGGCTGAAGAAGGATCTGCTTCCATGGTCCTTACTAAAGAAGTAAGAAGTAACTTCATTAAAATGTGTAAGGCAAAAAGGTAATAAAAGGAGACTGCTGGCAAGACAGAAATCACTATATCATTTAGTCACGGGAAGACAACCTTTGCCATCTTTTATTGTTTAGAAGTAAGTCACAGGTCACATTCACACTAAATGGGAGGTGATTATACATGTGTGAATACCAGGAGGTGAAGATAATTAGGGGCTATTTTGGAGTCTGACTGCCACAATATTATTTTATTAATACTAATGGATATGTTCTTTTAAAAAATGTTAAATGGTATGGATAAGTTTTTTTAAAAACCCTGCAATCCTACTATCCAGAGATAAAATACCATTAATATTTCAGTATATTCTTCTAGTCTTTTTCCTATTTTATATATTATTAAAATTAACAAAAATGTGCTCATAACTTGATATACTCTTGTATAATCTTTCTTATTTAATTCCATAAGCATTCCTGTAAGCTAGTAAATAATCTGTACCACTTTAAGTGGCTGCACAAATTTATGCTATGACTAGATCATGGTTTTACCCAGAAGTTGGCAACTTTTTATGTAAAGGGAAAGAGAAAATATTTTAGGCTTTGGGGCCATACTGTCTGTTGCAACTACCCAACTGTGCTGTTATAGTGTGAAAACAGTCATAGATAATATTTCAGTGAGTGTGGGAATGACTGTATTCCAGTAGAACTTTATTTATGGGCACTGAAAGTTGATTTTCATATAATTCTCATGTAGTTTGGTTTATCTTATTATTTCTAGTTAGGTATTCAGATAGTTCCATGTTTTAGTATAATTAACACTGAGATTAACATCTGCGTAACCAAGTCTATGTGCCTATTTATGACTACTTACTGAAGACAAATTCTTAGATGTAGAATTGCTGGCTGAAGGTTATGTACTTAAAATTTTATACATATTAGTAAATTACCCTTTATAGAGGTTATGACAAGTTTATGCTCCTACAAAGTATATGGGTATGCTTATTTTTCTGTGTCCTCTCCAACACTGGGTAGTATCTTTTTAGTAATATATGCCAATTTAATAGGTTAAATGTAAGAGATTTCTCTCTTCAAAAACAGTTTTTATTATATTTTAAATAAGTATTTAAAAAGTTTACATCAGATCTGTGGTTTCTTTCCAACTATAGATAGATCTAGATGTCCTAAGATAACCTGCCAAGCTGAAATGACCTGCAAATATATTCAGGCTGAGAGCCACTTGATTATTAAGGATCAATAACATTGTGTTAATGCCTATTATAGGCGATTATTGATGAAAAGACTGGTAAAACTTCTGCCTATTTGAGCCATTTGGCATTATATCACCAGAAAAATTAATTGGGAATATAGACATTTTGTAGTATTTAAGGCAAATAGTTGTTTATACCCAAAAAGGAAATAGTTTTGGGCCATTTTGATAAAAGAACAAAGGGAAATTAAAAATTTTTAATCTATGTCTATATCCCTATCTATATTTATATTTATCATATCTATCATGGTTTGATTCTGTTTTCTTCCCAAAACCCAGATACCATGTGTTGCTCAAATTATTAAAATCTTTGCTGATTTCTTGCTGATCATCTGAAATCAGACTCCTTAGCATGGTATTCAAACATCTATCCTTATCTTATAAATATAGATTCAGTAACATCTATCCTTATCTTATAAATATCATATTGCTTCTTTCCTATAGGAAATAACAATAAAACAATAATAGTAAGTAGTATTTATTAAGCCTTAAACTATATACCAGATATTGGCTAAGTACTTTGAGGTAGGAATTATTATTCTTACTATCTAAAAAGATAGGAAAGTAGGTTTAGAGAATATAAATAACAAACCCAAGATCAGACAGTAAGCAGTTTCTCCCTTCCTGACTTCACTACCCTAAAATTTGATTTATTCTTTGCTAGTGTCAGGTCCTCTGTTGACTGCTCTATCTGGCAGAGTCCAGCAGGATCTCAGAGACAATATGTTTTCTCCCCTCTGACTTGGAGGAGACTTTAAGAGTTA
This sequence comes from Phataginus tricuspis, assembly GCA_029783875.1. NCBI lineage: Eukaryota > Metazoa > Chordata > Mammalia > Pholidota > Manidae > Phataginus > Phataginus tricuspis. The sequence continues at coordinate 45,087,820 of JAQQAC010020896.1, read as the reverse complement.
CAATTGTTCCAGCACTTTATTTATTTAAATAATCCTGTTTAATAACAGGAATGGAGATGAACTTTGGAACAATATGCTAATTGCCCTCTTCTGGACACTTGGCGCATGTTAGAATGTCCAAGGAAATATAGCTCCCTACAGAATATTCTACTGGAAAATAAAATTCTTGAGTGGCTTGCTTTGAGTTAATGATCTATGGCAGTGTGTAGATTTTATTTTTATACTCCATGGCAAAATATAGCAATAATAATTCAGGGCATAAGGGACAGTAATAGGTTGTCAACTATTATTACCTTTAATGAAATGAAAGTCTCATTGGAAAATGATGGGAAATTAATGAGTTAAGCAGTAAGCCAAAATCACTCCACTCTGTACAAAAGAAATGGCAGGAACATCTCCCTTCTCCATAATTCTTCTCCCTCTGGCTTAGAGGAAATAATCTGGAAGCTGAAGAAATGCCTAAGTTTATTTGGGAGAATAAGGTGGCTATACCAAGTGTGGGGAATCCTGAGTCCCTGCTGTTGTATATGAAGCATCCATGAGCTCTGTTGAAGGTGCCAGGACAGCATAGTGTGTGAGGTTGCTAGTGGCAGTGCTTGGCATCTACAGAACTGTTCTAAGCTCATAAACCTGAGGGTCCTTAGAAGAAGGCCTAATTTAAATAGCTTGTACAGCATTGCTGGTCCTTGACTCCCCTTCCCACCAGGCAGAGGACATTTCCTCAAAAGGAATAGCCCAAGGGGCCATATCATTTTCAGTCATTTTCTCACACTGGATTCAACCAGGATGTCCATCAAGAGGCTCATATGTGAACAGTGCCTGAAATTCCACTTACCATTAGTTCAGGAAAACCTGGCAAAGGAACTATCATAGTGTTTCTTTTTTCACAAAACTATGCAAAAACACATGATTCATCTATTATTTTTTGTCGCTAAATATGTAGAAGCAAAAAAAAGTGTTGTAGCCCAAGTTTTGCCCTCCCTCTCTCTTTTCCATGCATTTATTGAGAGAGTAGTACCCTGGTCTGGTTGGTGACTTTTTTTACTCCCTCCATAGCTAAAGCTACCGGCACCCTGTGAAAAGAAAGATACCACAGCAGCTTCTCACTAGCAGATTTTTTCCAGGCATGTCCCCTCCACTGGCCTATCAGGACCTTGGATCTCATTTGATTCTGCTGGCTTGCACTTGTTGCCGGGCAACTACATCTGGGGAGGTCTCTTCTTGCGCACCAGGTGACACCTCAACCTGGACAAGGGAGGGTTCTTGACTGAATGAGAAAGAATTCTCGGGCAGGTAGGAAGAGTATAGGTAAGGAAGGAATTTATTAAAGTGAGAGTAGAAGTGAATGGCAGGGCCTCGCAGGCAGCTGAGAGCAGGAAAGTGCAGAGGGGCAGAGGGAGGGAGAGGAAGCCTGCTGCATAGGGTCCCCCAAGTGACAGGAACTTGCAGGCCCAAATCTCAGCAGCCCCTCCCTAGTTATCAGGGGTAAAATGGAAACTTGGAAATAGAATGAAATATCAAAAAGACAAAATGCACTAAGTTGAGCAGTGAGAAAGCTTTATTTAAAGGTACCCGCTTAAAGAGAAAAAGTGCAGGCGTTCTAGAAGAGGAGGCCCACTAAACGGGTTTCTGTCTTTAAAGCATTTTTCAAAGGGCCAGGGGTTATAGACTTGTAAAGTGGTCTCAAAATGCTTATCTCCAGTGAGAGACCTTAATTCTCTTCTATTATCAGTGCTCCAGGTAATTCTGCAAAATTAAATTAACAAGAAATTTGTCAGTTCCTCTCCAGGATAGCAGCTTCCCTCTGGGAACATACCAGTAAGACTGCCTGCCCTGCCCGCAAAGTGGGTTGTTATTGTCTGTTTTCTAAGGAATATCTTAGGAATGTTACTTCCTAACTTCCTGGTTTTTAAAATAGACTCTTAGCTTTAAGATGGAATCTTTCCTGTTCTTACTATACTGTTTATATCTCAGCATTTTTCATCATAGGCAGGAGACGTTAACTATGATGCTTGCCCCAGGTCCCTGCCCCACATCACACTCACATGCCTGGTTTCCACACCTAGCTTTTTCAGATGATGAGTCCAGATGGTCTGCCTAGGCTTTGGTTTGGCTCTTTCCCAAGATGCTGCCTCTCCCTGTCACCTGTGGGTAAGTGATACGTCTCTGTGCACAGGCTCCTAGGTTCTCCTACCGGCCCACACCCCAGTCCCTTGGGCCTCCCCTTGCCTGAAAAGAGGGCACTAAATTCAAGGCAATATTGAAGGTAGTTAAGGCAGAGGCTGTGGTGAGGGAATTAGGAGGCAGAGTTTCCTGCTCTCCAGAAGTTACAATCAGGAAGGGTAGATGAGAGGCACACTTGAAAGATAATTTGTGATTCAGGTAATACGATTCAAAGACATTATAGGATAGCTGTGAATATCATTCAATAAATATTTAGTGTGCATCTACTTGCATAGAACTTCTTTTAAAACCGACTGTAGTATCATAAATTATTAGTATAGTCGGGAGAGAATATGTTCTGTTTATTTCAACATTGGGTTAGTACATGTTATGTGCGTTATATTTATTTATTGAATGCTTGTATACAAATATATTGAATGTAAGCTGTATTTAAAGCACTTGGCCCTACTAACAAGGTGCACTAAAGAGTAGTAACTATTCACCAGGAATTTTCAATGTGACAAAGAAGTAAGACAAGGTGTGGGTAAAATTGCAATATTTCCAGAATCTCTCGCCTGGCCTTAGTGCATCCCTTTATTATTAGGTGTTTCCAGCGGGTGGAGAGAAGTAGTCCATGTCTGCACCAATGGGTGATTACAAGGGGGAGTGAGGGCATATCTGGACTGGAGAGGTTGGGTGGGGTCCCTTTTTGCAGCCAGGTCACGAGAGACACAGGTGAGCAGAAGTGGATGACTGCTTGTAGACAATAAACGAGTTTCTCCCACTTTATTTCTCCCTTTGACTGATTTCAGCTACAAAGGTAATTTGCCCTGGACCCGGGAACTTACTTCCACCTCCCCACCCCCGGAGTTACACAAGGACCCAAGTAAGCAGGATGCTAAGAGCTAAAGTGTGAGGGTGGTAGGAGAAAGCACCTGTGCAGGGAATTGTATAGCCCAAAGGGAGGGGAAAGTTGCAGGATAGTTTTATGGCAAGGGTGTATTTTTATTCTGGTACTCAGGAAGCAAACATCTTCACTTAGTGGTGTAGAGGCTAAGGTGGTATTACGTTCACTTACCAAAGTGCTCCATTTGTTTCTCAAGCTCATAGCCAGTTTGGAAAGCAGCACAGTGTTTGGGTATTCTGGAGCCTTAGTCATTAAATGTTCTGTGTAGAGTATGGTGTGTTGAAAAGTTTGAGAACCCGAGATGAGGGGAGAAAGGTGGAAGTTTTCCATGCGTTTGCCCTTTCCTGCCCGCACAGTAAGCCTGGACTTGAGAGTTGAGGGGCCCAGATTCTAGCTCATCCTTACTCAGTGCGTCCTTAGGAAGGTCATCTACTAGCTGTAAGCTGACAAGAGTGAAAGAACCTGGCCAGCTGTTGCTCCTTCACTCCAAAGCTAAGTCTGATTCATGAGCTGAAGGCCAAACAGGTAATTCGATCTGCAGGACCCCACCCCCACTTCTCTCCATTGATATGGATAAATAGGAGGTGACTGGGAACCAGAGAAACAAAGACCAGTCATGGGAGGAGGTAAGTTGTTTTTCTTTGAGTCCTTTATTCAAGCTTCCATTGTTCTCCCTTGGTTCTGTCTGGGAAAGGAAGGCAACAGTTTCCTCATTCCATTTAGTGTATGTATTTGCCATTTCCCTATTTCTACCCACCTCCTAATATAGTAAAAAATTATTCTGTGTCCAGTACCCTCATCTTAAAAAAAATCACAGAAAATCTGTACTGGCAACAGAAGTTAAGAACCTTCAGGGCCACACAGATGATTAAGGCCATGTGGGTTATTCCTCTAAAAATTTCATATTTAATTATTTCTAGTATAACTCTTGCCATGTACTAGTATTTGCTGATGGCAATAGATTTCTTTTGGCTGTTTTACACCCTTTTCACTCACCCCCTGCACCCCCAGGTTAGTACTTTTGAATAAAGTATTTTCATAAGCAAAGTGTTTTTCCCTTGTAAAAACCTAAAACTTTAAAGTATTTTTGCATATAGATATGTTGAAGGTATTTAAATGTTTTTCCCCACAGAAACTTCTTTGTAAAAGGAGTGTGTGCATCTGCTATGTAGGTAAATAGGATACCAGAGTTGGCAAAGACCTGTGTTGGGAAAGGCAGTCTTGTGCATGCAGACTTTTGGTACCCATGTGGCTGCATAAAAGTGGGCCTTGTACTTAGAACACTTCCTTACCAAGAGATAAGGAGCCCACACAGCCTGTGCCAGACTCATGGCCTTATGTGGGAATATGTTTCACTTTTTCAGGTTCCATGAATGTTCTTTTGTCTCTGCTTAAAGAGTATGAACCATAGAGCACCTGGCCAACTCCACTGTTGTATCTGTCCTCTGTGGGGAGGGGACAGGGTCTCTCCACTGTGGCAAAAGAGGGGTGTGCATAGGCAAACACTGC